>CAMZMU010000015.1:3982690-4427944 GCA_947311845.1 Poa pratensis
TGGCAGGAAATACCACAGTAGGTAGGTATGTGGACACAAATGCATGGGTTTTGGCTCAAGTTTTGGATGCACGAGAAGCATTCCCTCTCAGTACAGAGTTTAGGCTAGCAAGGTTGTTTGAAGCAAACACAAGTATAAACCGGTACAGCAAGAATCACATAAAAACATATTGCAAGTATTATAAGACTCTACACTGTCTTCCTTGTTGCTCAAACATTTTACCAGAAAATATCTAGACCTTAGAGAGAACAAATATGCATCCCAAGTCTCAACAAGCTCTACGGTAGTTCTCCACTACTAGGCTTTAACTACATGATGCAAGAGCTTAAACATGATCTACTTGAGAGCTCAAAACAATTGCAAAGCATCAAATCAAACAAGACAATGATCTACAAGAATGCATATGTCTTTTCCAATACCAACTACTACATGTAGCATTTTCTTTCTTCCAAACAAACACCAATAATTTATTTAAACATAAACTCTCCAAATGATAATATAATGCAGCAAGAGAGTATTTATAAACAAGTGCTAACAGCTCGAAGAGATGCATGAAAAACAGGAGCTAAAAGCACTGCAGTAGCTAGTTAAGAATACTCAACAAATATAAGTGAAGAACATGAGTATTCACATGAAAAAGCGGAGCGTGTCTCTCTCCCACACAAGGATTGCTAGGATCCGAATTTATTCAAACAAAAACAAAATAAAAACACACAGACGCTCCAAGTAAAGCGCATAAGATGTGAAAGAATTAAAATATAGTTTCACTAGAGATGACCTGATAAGTTTGTTGATGAAGAAGGGGATGCCTTGGGCATCCCCAAGCTTAGACGCTTGAGTCTCTCTGAATATGGTTGGGATGAACCACGGGGGCATCCCCAAGCTTAGGCTTTTCACTCTTCTTGATCACATAATATCACCCTTCTCGCTTGATCCTTGAAAACTTCCTTCACACCAAACTCAAGACAGTTCTCATTAGAGGGTTAGTGCATAATCAAAAATTCTCATATTCTGTAATGATACAATCAATCCCAAAGCTTCTGGACATTAGCTACAGCCACCAATGCTTTGTGGAGCAAAGAAATCCACACAAACACAGTAAAAGAGCGAATGCAAAACAAAAGGCAGAATCTGTCAAAAACAGAACAGTCTGGAATGACGAATTTTTTCGAGGCACTTAAGTTGCTCAGATGGATCTGGCCTAAAATAATGAAAGTTGCGTACATATCTCAGGAATATGCGTGATTTTTCAGAATTTTTTGAATTTTCTACAGGGAGATAAGCTCAAATCCGTGACAGCTAAAAATCTGTCACTGCGCAGAAATCCAAATCTTGCATCAACTTTCAATATAGAACTTTACTTGGCACAACATTGCGATAAAATAAAGATACAAAGGAGTTGCTACAGAAGTAACAAAACTCCTTGACTCAAAGAAAACAAAAATAACAGCAAATAAAAACGATGGGTTGTCTCCCATAAGCGCTTTTCTTTAACGCCTTTCAGCTAGGCGCAGAAAGTGAAAATCAAGTGTTGTCAAGAGAAGAAGCATCAACATCATAACTTGCTCTAACAATAGAGTCAAAAGGTAACTTCATTCTCTTCCTAGGGAAGTGTTCCATACCTTTCTTGAGAGGAAATTGGTACCTTATATTACCTTCTTTCATATCAATGATGGCACCAACAGTTCGAAGAAAAGGTCTTCCCAAAACAATAGGACAAGATGCATTGCATTCAATATCCATAACAATAAAATCAACGGGGACAAGGTTATTTTTTACCGTAATAAAAACATCATTAACTCGCCCCAAAGGTTTCTTCATAGCATTATCAGCGAGAAAAACATCCAAATAACAATGTTCCAAAGGTGGCAAATCAAGAATATCATAAAGCTTCTTGGGCAAAAAATGAACACTTGCACCAAGATCACACAAGGCATTGCAATAAAATCATTCACCTTTACCTTAATGATGGGTTCCCAACCATCTTCTAATTTCCTAGGAATAGAAGCTTTAAGTTTCAACTTCTCCTCCCTAGCTTGCAAAAGAGCATTTGTAATATGCTTTGTAAAAGCCAAATTAATAGTGCTAGCATTGGGACTTCTAGCTAATTTTTGCAAGAACATAATAACTTCAGAGATGTTACAATCATCAAAATCAAAATCATTCATTATTGTCAATGGTGGTGGAACCATTGTCTCCAATAGTTTGAAAAATTTCAGCACTTTTATCAGAAAAAGTTTCAGCAGTTTTAGGCAATTTCAAACGCTTTGCAGAAGTAGTAGAGACATTACAACACCAATAACATTACCATCAATAGTAGGAGGTTTACTAGCATGTAAACATTAGCATTACTAGTGGTGGTGATAGTACAAACTCTAACTATACTATTCTCTTTTCAAGTTCTTCCTCTTTTTCCCACCTAGCATGCAATTCAGCCAACATCCTAATATTATTATCAATTCGAACTTGGATGGCATTTGCTGTAGCAAATGACTCATCAAGACCTTCAGGTTTCGCTGCCATTTATTAATCAAAGAGGACTGAGCTTCAGACATAGATGAAATACGGTTTTCAGCAATGGAAATCTTAGTTTGCAAACCTGAAATCTCACTATTTATATTTTCGAGTTGCTGTCCTATATTCTTCAACATGGCAGTTTGTTCATTCATAGCTTTTGTAAACAATTGATTTTGCTCAAATTGTGATTGCATAAAGCTTTTAGTTGATCTCTCAATTTCTATCATCCTTTCCTCACTAGGCATAAAAGATCTAGCATTAAAATAACCATTACCACTTGAAGGAAAAGCCTAGAGTTGTTGCTACCAAAATTATTCCTATAAGCATTGTTGTTGAAGTTGTTGTTTTTAATGAAGTTTACATCAACATGCTCTTCTTGAGCAACCAATGAAGCTAAAGGAACATTATTAGGATCAACATGAGATCTACCATTCACAAGCATAGACATAATAGCATCAATCTTATCACTCAAAGAGGAGGTTTCTTCAACAGAATTTACCTTCTTACCTTGAGGAGCTCTTTCGGTGTGCCATTCGGAATAGTTGATCATCATATCATCAAGTAGCTTTGTTGCTGCACCTAAAGTGATGGACATAAAGGTTCCTCCAGAGGCTGAATCCAATAAGTTCCTTGAGGAAAAATTTAATCCTGCATAAAAGGTTTGGATGATCATCCAAGTAGTCAGTCCATGAGTGGGACAATTCTTCACCAAAGATTTCATTCTTTCCCAAGCTTGAGCAACATGTTCATTATCAAGTTGTTTAAAATTCATAATGCTACTTCTCAAGGATATAATCTTAGCAGGAGGATAATATTTCCCTATGAAAGCATCTTTGCATTTTGTCCAAGAATTAATACTATTTCTAGGCAAAGAAAGCAACCATTCTTTAGCTCTTCCTCTCAAGGAGAAAGGAAAAAGTTTCAGTTTTATAATATCCCCATCCATATCCTTATACTTTTGCATTTCACAAAGTTCAACAAAGTTATTAAGATGGGCAGCAGCATCATCAGTACTAACACCAGAAAATTGCTCTTTCATAACAAGATTTAATAGAGCAGGTTTAATTTCATAAAATTCTGCTGTAGAAGCAGGTGGAGCAATAGGAGTGCATATGAAATCATTGTTGTTTGTGCTAGTGAAGTCACACAACTTAGTGTTCTCAGGAGTATCATTTTGAAAAACAAAATCAAACTGAATTAAACAAGTAACTAATTTTTTTGTGTTTTTGATAAAGAGAGCAAACAAACTAAAAAAAATAAACTAAGCAAGACAAATAACAAAGTAAAGAGATTGGGTGTGAGAGACTCCCCTTGCAGAAGCAATTCGTTTTCCCCGGCAACGGCGCCAGAAAACGTGTTGGTGGCTCTAGGTTATAGTGCCAGAAACAATGCTTGTACGTCACACGTCAGTTGGGAACCCCAAGAGGAAGGTATGATGAGTGCAGCAGTAAGTTTTCCCTCAGTATGAAACCAAGGTTTAATCGAACCAGTAGGAAAACGAGGTTTGCTTCGAAGGTGTTGGTGAGGAGTGTAGTGCGGCGCAACACCAGGGATTCCGGTGCCAACGTGGAACCTGCACAACACAATCAAATTACTTTGCCCCAACTTAACAGTGAGGTTGTCAATCTCACCGGCTTGCTGAAAACAAAGGGTTAAACGTATCGAATGGAAATGATGTTTGTTTGCATAAAACAGTAGAGAACAATGATTGCAGTAGATTGTATTTCAGATGTAAAAGAATGGACCGGGGTCCACAGTTCACTAGTGGTGTCTCTCCAATAAGATAACTAACATGCTGGGTAAACAAATTACAGCTGGGCAATTGACAATTGATAAGTGCATATAACATGCATGTGTGAGCTGTGGTGTCTACTATGAGATTCATTTGGGCATTACGACAAAGTACATAGACCGCTATCCAGCATGCATCTATGCCTAAATAGTCCACTTTCCGGTTAACATCCGTACCCCTTCCAGTATTAAGTTGCAAGCAACAGACAATTGCATTAAGTAATGTGCGTAATGTAAACAATACATTCATCCTTGAATAAAGCATTGCTGTTTTACCCCTAGTGGCAACAACACATCTACAACCTTAGAACTTGCTGTCACTATCCCAGGTTAAATAGAGGTTGAACCCAACTATCATGCATAAATACCCCCTCTTGGAGTTACAAGTATTCACTGGCCAAGGCTTCAACAAGTAACGGAGAGCATGCAAGATCACAAATGACATAGACATGATAATATAATATTCAGCTCCACATAGGTATCAATATAAGTCAGATCCCAGCAAACACAACATGTAGCATTACAATAAGATGATCTTGATCATGATAGGCAGCTCACAAGATCTAAACATGATGGCACAAGTGGAGAAGACAACCATCTAGCTACTGCTATGGACCCATAGTCCAAGGATGAACTACTCACGCATCACTCCGGAGGCGGGCATGGCGATGTAGAGCCCTCCGGTGATGATTCCCCTCTCCGGCAGGGTGCCGGGAAGAGCTTCAGAAACCCCCCGAGTTAGGGTTGACGACGACGGCGGCAGCGAATATGTTCTGGATGAAAGGCTCGGTGTTTTAGGGTTTTCGCGTCTCGGGGAATAAATAGGCGAAGGGGCGATGTCGGCGGACCCCCGAGGGGCCCAAACCACCAGGCGCGGCGTGGGCCCAGCCGCGCCACCATGTGGTTTGGCCACCTCGTGGCTCTTCGTCTCTCCTTCGGACTCCGTGTACGTGCTGGAAAAATAGGGACCTGGCCTTTTGTTTCGTGCAATTCCGAGAATATTTCCAGAAGTAACTTTCTGAAACCAAAAACAGCAGAAAACAGGGAACTGGCACTGTGGCATCTTGTTAATAGGTTAGTCCCAGAAAATGCATAAAAGTGATACGAACTGTATATAAAACATGTAGCAAATGGTATAATATAAGCATGGAACAGCAGAAATTATGGATACGTTGGAGACGTATCACCCAGCCGACCGGAGTCGAAGCCGAAGAGGCTGACATTCTGATGGAGAAGGTGCTAAAGCTTCAAACCACTGTTGATCGGGAGGTTACGGGCATCCACTTGCTAGCCATTATGGCCAAGAGGCGAGTGCAACCTCTCCGAGCCCGAGCGCATGCTTTGTGGGCATACAGTGGGGTTCTGATCCAACCCGCTCACGCGCAGTGGAGCTTTCTGATGCGGAAGCGGAGAAGTTGGTAAGAAGCCTTACCAAGCTGACTGATGAAGAGCCTTGCGAGATGAACTCGCATGTGGCTCCTTATGAAACCAGCAACCCTCTACCAGAGGTAACAGTCGATACTATATGTCAGTTTATATGTTATGCATGTGCGATATTGATTCCTTTGTTTTTCTGTGTGCAGGGACACAGAATGTATGAGTCGATGCCCCCTCTGCCGAGAGCGGCCCAGTGCCGGACAACGAGCCACTCGAGGCGGGCTCTGATGATGAAATGGCCTCACTCGCCACCGCACATACGCCAGACGCCGATGAAGGAGATGCTGAGGTGCAAACCAAGCAGAAGCGGGCGCGCGAGGAGGAAGACACTGCTGACTCAGAGGAGAAGGAGGGAACGAGACGGAGTCGACGATGGCGCCACTCGATATCCCTCCGATTCGCTCGCTTCCTCCACGACCCCCGAAGAAATCACGCCCCCATGGGTGTGCTTGCACCAGGTCGAATGGTCGACCTTACTGAAGAGTAAGTATTATTTGCCCTTGCTTTTTGATTTATGAATGTTGCCAAGTTGTTAACTTTAGCATGTATGAAACAGCGTGTCCTCGGATGAGGATTTGCCACCACCACCTCAGATGGAGAAGAGCATGCGGCATCGACTGCCGGAGTTTGCCACCAGAACAGCCGCCAACCACTGCGACTCCGACTGCCGCGGACACAGCCACACCACCTGAGCCTGAGGCTGCGGCTGACAAAGAGGAGGCAACAGTGACAGACGTTCCTGCGTCGACTTCCTCCTTCTTGAATCACGTAAGCTTGTGCTTTTGTAGTATAGTTTAATCACCAGCAAGTGTTAAAGTTGTTCATAGTCTCGATAACTCCGTTCTGAACTTTCACATGTTGCGCTGTAGTCATTTGTCCAGGAGCTGCTGAAGGCTGGCTCCAAATATGTACACATGGAGATAGAAGTCGCCACCCTGCAACAGCAACTCGAGGATGCGAAGAGTAAGCGTCCTGTAATAAGGACTCGAATGTTTTTGATGTGAACATCTTGGCATGTTGAAGAAATGCTTTGTGTTTCGCAGAGTCAGCGACTGCCGCTGCAGAAGAGATGGGCAAAGCTACCCGTCGAGTTGCTGATCTGGAGAAGAGGCTGAAGGCAGCCGAAGTTAGAGAAGACCAGCGATTGGTCGACTTTCTGCTGCCAGCACCACTTTGACAGGTATGCAATTTTTGCTATTGAACTAGATATTTGAAACTGTTGTACTATGCTCCTGAACATAGTGTTTGCATATTATGCTAGATGTGATGGATGGTCCTACTGCTCCTGGCAAGCAAAACGTCGGCGCTTCACTCGATGAAAGTGTGGCTGTCGCAGAAGTTGCCAACAGTAGGGCAGGGGAGATGCTGACGAAGGCGGCGAGTGCTTTGGGCGCCCTTCACAGCAGCTTCTTCCCTGATGACGAACTTCCATCGACGTTTGCAGAACTGGTGGAGCTATTCAAGCCCGAAGGAACTGCCGTCGCCGATTTCTGTCGCGAGCAAATGGTAAGTGGTGCTCAGACTACTTTTCTCATGCTGCTCGCGCACGGAGTCGAGGCGGATTTTGACAAGGTCACGACGAAGTTCCCGAGGGGGCCTGGCGGCAAAACCGTCGGGTTAGGCGCTTGGATGGAGGCTGCCCAAAAATATTCTCAACAGCTTGTATCAACTGTTGAAGACAGGGCAGCCAAGGTTCAGGCGAAGAAGGCTTCCTCCAAGAAGTCGATGACCAGCGAGTGATTCCTTCGTCGCCTAGTTTTAGGGACTTTTTATGATTTTGCTTTTGCTGTAAAAAACTTCAGACTTCTTATTTGTGCTTCATGAAATATGAACTCCAGTTATCGGGAGGCACAGCCCCCGAGCCTTTTGCTTGATCTCTTCTGTTTTTTCTTATGTTGTGAGTTATTCTGGATGTAGACCCGAGCCGCTAGAACATCGACTGGTCCAGGTGCGAGCGGCTCCACTCAGTCACGTAGCGTGAATGATCAGAAAATCATCGACTTCCTTCAGCTCAAACTTTCCGAGGTGACAAGCGAGCTGAAGAAGACACAAGACGCATATGCGGAGTTGCAGTCGAGGCCATCTCCAATTACAGAGCGGGAGGCCTTTTTGCTTGAAGAATTGGAGAAAGTAAACTTACAGCTGGAATGTAAGCCTTTTGGAAGTTTATTTATGGACTCGACATACAGGTCGACTGGGATAATAATTTTGCTTTATTTTTGCCATAGGTGTTTGCTTTGACCAGTCGAAGGAGGAGGCACGGCTACAAGACCGACTCGACGGTCAAGCGAGTAGCGCGGAGTACGCTGCCCACCCCTTTTGGTCGGACAGGGCGAGGAGTGCCATTTTGGTAAAGCTTCTGGATCGTGCGTGGCGAACTGCCATTCGACTGGAGAGCTGCAGGTTAGCTTTGTTTCGAGTCCACGAAGCTTTGTTTCCTTTGAATGAGCAGCCACAAGGCCTTGCTGCATTGCTAAAGAAATTTCGAAAGGGCAAGGCGATCAAGAAATTTGTACGCGAGCAACTGATTAGCGGGGCTAACGTTGCTCTTGCCTTTGTGCGGTCGCACTTTCCGCACCTTGATTTAAAAAGATTGCGATGGGGCCTGCACCCGTACCAGGTGGGGGTCCTGTGCAAATGGAGGAGCACTACCGAGAGACACGGGTGGACGCATTGGTCCTAATCCATCATGTGCTAAAGGAGGAGGAGAAGTGGACCCAGCCAAAGGAAGAACCTGTAGATTAAGGTTGTATGTGTAGGGGTCAGCCCCCGAGTGTAATTTTGCCACTTGTACATAATGTATATTTGTGTACTTGTATGTGTGCAGCCCCGAGTGTATCGAACGGGGTTTATGACAAACACTTAATATATAATATGATTCCTACAGCCCCCGAGTGTTCGAGTGAGGCTGTGAATTTTTGCGATGTTTGGAGCTTAACTCATGTTATTGAGCAACTTGTTTGTATGATTTTTATGACCCAGCCCCCGAGTATTCGAGTGCGGCTGGGTATTATGTTTGAAGAAGGAGCGAAAGCTCATGTTTTGAGGTAGCGCAGCCCCCGAGTATTCGGTTGAGGCTAAGGTTGTGCGAGTAAGTTATGCGAGTAGTAAACAGGAGAAATATGAGGAATCATTGATTATATTCCATTTTTGAATGTTAAGCTGCAGGCCGCCTCATTAAAAACCTTCCAGTCCCCTTAGGTACCCTGGTAAGGAAAAGAGCGCGTCTGAAACCTGCAGCCATCCGACATATGTGCCTATTACATTGTGCGACTGAGCAACCTAAGCATAGAAACGGCGCAGCTGCGCGACGTTCCAAGGATTGTGAGAGTTCCCTGTCTTCGCGTGCTTCAGTCTGTATGCTCCACCACCAATGACCTCAGTGATGATGAAGGTCCTTCCCATGGAGAAGCGAGTTTGTGCACCTTCTTTTGCTTCAGTCGAAGTACCAGTCGCCAACCTCGAAGGACCTGGTACGCAGTCGACGGCTGTGATAGTTGCGGAGATCTTGCTGATAGACAGCTGTGCGTGCTAGCGCCGTGTTGCGTGCTTCTTCGAGCAAGTCGACTGCATCTTCGAGTGCTTCATCTGCATCTTCTTCGTTGTATGCTTCGACTCTTGGTGCATTGAACCTTACGTCTGATGGCAGGATTGCCTCTGCGCCGTAGACCATGAAAATGGGGTAAATTGTGTTGAGATTGGGAGTTGTGCGTAAGCTCCATAGCACAGATGGAAGTTCTTCGACCCAAGCACCCGCGCCCTTTTGAGTGGCACCAGGAGGCGTTTCTTGATTCCACTCGTCACAAGCCCATTGGCTTTTTCGACTTGGCCATTGACTGCGGGTGTGCCACGGATGCATAGTTGAGCGTGATATCTTGCTCTTTGCAGAAAGTTCGAATTCTTCAGCCGTGAAGTTTGTACCGTTATCAGTGATGATGCTACTTGGCACACCAAAGCGGTATATGATGGATTTTATGAAATTGACTTGTAGTGGCAGTCGAACTTGTGATAGGGACTGCTTCAATCCACTTGGTGAACTTGTCGACCGCCACCAGAAGGTGAGTATGCCCTCCATGGGAGGATTTTTTGAGTGGCCCAACCATATCGAGCCCCCACTGGGCGAAGGGCCAGGCCAATGGTATTGTCTTCAACGCCGATGCGGGTGCGTGCGGCTTTGTGGCGAATTTTTGACAGCCGATGCACCTTTTGACTATGTCCTCCGCGTCTTTGAGTGCTGTGGGCCAGTAGAAGCCTGCGCGAAAGGCTTTGGCTACGAGTGATCGACTGCTGGCATGATGCCCGCAGGTACCTGCATGAATATCACGAAGGATGGCTTGGCCATCTTCAAATGCTATGCAACGTTGGAACATACCTGATACGCTGCGTTTGTATAGTTCGTCGTTGATGACAGTGTATGCTTTAGATCGTCGAGTGACGTCTTGACTCTGTTATGTCTTCGGTACCTCGCCGCGGAGTATGTATGCGAGGAAAGGTTGAGTCCAAGTTGGCTCGATGAGGAGTACCTCGACTGGCGGGTCCTCTGTGCTAGGTGCTTTGCTCTTGGCTGCGGCTGATGTAGGAGTGCTCGCTTTTTCTTGATGGATCTGTGCTCGATGCGCTCGAAGAAGACACCAGGTGGAACTGGTGCTTTGGTCGCGCCAATGTTGGCTAGCTTATCTGCTTCTTCATTGCTCTCACGCCCTATGTGCCGCAACTCGCAGCCTTCGAAGCTGCCCTCCATGATGTTGTACAGGTCACGGTAGGCGATCATATTATCTGCGATTGCATCACAGGCCTTCATTGTTTGCTGCACCACAAGATTCGAGTCACCGTAGATCATCAGTCGAGTGCACCCGAGGGCTTTGGCCATCCTCATGCCGTGGATCAGGGCCTCGTACTCTGCTTCGTTATTGGATGGGAACTCGAATCCCATCTGCAGGATATAGCGAAGCTTGTCGCCTTTTGGTGATATGAGGATGACACCTGCGCCTGCGCCTTCGTTTTTCTTCGAGCCGTCAAAGTACATAGTCCATGAGTTGGACACATCTGGCGCTCCTGGCAGCTGAGCTTCGATCCACTCGGTGTGGAAGTCAGGTAAGACTTGTGCTTTGATGGCCTTCGGGTAATCATACTTGATGTCTCGCGGTGCTAGCTCGATGAGCCATTTTGCGACTCGCCCAGTTGCGTTGGGGTTTGTGAGGATGTCCCCGATCCCTGAGGTGCTGATTACAGTGATCGGGTGCTCGGAGAAGTAATGCGTCAGCTTCCTTGAGGACATGAACACGGCGTAGGCCAGCTTTTGATAGTGCGGGTACCGCTGCTTTGATATGGAGAGCACTTCACTCAAGTAATAGACTGGACGTTGTATGCTTTGGGCGTGTCCCTCCTCCCTTCGTTCGACTACCAGTACGGTGCTCACCACCCTGTTAGTTGCGGAGACATATAGGTACAGTGGCTCGCGTTCCCTTGGTGCGACGAGGATTGGAGGGCTTGTGAGGACTCGCTTGAGGTCCGTGAAGGCTGCTTCGGCTTCTTGCGTCCACTCGAATTTGTCTGCTTTCTTCATCAGTCGATAGAACGGGAGTGCTTTTTCACCCAGCTTGCTGATGAATCGACTGAGTGCTGCTACTCGACCCGCCAACTTTTGCACGTCATGGAGCTTTGAAGGCCTTTGCATCGTCAAGATGGCCTGTATTTTCTCCGGGTCTGCCTCGATTCCTCGAGCCGAGACTAGATACCCGAGGAGTTGCCCGGCTGGCACGCCGAACGTGCACTTCTTCGGGTTGAGCTTGATGTGGAAGCGTTTGAGGTTTGCGAACGTCTCTCGCAAGTCATCGAGTAGTGTGTTTTCCTCTTGTGGTGATGACGATGTCATCTACATAGACCTGGACGTTTC
Source organism: Poa pratensis (assembly GCA_947311845.1). Lineage (NCBI taxonomy): Eukaryota > Viridiplantae > Streptophyta > Magnoliopsida > Poales > Poaceae > Poa > Poa pratensis. The sequence continues at coordinate 3,994,332 of CAMZMU010000015.1, forward strand.
GCCCAATTTGCTTCTTGAGGCAGTCTTGCATCATGCGCTGGTAGGTTGCGCCTGCGTTCTTGAGCCCGAAAGGCATTGTTGTGTAGCAGTAGACCCCGAGTGGGGTTATGAACGCCGTTTTCTCTTCATCCTCTTCCTTCATCCTTATCTGGTGGTAACCCGAGTAAGCATCCAGGAAGGACAAGCGAGCGCACCCGGCGGTGGAGTCGACGATCTGGTCGATTCGAGGTAGTGGAAAGTGATCCTTTGGACAGCATTTATTGAGTGCTGTAAAATCTACGCACATCCGAAGGATATCTGTGTGCTTCTTTCTACGAGTACGGGGTTGGCCACCCATTGTGATTTCTTGATCTCTCTGATGAAACCTGCTGCGAGTAGCCTGTCGACTTCGGCTTCGACTGCGGTTCTTTTTGGGCCGGATATGCGGCGCATTGTTTGCTTGACTGGTTTAGCATCTGGAAATAATTGGAGAGAGTGCTCGGCGAATTCCCTGGGAATACCTGGCATGTCGGCTGGACACCATGCAAATATATCCCAGTTCTCACGGAGGAATTCGACGAGCGCGCTTTCCTATGCGATAGGCAGACTCGACGAGACATTGACTGTCTTGGTCGGGTCAGTCGGGTGCACCTGATGCGATCTTGTGTCATTGGTGGCATTGAATGCTCTGTCGACTGCCACCTTTTTGTGCTCCGGCATAAGTGTTCGATCGTTGGAGACCGCTAGATCAGCGAGTGTTGCTTCCATGCCAAACATCTCAGAGATTTTGCTGAATTCTCGGTCGCAAGAGTCGACTTTTGGAAGTTCCCTTGACTGTGATTACTCCTTTTGGTCCAGGCATCTTCAGCTGGAGGTATGCGTAGTGTGGCACCGCCATGAATCGAGCGAACGTCGGGCGTCCAAGTATAGCATGGTATTGTGACTTCCAGTCGACAACTTCGAACTCAATCGACTCTGTCCTGAAGTGGTTCTTGTCCCCGAACGTTACGTCGAGTTGTATGGTGCCTTCTGGGCTTATTGCTTTGCCTGGGACGATACCGTGAAAGGTATTTGAAGATCTTGGCAGGTTTTCGACTGACCTGTTCATTTTGCGGAGCGTGTCTGCGAAGATGATGTTTATGCCGCTGCCACCATCCATGAATACCTTGGACATGGCGTAGCCTCCAATTTGTGCGTCGAGTACCAGAGCAGAGTGCCCTGGACGAACAACCGATGGAGGGTGGTCCTCTCTGCTGAAGCTTATTGTGGTTTCAGAACCCTTCAAGAATTCAGTTACGGCAGGAGGTGACATGACCGCCATGTTTACTTGTCGAGTGCGAAGTTTTTGCTCCCTGTTGGAAGGGCGACCTTTCTGTATCATGTACATCTGCCCTTGGAGGGTACTGAGGTTCGTCCACCCGAGGTACTTGTTGATGGCACCCGCGATGTTTCGCCTGCTGCAGGCTGTGGTGGTGGTGGTGGCGGCATCAGAACGGGTACATTGGCTGGCCGCGGCGCAGCTACGGGTGCGGGTTGGCTGCTGCCTTTCTGAGATTTATGTAATCAGTCGCCATTTGGTCGAACTCCCTGCAGTTTCTCATCGAGTGATTGGAGCGCAGTTTTCCGTCTTCCCCCTTGTACAGGTGGAATCTGCAATCAGCATCCATCTTTTCTTCGAATGATCGCTCGATTGTGCTCCGGTCGTGACTTGCGCCAGTCTTTCCTCTTGTAGTTGTCGCTGCGCTGGCCGCGGTCTCGACTGTCCCGGCGATCATCTCGACTGTCCCGTCGATCATCTCGACTGTCCCGTCGATCTTTGACCGTCGGTCGCTTCTGTCTTGATCGTTGCGGGGCGTGGAGAACCCAGCCGCCATGAACTCGGGTCTGTCGTCGTCGTAGTGACGTTTTGAACGCTTGCGCCTTCGGTCGTCTCTATACGAGTCTCTGCGGCTTCGACTGCCACTTTCATGATTGTCACGGGGTGAGGACCCGCGTGTGGTGCGCGCCATGTCTTCTCCGTCTGCCCACTCAGTCGCGATCATCAAGAGGTTAGCCACAAAGGTTGGTTTTTGCGACCAAGTGCTTCTTTGAAGTCCCGCCTGGCGAGTCCCATTATGAAAGCGTCCATGGCCATATTTCTGAAATTACTCCGACTGAGTTGCGTATCTCAGTCCATCGCCTGATGTATGACCTCAACGTTTCGTCTGACCGTTGAACGCAAGCTCGCAGCTCCTCGAACGTTTTTGGGCGCTCACATAGAGGCTCGAAGTTTTTGATGAAGTCAGTGCGGAAGTGATCCCACGAGTCGTATGTTGATGGAGGTAGGGCTTTGAGCCAGTCGCGGGCTGTGCCTTCGAGCATGAGTCGTATGTATTGCATGGCTGTGGTGTTTGTGCCTTGCTGGCACGCTGATGCATGTAAAATGCATACATGAACTTTGCACTTTAATTGCTTATATTCCAATCATATTTGCATCATATAAGGGTTATATCAATGTTTTATCATGATTTTGGAAATATCTCAATGATTTCCTATTTTTATGGAATTAACCCTGCACAGGCAGAAAACCCCGTTTTCTTATTTTAATGTTTCAGGGACCCAAACGTCAACGAAATCACCTGAAAATTTACGGGCGTCAATATTTGGAAGGAAGAAGACCTGTGGGCGAAGGAAGCGAACAAACGGAGGTCCGAGGACCAAACGGGGGTGGCCCACGCGGCCAGGTACTGTGGCCGCGTGGGGCCCACCCGTTTGGCCCTCGTGGCTCGGTTGCCGTCGATCTTTGCTCCACCGACATAGTCTTGACCTAAAAACGCCTATAAAAAAGGTCCCCCGACGTTTTGCGAAGGGAGGCGGCGGAGAAACACAAAACCACGAAACAGAGAGACAGAAGGCTGCCGCCGGAGAAGATCGGAGGGGGGAAACGCCGCCGGAATCGCCTCCGGAGGGCTCCACCTACTAGCTATATGCTATTCCGAGTATGTTCATCATGATATTTGTGTTATCTATACCTCTGAATAAAAATGATTATGTTATTGATTGCCATGGGAAAAGTTGGTTATATAGCTCTCACAAACTTGATGCACATTTTACTATCATTGCAATAAATAAAACATGACCCATTGTGATTAAGATTATGATGCTAGTGGCTTGATAAATGTTCGAGGTTGAGAGTTAGCCCATATGTGCTATCACATGCAAAGCTTTCAACATGCTCCTTCATCTCATTTAGTTGATATCATGTACTTTTGTTTATGGATGCCTATCATGGTGAAATGAGGTGGAAATGAAGAAGTTTAAATGAGTTTGTATAGATGGTTAGAGAGACGCCTAGGCCGCTAATCTAAGTCATGCATTATTCATGGTGGAAATTTACTTACATGCTATGGTGAATTATCTATGACGCACCTTACAATAAAAAGCTATTCCAATGGTAAATAAAAAGGGTGTTGAGGTTTTTCATCTTGTTTGTTTGTCTTGTCATTTTGATATGGGCTTGTTCCATATCCTGGGACAAGAGGTACCCCAGTTGACGCTCTTGATGATACTATTATTACTTACAATGATATATAACTTGAACTTGCTTTGTTTCCTAAGTTGAGTAATCATGGTGTAGGTACTTGTATTCAAGGGGCATGAGACATCCAACCTTTACTTTGTCAAGCACACTACTCATATTTGCTATCACATTAAACTATAATCATTCAAGATGCTATGATAGGGGAATGAGAGCTTGACACCAAGTATTACCACATTGCAATCATTAACTTAAGTAGGAGAGTTTGGAGATTAGATGAAACTTATGCATGCTTTACCTCTACTCACTTATTCATCTTTCCAAAGTGTCCACCAAACATATTCAGATTTTCATCATCACTCTATAACCAATGTAGGATGTCCATACTTATCATTATGCATACATGTGGTCCATACTACTATCTGTTATGTTACACTTTGTGAACTATCATTGAACATCCTTACATTGAATACTTGATATCATTTCATAAACTGTTTTGCATATTGCTACTCCTTTGAAGAATGAATCATTTGACTATATGTAGCAATTGTAATCATCTTTGATATCCATTGTTAAGTATTAAATTGCAAAGTCCATGTTAGTTTTATCATCTTCATACTCGAGGACGAGCATGGATTAAGCTTGGGGATGTTGATGCATGTAAAATGCATACATGAACTTTGCACTTTAATTGCTTATATTCCAATCATATTTGCATCATATAAGGGTTATATCAATGTTTTAACATGATTTTGGAAATATCTCAATGATTTCCTATTTTTATGGAATTAACCCTGCACAGGCAGAAAACCCCGTTTTCTTATTTTAATGTTTCAGGGACCCAAACGTCAACGAAATCACCTGTAAATTTACGGGCGTCAATATTTGGAAGGAAGAAGACCTGTGGGCGAAGGAAGGGAACAAACGGAGGTCCGAGGACCAAACGGGGGTGGCCCACGCGGCCAGGTACTGTGGCCGCGTGGGGCCCACCCGTTTGGCCCTCGTGGCTCCGTTGCCGTCGATCTTTGCTCCACCGACATAGTCTTGACCTAAAAACGCCTATAAAGAAGGTCCCCCGACGTTTCGCGAAGGGAGGCGGCGGAGAAACACAAAACCACGAAACAGAGAGATAGAAGGCTGCCGCCGGAGAAGATCGGAGGGGGGAAACGCCGCCGGAATCGCCTCCGGAGGGCTCCACCCCCCTCCGGCGTGTTCATCATCAACATCTACAGCAAGAACTTCTTCACCATCATCACCATGATGAAGGGGGAGTAGTCCACCCCCTGGACTAGGGTTTGTGGTGGTAACTTTTGTATCTCTCCTCTCTCTTGAGCTTCACTAATTAGTACCGTATGAGCTGCTGAACATGATTACGGTCATCTATGTAATACCTTTGTGGTGAATATTGTGGTGTGAGATGATTTGTTATGCATTTACCGTTGTGTTGGAGCTTTTGTGATTTGCCAAATTTTGAAATATGATGTATGTGGGTACGGGATGGCCGATGTGACATGGCATAGGTATTGAGTGACACAGTACCGCCCAACATTCTTTATCTGGGGGTAAAAAGAAAGAGTATGATGTGGGAGTGAGAGAAACCACGCTAGCCTTACGAGGGGTGACCTAGCAACACAAATGAGTAATTCTTTCAACTATGTGTTTTAGGACATATAGCCGTCATAAAAAGCTACCATTAAAACATGACAATTGTGTGTACTTTATCTATAACATGATGATCACAGTAGATGAGAGAGAGAGAGGATTAAGTGAACCCATGAACCATGTCCATTGTTCCTATAAGAAACACACACTTGAGCTTGTCCTATTGCTACATAGAGGATTGGGCTTTCTCTCTTTGAGAGCTTTCACTTGCTAATATCTGTTATCTGCTTTGCAACTATACAACCAAAAATACCAAAAACAGTTGCATCTTTTATTGTTTTATTTATCAATCTTGCTAACCAATACCTTCAGCTCCTCGTGGGTTCGACAACCTTTTCTAATTGAAAGGTACTACAATTGATCTCCTGCACTTGGGAGTCATCACACGCGACAGCCAGCCTGTAGTCTTCCAGCCACCACGAAGGTTCCTGTCGACCCGTGTACTTGGGCTGTTCAGATGTAAGTTTGAACCCTTTGGGCATCCTTGTCTCGCGGACGCGTCGAGTGAAGCACAGAGCTCCGTGTGGCTCAGGCTCTCGATCAGAGTATGAATTGCTACTGTAAGATCTACGTGATCTACTCCTGGACCTGCGTCGACGTGAGCCGCTTCTTTCCTTCGAGTGGTGGCGGCGACCACTGTGGTTATGATCTTCACGACGTGTGTCAACTAGGGCACGGTCTCGACTCCCACCTGGAGTTCTTGGAATTTGGCGTATGGCCTTGGCCGCTAAGGCGAGTGATTTGATCTATTGGCGATGTAGTTTTGCATTGGGGTTATCAGCTGGAGGCTTAACTGCCTCGAGATATGCTACAGCGGTAAAGAGAGCACCCGCGGCTGTTTTGGGTACTGGCACTCCCTCCTCGTCGTACGTCATGAAAGAGTTGCCTAGGTTGCAGGTGAGTGCCGCCCTCTCGTCCGGCGAGAGGTGTGACAGCCTTGATCTGGGTCTTGTGTCTGCTCGCCCGGTGGAGCTCAGGGAGAGCTGTCTTCTGCGCGCACTCGACAAGCTAGCCTGCTTTTTGCGTTCTTCGAGTGTCGCTCTTATCTGCTTCAGTCGAAGTGATTCCTGCCAGTTGAAGTACTGGAAGGTCAGCATCTCCTCTTGTGTTGCGTCTGCTGGCATCATTGTGCACTCCTTGATAACTTTATCTGCTTTTGTTGCCATCTCAGCAGTAATTGTGAGGTTTGTGACTCCGTCCGGCATAGTGACCGTGCACGGGAACTCTGTAGGCCTGCGACTGGCTGCAGCATCAGATGATTCTGCGGCGAAGGCAACGTAGACTTGCTGGGGTATTACCCGAGGGTATGTGTATGTGTCTTCGAGTCCCATCATGGACTCGACGTCGTCATCAAGGCTCATGTCGGAGTCGACATGCCCATCGAGTGATCCGTCTGGACGGATCTCGCTGTCGATGCCTTCATCGCCTATGCTCATCTCGGCGTCGGCGAAGTTGTTATGAATCTCGAAGTCGAGGTTGTTGTTGTTGGTGCAGATCTCGGAGTCGACGTGGTTGTCGATATGAGTTTCGGGTTCGTCGAAGTCGCTGAGGGAGATCCCACAGTCGAAACTATCCTCAAGTGGGAGATCGAGCTCGGGATCGTTTGTGCGGTATGCTGATTCGGCCTCCTCGCCCTGGAGTTCTTCAATGAGCTCGTGCATCTCTCGTGTGGACATGGTTGTTGCAGACGAGCAAGCTTGGAGGATCGACGATGATATGGACGCAGTTGAGGGATCCGCAGTTGAGGGATCCGCAGTCGAAGGAGCCGCAACCGATGTAACCTCGGGTGCGGAAGTCGCGAGTTGGCATGGATCCGTCAAGTCCTGCACACCAAGCTTGTTGACGAAAAAATTGAACGAACCAATGGTTAAACCCAAACCTGACTCGAGATCGGAGAAAGCCTCCTGGAATTCTGGCGAGTGTGGCTCGAAATCCATCAGAGGATCCGATGCGCTTTTTGCGGGTGAAGCTGGCGTGTTGCCGTTTGTCGAGTGAGTCGGCGAGTTGCCGTGTGTAGATCCGATCGGCGAGTCGCCATTTTTCGATGGAACCGAAGAAACCGTGAGTCCAGCACTATTCTTTCCCACAGACGGCGCCAATTGACGAGGGGTACACTCATCAAATCCCATGGTTAAGGACCTAGGGTTGAGATTATGGGGAGAGAACGTGGTAGTACTGGTAGTTTCGTCGGCTGACAAGCAGAGGCAAAGATTTACCCAGGTTCAGGCCCCTCGGGTAGAGGTAAAGACCCTACTTCCTGCTTGTCTGTTATTGATCGTGTGAGATTATGCGGTTACAAGGTGGCTCCGACGAGATGTCAATCTCGCTAGAGCTTTGATGGTTTGAGTATGGCTTGTCCTAGATCGGCGCCCCTCCCAGCCTTTAAATAGGCTGGGTCTCGGGAGTACGTAACCGACCTGGTTTACATATAAGGAAAGTCCTAACCGACTATGCCTATGTCTAAATCTTGGAGGGTACTCCATCTTCTTTGGGCCTCCTGTCTTGGGCTTCGAACAGGCTCTTCGTGATTGGGCCTCAGCCGTTACGTGCACCAGGTACCCTCATGGTAGGGTACCCGAGATGTATATCCATGTCAGTAGCCCCCGAGTACTTGTCTGACTCGAAGAATCGGGCATGGACTCTTTCGTAAGTGCACGTCATATGCTTTGTATTATAATTGGAATTCCTGTATGAATAGCACATGTTGGCTATGTCGAGTATCTCATCGACTATGGTTTTTACTTATGATGATCATGGGATAATAGCTTAGCAGGCCCAGTACACTCGACGGATCGGGACTGGTTAACTACACATTCAGCTAAAACCTTCTAGCTTTCAATCAAACTCAAGTCACCGGACTCGAATCTGGAACAAACTGGTCATATTCGACTAGGCCGCGGAGGTCTTACTGAGTCGATCTGCAGTATAGATTTGAATTTTACCCAACGCGTCCGTCAGGATTTTTCATCATGTCTGCTGAGACGAAAAGTATAAGGATTGACGTTGCTGGAACGGTCCTTAGAACGCTCGGTACGAGATTAGATCGGCGAAAGGGGGTATATATTGACGGTTTTTAGGTCAAGACGAAGTGTCGGAGTCGAAAACGAGACGAAACGGGACTCCGGGGGGCAAAAGGAGTGGGCCCACGTGGTCAGAGCATCTAACCGCGTGGGACCCCCTCTTTTCTCCCTCGGGTCTCCGTTCCTTCCAATTTTCTTGTCCCACACGTTAATTTCCATTAAAAAATGACTTCCGTAAAATTTTACGCAATTCCGAGAAACTTTCCAGCACAAAAGTTACCTATTATTGATTTAGGGTTTCTGAAACTGCAGGATTCCTCTGAATTAACTCCTCCGGTGTCTGTAAGTTCAACTCTTCCACCATTTCGATGAAGCTCTTTCCTGCAATATAATGTTTAAGGCGTTGTCCATTGACTACATGAGGTTTACCTTTCATGTCACCGTGAAGACGGATAGCTCCTGAACGGTACACCTCCTGTATCACTAATGGTCCCTGCCAGTTTGAAGCTAACTTCCCTGCAGAAAACTTGAAACGAGAGTTGTATAATAAAACTTGATCACCTACTTTGAATTCTTTTCTCTTAATTTTCTTGTCGTGCCAAATCTTAACTTTTTCTTTAAACATTTTAGCACTTTCATAAGCTTCATTCCTCCATTCATCTAGTAAATGTAAATCAAGAATTCTCTTCTCTCCCGCAGTTTTGAATTCAAAGTTCAATTGTTTAATAGCCCATCTAGCTTTATGTTCTAACTAGCGGGGTGGCCCGCGCATTTGCGCGGCTAGACTATCTAGATTTTGTTTCGCCACCACATTTTTAAATATAGAAAACATTATCCTTTATTCCTATGTAAATTTAATACCGCAAGAATCGATAATCTTATGTAATCGGTGCATTTGCTCTCTTATATTTTATAGGAAGGCTAAATTTCCCACATGCATTTGTAAGAATGTAGAGCAAACTCTTGGTTATAGTTGTTTGATAAAATAAACTAATATTTTTTGAAAATTGAGTTCACTTATGGTTGTCAGTTTTTTTCTATTTCTCCGATTTCTCAAAATCATTTAAATTGCATTGCTTAAACGTCTTTTGGAGCTTTTTTGTATTTTTGTAATGAAATTTGAGTCCAACAATATTATGTATAGATTATTTTTTCTATTTTCCTATCTTGTACGTCGTCTTTACTTCGTCGTCGTCCTCGTCTTTATAATTTGCACATCAGAATTAAGTTTTTAAACTCATAATATGAGTTTGGATCTTTTTAGGGATCTGATGATATTTTTCGCTAGGCATCTTTTTTCCTATTGACATTATTCTTGTTTAAAATACTTTTTTGTACCCCTTTTTTTTAGCTCAGTATAGTTAATTGTTTTCAAATTAATCGTACATATTACTTATATTTTATCCAACATTTTTTGTCTCATTTCTTTCTTCAGACAATTCTCCTATTCCCCCGGTAGAAAACCCTTGTCAATGGTCAGACCACTATAATAGTAAATCACGATTAATCTATTGTGAAAGTTCAGCAAGAAAATCCCCTTTCTAGTGAGTCGACTTCCAAGTCCCAACTCCCAATCCATTTGCTTTGCCGTGCAACTCCAAAGATTGCCAGGCCCTCTTGGAGGCGAGGCTTGACCAAGGCAGGGACGCGCGCCGGAGCAGCAGATATGGCCTTGCTCACCGGCGAGGCTGCATGTCGCTCTCGCCGATTTGGAAAAGTAGGAGATCCCTTCGTAGTTGTGAATGGCGCTGCGGAGGCGCACGTTGGCCCGCAGCTCCACTATCGATGCCGGGAGCGTCCGCACTGCCGGCAGGTCGACCTGCAAAGGGCGCAGCAGCGCCACAGCGTCCGCCCCGACGGCTCTATCTGAAGACCCCAACGCGGCGTGCGGCGCCGACGGCTGTTCCTACTGGCGTCCCGAGTCTCACCTTGCAGTGCTCCACGGTTGCTATTTGTAATTTTTTGATTTCCCCCAATTTTGATTACAGGATGATCCATAATTTAGTTATTGATTGTATCATTGGATCTAATTTCTGCAGGAATCGTAGCGTCAAGGGGAAACAGAACAATGGCAACAGAGCCAGTTCATCTGACTTCACTTGTCTTGTTGAGCTTGGCGCAGGAAGAGGCATAGTAGCATTATCATAAGTTTTCCCCAAAACTTGTGTACAACCGTAATGCAGGTAAACTGAATCTGTTAGGGAAAAAAAAAGTACACAAAAAACAAAATATGTGTAGTTAACCTTATTCTCTCTTAGAAAGTTTGCCCATCAAATGTACCTTCTAAAACTTGCAATGAAGTATGAAAACTTTGTCATATTGTCTCTATATAGGTCGAACAAATCTGATTGATAAGATAAAATATTTTCTCGGTAACCTCTAATCCATGATTTTCTGTATTAAAGGAAGTCATATATTAATTTCTTTACTAATAACTGGCTGGCATGTAACGAATAGTAATCCCTACTTAACAAAACCGAACCAAAATTTAGGCCTGAACTATGTTTTAGATTAGTCAATGAAAAAAACAAACAATATGGTGAGGCTGGAGGGCGGACCTCAAAATTTATCAAACTTTGGTTCATGCCCTGAGTTATCATTTTTGCCGCATGTCTGAACTTGTTTTGGAGTGTCAGGAAGTAAGTTCAGTGATTACTTCATCTTCAAATCCACTCAAATGAAACTGCATATACGAAGATCTTTATTAAACAAAGCATGTTTAAAAACAATGTCATACATTTGGAGCGAAGTTACTGTAAGATGAAAAATTAGACACAGTTTTGTTTCTTAGAAACATGCATGTGAGCTCAAGTAGATTTCGATACTGAAAATGTCATGAACTGGTTAATTAAATTAAAGGATCTGTAAAACTAAAATGAAATTGAATCATTTTATCTGGCCACTGGTGTGACTTGCATAAAAGTTCTGAACATGCAAGAATTGATGATGGTCTAACTCCCAAGATTTCACAGTCAAGCTTGATTCCATTTGACACTGAAGTACATAAAAGCTCAATTTCAGCAAGGTACATTCAGTAATAGATAACAGACATGCCATGCATATGAATTTTGTGAGTGCGATAAAGAAAATACTCTTCACAGGTATACTTTTACTTGTACTGTAGCTTCTAGCTGTACCGTGCTAATAAATTTGGAAAATTATGCTTAATTTAACATGAACTTAAACTGAACTTTCGTATTACCGGCATCATCCAAACCAAATCAGCAATGTAATTTTCGTAATCCTCGTGTAAGCTACCGGCCAGCTCTGCCCATCAGCGACGGCAATGCATGTATAGATCCTGATGCTCCTGTATATAGGAGGTAAAGAATACGTTAAATCCAGCGTCTGCCGATTTTTCTCGCGTAACATAGACCTAACAGAGTGGAGTCAAGGAATAGACATGGATAGTGGCAGCAGAAAAATCATTAGTTACAACTTGAGAAAGAAATATCACGTGTTAGAAGCCTTTCAACGAACTCCTGCACGGAACTAAGGCAACTTGATGGATGCAAGAAGAAATGTATAAATGATTCTACGACAATGCAACTGCGATTAATCTGCATCCTTTTTAACACCAGAGCTATAAATTCTTATGTTTTTCCTTTCCTTGTTTCGTGATTTTGAGAAATGTGCTACTAAATTGTGCCTTTTGATGATGGTTCAGATTATTTCTATGAATTGGAAAGAAAAGTCCAACCGAACAAAATATGAGTATGTTTCTACATTTCTCCTCATCAGTTTGGAGACCTGCTCCCTTTCCATATTTCAATATTTGGTCCAGGTCGTCTGTAGTCATGGCGCTGGAAAATATATTCTGTATTTAATGCCTTACATGAATTTCTTTTAATTTTTGTACAAACCACTTCCCACAAAATTATCTGTATTTCTTACCATATATTTGTACCTACACCATTCTATTTATTTTTAGCATATCAATTCAATTTTCGTCAACATGTAGGTTGCATATTTCGTTTTCCTGCCATGCTTCTGTCTTCATGTGCCTGCATACAGCAGATCACAAACTGAGAAAATGAGCTTACCTCGAACCATCGAGGAGTGCAAGGAAAACAACTTTTGCTCCAGCTGCTTGCTGTCCTTGTCGTGCTCTTCTGCCATCTCCTCGCCCTCCATTACCTCCACGGACTGGTTCCAGTGCACATGGGGCGCCACCAACAATTGGATCTTTGAGATGAACGATCAAACAGATAAATCGTAGGAATATCTATTGGTTCCTTGATGGAACGGAGGCCAAAGATAAAATTATTGATCTCACCGTCCCTAGCATTGCAGATCACACATCTTTGCAGAGGGGGCATCGTTTATTTGTGCTCTCTCTCTCTCTCTCTCTCTCTCTCTCTCTCTCTCTCATCCTTGCATCATGATGTCACCAGTTAGCTCGAATCCATCCTTGCATGCATGCGAACGGTTGGACTACTAATTCCTGATTTCATGCAAGTACTTCAGTTCATATCATGAACTATATGCATACACATAAGCTCTAACTGATTAAATCTTGCACCATTCAAATTTCTATGTACGTTAGCAATAACATTGTGCATGTCAGATAATTACATACCTCAAGAATAAGACCGACTGCAACTCAAACCTTTGGTCCTGTGCAGGAACCAACATGTTATATTCGCTTCCTTCCCTACTCAAATCAGAACAACACATAACTCCAAATTGTCTCAGCGCCTACAACTCAATGTCCAATCTAAATAACAATATGATATCAACCCAAGTAGAAAACATTACTGGCCTCATCAGGGATATGCTTGCCGGCCGTGACCAATTTCCAGAAAAGAATGGCTGGAACTCTGCTTCATTGCCATGATCCAACCACAGCTCGACATAAATTTTAGTCATCCTCATAGATAGGACAATGATCTTGTACGGCTGACAATAAACCTCCAGGCCCGGACCTTTTTGCATGCTGCAGGTAAAAGACGTAGATCTGGAATTCCGGAATCCAGTGATGGATCTATCATAAAGTACTGCCAAGATTTGCTTGAATTGGAGAAAGAGGACGCACCGCCGTGAGTGATACCGTCGAGGGTTCCAGCTAACCGATGGAGAGCGGCAACATGGCAGGCGTGAAATCATCCGTGCCGGCCGGCGCTTCCTGCAAGCCCTCAACCCATCGACGTCGCTGCGAGGTATGAGAAACACGTCCGGCATCCCGACATCTGACATGGAGTCGAAAACGTCGGCAATATTGCTTGGTGAGGCACTGAGGCCTAAGGCTTCGTCTCGCAGCGGTCGGCCGCCGGAAAATCCCTGGTGTCTGGTAACCGTGAGATGTAGCAACCTCGATCAATCGATCATATGCATGTATACGTACGTCGGTGTGGCTAGTACTTTATCTCTGCCTTTGTGATTGGATTAGGACTCTCTTCTTTCCACGGTGACGGCCTGTAGTTTTTTAGACGTGGATGAGATGGACACCACACCGGCCGGATGTTACGAAGTAAAAATCTTAGCCGTTGTTTCAGATTTGATTATGTCTGGCTAATCTCCACCGTTAATTATCCTGTGTTTTAATTATATAATAGATTCAACCGGCAAATGACAAGCTTTTCCATAAACCATTTTATAAGGAGACATTCCCATAGGATTTTTAAAAGCAGTTCTATAAGCCCATAATGCATCATTAATTTTAAGTGGCCAATCAGAACTAGACTTATTCACTGTCTTTTCCAAAATGAGTTTAATTTCTCTATTACTTAATTCAACTTGTCCACTTGTTTGAGGGTGATAAGGAGATGCAATTCTATGATTAACATCATATTTTGCTAGTGTTTTCCTAAGAATACCATGCATGAAATGAGAACCACCATTAGTAATTAAAAACCTGGGAACACCAAACCTGGGGAAAATGATGTCCTTGAGCATCTTCATTGTTGTGGCATGATCTGCACTTTTGGTTGGAATTGCTTTCACCCACTTTGTAACATAATCCACTACAACCAAAATATGAGTATGCTTTCTCTTTGATTGTGGGAAAGGTCCCATAAAGTCAAAACCCCACACATCAAATGGCTCAAGTGGTAAAGAATAATTCATAGGCATTTCATTTCTCCTACCAATATTTCCTACTCTTTGACATTTATCACATGATTTAACATATTCAGCACAATCCTTAAGTAAAGTAGGCCAATAAAAACCAGATTGTAATACCTTTGCACCTGTACGATCTCCTGCATGATGCCCTCCATAGGGACTGTCATGACAATCTCTTATAATAGCCTGTTGTTCATACTCAGGTACACAACGTCTAATAATACCATCTACACTCTTCTTATAAAGAAAAGGATCATCCCAAAAATAATGTATAAGATCATAAAAGAATATATTTCTTTGTTGAGTAGTGAAGTGTGGAGGTAAAACTTTACCAACAATAAAATTTGAATAGTTGGCAAACCATGGAGATGCAACTTTAGCACTAGAAACATTAATGTTTGCAAGTTGTTCATTAGCAAAACTATCATTAATAGGAATAGGATCATTAGGTAGATTTTCCATTCTAGAAAGATGATCAGCTACTTGATTATCTTCCCCTTTCCTATCAACAATGTGTAAATCAAATTCTTGCAATAAAAGTACCCATCTTATTAGTCTAGGCTTAGCATCTTTCTTATTCATTAAATATTTAATAGCAGAATGATCAGAACGTACTGTGACTTTGGAATCAATAATATAAGGTCTAAACTTGTCACACGCAAATATCACTGCTAAAAATTCTTTTTCAGTTGTAGCATAATTTCTTTGAGCACCATCAAGTGTTTTACAAGCATAATAAATAACATTCAGTTTCTTATCAACACGTTGGCCCAAAACAGCCCCAATTGCATGATCACTATCATCACACATAATTTCAAAAGGCAAATTCCAATCAGGAGGTTGAATAATAGGAGCACTTATTAAAGCATTCTTCAAAATATTAAAGGATTCAATACAATCATCATTAAAAGAGAAAGGAACATCCTTTTGCAAAAGATTGTTAGAGGTTTTCAATACAATCATCCCTTGGGTATGGCAGCTTTTCAATAGCTTCTATCTTCGCTGTGTCAACTTCTATTCCTCTTCCAGAAATCCGATGCCCAAGGACAATACCTTCAGTAACCATGAAGTGACACTTCTCCCAATTTAGAACTAAGTGTTGGTCTTCACATCGCTGCAAAACTTTGTTAAGGTTGAACAAGCAATTATCGAAGGAAGTACCATACACAGAAAAATCATCCATAAAAACTTCCATTATCTTCTCAATATAATCAGCAAATATAGCATTCATGCATCTTTGAAAAGTAGCAGGAGCATTACACAAACCGAATGGCATTCTCCTATAAGCAAATGTACCATATGGGCAAGTAAAAGTGGTCTTTTCTTGATCATCTTTATGAACAGGAATTTGTGAGAAACCTGAATAACCATCTAAATAGCAAAAGCGAGAGTGTTTAGATAACCTTTCTAACATTTGATCAATAAATGGCAATGGGTAATGATCCTTACGAGTTGCTTTATTTAAAACCAACAACAGTACGTTGAGCCACAAGTTCATCCTCATCATTTGGAACAACAATCATTCCACCCTTTTTAGGAAACACAATGAACAGGACTAACCCACTTACTATCAGCTATGGGATAAATGATACCAGATTCAATAAGTCTTATTACCTCTTTTCTTACCACTTCTTTCATTTTTGGATGGAGACGGCGTTGATAATCAACAACAGGTTTCGCATCCTCCAAATTAATTTCATGCATACATAGAGCTGGGCTTATACCTTTAAGATCATCAAGAGAATATCTAATGGCTGATCGGTGAGCTTTCAGCACATCAAGTAATTTCTCTTCTTCTTCAGCTGAAAGGTTAGCACTAATAATGACAGGATATATGCTCTTCTCATCCAAGTATGCATATATAAGATTTTTAGGCAAAGGTTTTAATTCAAAACTAGGATCCCCTTTAGGTGGCGGTAGCACTCCTAAATTATCAGGTGGGATATGCAATTGTAATTGTGGGGGTTGTTGCCATAATATTTGTTCTAAAACATCTTTTTCTTCATCATTAAATGGTTCATCTTGATTAAGCATATAACGTTCTACCACGTCCGATGAAGCTACAGCTATATGAGCAAGAGTTTCAATTATATCTTCAGAAATTGGCTCTTTCTTTGAATGTTGATCAGAAATTTTAGAAAAGTTGAATTCAAATTTTTCTCCAGCACACTTAATAAACACTTTCTCTTTAGGCAAATTAATTTCAGCGCCAACAGTATGTAAGAAAGGTCTACCAAAAATGATATGACAAAATGAATCTTGAGGGCAACCAAGCACAATAAAATCAGCAGGATATTTTATTTTGCCAACCAATACTTCAACATCTCTAACAATTCCAAGTTGACTAATATAATCTTTATTAGCAAGTTGAATTGTCATACTTGTCTCTTCCATAATGATAGGATCAATATCAGGCTTGATTTCAAGATAAAGAGAATATGGAATGACACTAATACTTGCTCCAATATCACACAAACCATGATAACTTGAAGTCCCAATAGAGCATGATATAACAGGCTTACAAACCTTGGCCGAATTGCCTTTAATAACTTTAGTAGCATCTTCACATAAATAAACATCAACAGGCTCTTCTTCATTTAATTGTTTGATAATCGAAATTTGACTGTTGACTTCCACCTGTTCATAAGGCGGAGAACATCTTCTGTTACTCTTGTTAGTAATAGCAATAAGTAAATTCTCCTTTACTTGGTTTGGATATGGAGGTGCTTCAACATACTCCTCAATTGTCACGGATGACACTGGTTCTACCTGTTTAATAACTTTAGGAACAACAATAGATTGTTTAACAGGTTCAACATAAACTTCAAACCCACTTTTAGGAACACCATTATGACTAGCAAAAGATTTAGCTATCTCAATTAAAACATAAGGATCAAGACCAAAATTATCACTCAGATTCTTAAACAAAATAGAAGTAGAGAAGTTCTCTACACATGAATATTCATAGTCCAAATAGGGCTCATTACCTTTATCAAGATCCCAATGACAAGTATTCTCAGCAATAGTCTCCAATAAATTCCATGCTTCTTTTTCAGTATTATTTGTAAAACTTCCACCAGATGAATTATCCAGAAATTCCTTTTGTTTCCTCGGTAGCCTCACATAAAAGTTTATCAATATAATTTTCCTTGGTTCTACCTGTTTCCTTGGAGTTCCTTTAACCTCCCCCAAGCTTGAGTAATACTCTCTCCCAGATGTGGCCAGAAATTAAATATATAACAGCGGTTCTCATAAGCTTCCTTTTTACCTGATCCAAAGACCTGAACCAAATACGAGCATTACCAGATAAAGACAAATATAATAACTTCCTTTTTACCTGATCATCAGAAATATCAGGAAGCCTAAATAAACCACATATGTCTTCAATTGTCTCCACGTGTTCACGTGCAGACTTAGTTCCATCCCCTGTAAATAGATTTTTCATACCTCTTTTAACATGACCAACGGGAATTTTAAATCCCACTTTAGGTACCTCAGACACAGTAGTTTCAACCACTTTAGGAGCAATAGCATAAGCACTTTCATATAAAGCAAGATGCAGCGAGGCACGATTCATAAATGCCATAGTAACAATGACATAAAACAGTAAATAAAATTCAGCTTTCAACTTTCCTTACCAAACTTCTTACCAATAGCGCTACGCTCCCTGGCAACGGCGCCAGAAAAGTATCTTGATGACTCCCAAGTGCAGGAGATCAATTATAATACCTTTCGATTAGAAAATGTTGTCGAACCCACGAGGAGTTGAAAGTATCTATTATATAATTAAAACAACAAACATTGGATGGCTAAGATTGATTGAAGATTAAACAACCACGGCGAACGGTTCAGATTTACAAGCTAAAGACGCGCTACTAGAATCGTAAAAAAAAAGGACACGTAACGTCCCGAGCTGGAAAGGGAAAAAATACCATCACCGATTCTGTCCTACATGCACACGATTGGCTTCCATAAATTAACTAAACCAAGGACATGTCCTGCATGCATACGAGTACCTGTCCTTTTTGATCTGCTAGGGCAATCCGGCCGGCAGCGTCTAGAAAATTTCCATGCCGATCTCACGTAGGCGGCGAGTAGTCCAGCCGCCAGCATCTTCCTGTCATTACATGCCTCCGTGTGCGGCAGCTGCGGCCAAGCATGCTCCATCGATGTGAAAAAAAGTCCCGCTCTAGCAGCTCCGATCTAGAAGACTTTGTCGCGCGCTTGGCCGGTACCAGAAGGATTCCGGAGAGAGATGTCACCGTTTATTGCATGTCCGAGTTTTCATTAGCGATCACACCGCGGATGCGTGGAGCGCAATGAGGTCGTTGCAAGAAGACGCGCGGCCGGCGAGCATGCCTATCACGATCTTGCCAACATGCCGTTTGTTGGTACATCCGACGTTAAGCTAAGATGTCTACAATGGAATCACGTCTCCAGGCTCTTCGGCGTCTGTCAATTCTGCCGAGACCAACCGTGAAGATGGTCGCCGGCTGTAGATCCGACGTTAAGCTAAGATACCTACAATGGAATCACGTCTTCAGGCTCTTCGGCATCTGTAAATTCTGCCGAGACCAACCGCGAAGATCATCGCCGGCTACTGCCTGAGTTTGAGATGAGCCATCCGGTTAATGACATGCTGCTATTGCACTCCGACTGACCATGAGTCACGCCGTGCTTACCCACCTGACCGACAGGCCAAAAGGGTCTCACTGCACCGTCGTCGCAGGTGTGCCATTCATGTTGCCCAGCTCGCATATGTTGAGGATCGGATGATTGGGAATCCTTGGTACATGACAGCTGCGGATGTTAGTGTTGATCGATATAACCGCTCTCCGTATACTGCAACAGATTTAATGGGAGTGCATAATGTGAAGAAACATCAAAGTGAGGTAATTCTTTTCTTCTTATATCTTAAGTTTTAATGTTAAGAAACATCAAAGCAAGGTAAATGTTCTTTCTTATATCTAGATGTGTACCGATAATGATGTACGCGAAGAAAAAAATTATTAGCAAAAAATAGTGGTGGTATGCAGGTTTGGAACGATGGCAGAATGAAGATGCAAACACAGGTGAGTCGTCCAATAGCTGTAGAGAATTTGGTGACCGACCGTGCAACTCCAGTTTGCATCAGCTGGGCTAGATTATTTACAGATCACGCACGTTGACTAATAAACAAGCGCTATACTTAAGTTTATTATTAACTTTCATCAAGAAAAAGTTCTTTTCCGATCTGATCACACAATGCATGAAGTCGATTCAGATTAATTTATCTATGTGCAGGCGACAGGAGTCCGTCTAAATTTCCCACGTGCATGGAAGTTCCGTCGATGTGGTCGCCTATGCGTGCAGCATAGTCGTTCCGATGTGCCGCGCCATGAAAATCTTGACAGAACAAGAAGGCAAACAGCGTGGGAAGCCAGCAGCTAGACGTTGATGAACGGAGCTGAGGGTGCATAAATTATGCTGGATGGATTTTGTTTATGGGATTATTACCTTCTGTAATCTCACGCCTGTATTGGTGGATCTACGGAGGGAGTGAGATAAAGTGGACATATGCAGGCAATGCACGCGTTCAATTGGAAATTCTGAGCCCATATAGGTGAAGTGGTGTGCAGTCGACGTTCGCACAACACCATCATAGAATCACATAAAAAGATAAACACTAGAAAAAATACCAACACATGTCATATATAAACCATTGCCAATTCATCCAATGCCCTCAGAAATATACGTGAACTACTCACAACGTGTAAACATGATGATATTCAGTGGCATAAATGGTACAACACAATCTGAAAATATAACTTCACCTGCAAATAATGACAAGTACTCAATCACAAACATGAATAGGAGCACAAGACAAATATCTAGGGTATAGCAACTCTCAAACTACGAGGGGGACGGAGTGGATCACGGAGATGATGATGGAGATGGTGCTGGTCTTGGTGATGGTGATTATGTAGAGGCCTCCTCCCACGCCAAGGAGGAGAGGTGATGACGATGACGATGATTTCCCCCTTCTCCGGAGCTCCGGAGCAGCAGGATCTGACCCCCCTCGGAGGGAATCAGGAGTTCCGCCACCGCCGCGACCTCGGATAGACTTGGAAAAATTAGGGCGTCCCTTTTCGGGCGAGACGAAGGCGTGTTAAAAAGCCCCGAGCGAGGAAGTGCCCGAGGCTCCAGTTAGTGGGCCCCACGCGGTCAGATTCCTTGACCGCGTGGGCCCCCCTCTTTTGGGCCTCGTGGCTCTTCTCGCTTCGATCTTCTTTCTGCTGTTATTCTCCTGACGAAAAACCAGCTGTGCAATTTTCCTTTTTTCCAATTGGGTCCCTGTAGCTCCTGAAACATTAAAAACAAGAAAAAAGAGGTTTTCTGCCTCCCAGAGATTAAATACCAAAAATAGGGACTTTGTATGAAAGTCCCATAAATCATCTAAAACATGCAAAAACAATGATATAACAATGCCAATAACATTCTAATATGATAATATAACTTGTATACATGATGATATAAAATGCACGTATCAGGGCCCGCCACCAATAATTGGCTTTCATCCATCTGTGCCTTTTCTGTGGCGCATCTGGTTGGATGCGCCATAGAAATAATGCTTTCTGTGGCGCATGTGATCCCATGCGCCTGATGCGCCACATAAATAGTTCTTTTCTGTGGCGCATGGGGTCCCTTGCGCCACAGAAATGATGCTTTCTGTGGCGCATGGGGTCCATGCGCCACAGAAAGTTTTTGAACTCAGATCCACACCCTCCCCCTGTGGATCACCTTTTCAGTTTTGCAAACAAGAAAAGAAAATTATAAAATCTTCAAAAAATAAAATCCTTTGATATATAGTTAGGTTTTAGTGTCTAGTTGGTATAGAAATTTTGAAATATGAATTTTTACCTTTTTTTGCAAAAAACCGAAGAAAAAAATTTAGAACGGCCATAACTTTTGCATACGACGAAAAATGCGTTTAATATATCAGAAAAAACTAGAGAAAAATTCGAGCTCGATTTCACCGGGTTTACCCGGTGAACTTTTCTCAGATCTTCGAAATTCCAAAAGGAAAAAAGTTATTTGAGGTAGAAGATTTTTTCTACAAAATCAAACAAAATTCAAAAAAGACAAATTCTATGGCGCATATCTACATATGCGCCACAGAATTGTTGGGCGGGATTCGAATTTGAATCCCGCCGGCACCACCCTTCTCCCTCTCTTTTCTCCTTCTCTCCTCTCATTTACTCCTCCTCCTCTCCTCCACTTCTCCTCTCACCTTCTCCTCCACTTCTCCTCTCCCCTTCTCCTCCCTCCTCCTTCTCAACTCAACCCGGCGACCTCCTCCTCCTCCACAACCTCCGGCGACATCCTCCTCCTCCACCACCACCTTCGGTGACCCCCTCCTCCACCACCTCCGGCGACATCCTCCTCCTCCACCACCTCCAGCGACATCCTCCTCCTCCTCCACCACCTCCGGCGACATCCTCATCCTCCTCCATCGCCTCTGGCGACAACCTCCTCCTCCTCCTCCACCACCTCCGGCGACATCCTCCTCCTCCACCACCATCTCCGGCGACCCCCATCCTCCACCCACCCACCTCCGGCGACCCCCTCCTCCACCCACTTCCGACCAAGCCACCTACGGCCATGGCCACGGGCACCACGGCCTCCAACAAAATTCCGGCGAAATTCTGGCGGCACCAGATCCAGATCTAGATCTGGCCGCTTTTTTTTTTTAATAACAATTCTGTGGCGCATGGTGGTGGGTGCGCCACAGAATTATTTCTGTGGCGCATGGTAGTGGGTGCGCCACCGAATCTTGGTTTTTCTGTGGCGCATCTGGGCCGTGCGCCACAGAATTAAAATTTAGTGGCGAGATATCTGTGGCGCACCCACCATACTCCACAGAAAGCCAAAAGTGATGCGCCACAGATAGGCTATTTCCTAGTAGTGATATTTGCTACCACTTGTTATTTTTGTATAGCCCATGTTCTATAAGTTTTTCATCTGAATTTTTTATGACATAGTATAATCTTTTACTATACACTCATCCTTTTTCTTAGATTTTTAAAAAATGGATAATGTTGTGCCGGACATACTTGTGCCGGACGTCTGGGCATCATGCCGGCCGTTGCCTCCTTCCACCGGCATCATTGTTCCGCTGCCCGGCGACCGGCGTGAATCATTCATTCTGTGCACATATGATGAAGCAAGCTATCAGCCGCGACACGGACGAGAGATGGATACTCAGAGATGCATATGAAATCTATCTGCTGCATATGTGTAAGACAAAAAAAACCGTTCTTAGTTTAACTCTTTTTGCACCCGGGATATATAGGTAACATTTTTCGATATTTAAAAGGTCACAACAGTGTGCACGTCTTCAGCCGTTGAGAGTGGTTTACACCATGACACCTATAGAGACGACCCACTTCTTCTAGACATTTTTAAGTGTACCATAAACTAGAAACAAAAAACTACACATTCTAGTGTAAAACTTACTATTAATCTGTAAAGCTTAAAGTTAATACAATATTATGCTATTTGAGAGAACCAAAAAACATTAATTTTGATGAATTTCATATTCACATATATTTGCTACCACTTGTTATTTTTGTATAGCCCATGTTCTATAAGTTTTTCATCTGAATTTTTTTTTAGAAAAAGGGCAGCCCCAGCCTCTCCATCAAAATGATGCATACGGCTTGCTTTATTAATTTATTTTGACGTTCGTCCAGTCTATTACATCACGGGTCACAAAG
The DNA here is from genome assembly GCA_947311845.1 of Poa pratensis. Classification (NCBI taxonomy): domain Eukaryota; kingdom Viridiplantae; phylum Streptophyta; class Magnoliopsida; order Poales; family Poaceae; genus Poa; species Poa pratensis. Next base: position 4,017,329 of record CAMZMU010000015.1, read on the forward strand.
GGTTGCTACATGTATCAACCAACGAAACAAAGTAGTAGCATAAAAATTATTCATAATTCTAATCTCTTCTCAAAACGCCAGCCCGCACGGTTGAAGAAGTTCTTCGCGACAGACTCCAACTGGATACATCCAGACTCCATAATATGGCGTTGCTCCACTGGTTGGAGATAGGACCATGATCGGATCCAATGAGTGATCAACGGAATGACCTGCAAAAAGGATGGTTGTTTTGGCTTGTTAAAAACAAAATCGTTTCGTACATTCCACATTGCCCACAACACTGCACACACACCCACTCGAATCAATCTAAGAGTTGACTTGTCGATTCCTCTTAGCCAATTACCAAAAAGATTTGTAATATTTTGTGGTGGTGTAATATTAAATGTCATATGCACTATTCGCCAAACTAGTCTAGCAAAAGGGCATTCAAAAAATAGATGTTGTATTGTTTCTTTGGTATCACAAAAGGAGCAACACTTGTTGCCATTCCAATTGCGTTTAGCAAGATTATCTTTAGTCAAGATCACTTTACGATTTAGAAACCACATAAAAATCTTGATTTTTAGTGGCACCTTTATTTTCCATATGTATTTTTAAGAAACTTAGTGTGTCCATTCAAATAATCTAGATACATTGATTTAACCGTGAAAACCCTCGACGTGGTCAATCGCCATACAAATTTATCCGGTTCTGAAGAAAGATTGATATCCATCAAACGGTTGACAAGGTGCAGCCATTGTTCCCACTTGTTGTTTGTAAGAGTTCTTCTGAAATTAATATTCAGTGGTTGTGTTAAAGCTTGAGCTACCAAAACTTGTTTTTGGCTAGCTATATTATATAACAATGGGTATTGTTGTGCTAGGGACGAGTCACCTAACCACACATCCTCCCAGAACCTTGTGTTCATGCCATTACCTATCACAAAAGACCCTCTCTTGAAAAAATCAGTCCTCACATTCATCAATCCTTTCCAAAAAGGAGAATCAGTCGGTTTTGCTGTCACTTGAGACAACGTTTTAGAATGTAGGTATTTATTAGTTAATAACTCCTGCCACACTCCCTGCTCATTCATTAGCTTATATAGCCATTTACTTAGCAAGCATTTATTTTTCAACTCTAAAACCTCAATTCCAAGCCCCCTTGATCTCTAGGTCGGCAAATAATATTCCATTTAGTGAGGCGGTATTTCTTCTTGTGCCCGTCACTTTGCCAAAAAAATAGTGATCTATAAAAATCCAATCTCTTCCGTACTCCCTTTGGAATTTCAAGAAAAGATAGCATAAACATTGGCAAGCTAGTTAGCACCGAATTTATAAGAATTAGTCTATCACCATATATAGGATAATAGTTTGCCAATCCAACTACTTAACTTTCTTTCAAAACGATCTTCCACCGGTTTCCATTCACCATTTTTGAGCCTTCGGAAGTGGATTGGTATTCCCAAATACTTGAATGGAAAGGCTCCAGTTTCACACCTGAAAAGTTGTCTGTATTGTGACTCCGCTGTTTTGGCTTGTCCAAAACAGTAGATTTCGCTTTTATGAAAATTAATTTTGAGACCCGAAAGCTGTTCGAAAAGACTAAGAATCAGTTTCATATTCTGGGCCTTCGTCAAGTCATGCTCCATGAATATAATCGTATCATCCGCATATTGTAATATAGAGACGCCCCCCTTAACTTGATGAGGAATAAGTCCCCCTATTTGACCATCTTCCTTCGCTCGGTTAATCAAAATAGCTAACATATCTGCCACACATTAAATAAAATTGGAGATAGAGGATCCCCTTGCCTAAGACCTTTTTGAGTTTGGAAATTATGGCCGATGTCATCGTTCACCCTTATTCCCACACTCCCACGACTAATGAATTCTTGAATCCATTTACACCAGCTATCATGAAAGCCTTTCATTCGTAGGACTTGTAATAAAAACAGCCACTTCACTTTATCGTATGCCTTTTCAAAATCAATTTTTAAGAGAACCCCATCCAATTTCTTCCTATGCAATTCATGGATGGTTTCATGAAGAACAACAACTCCCTCAAGGATATGACGGCCAGGCATAAAAGCGGTTTGAGTAGGTCTAACTACCGTATGCGCCACTTTAGTGATACGGTTAGTAGCCACTTTTGTGAATATTTTGAAACTCACATTCAGTAAGCATATAGGACGGTATTGCTGAATCTGTATGGCGTCCTCTTTCTTAGGAAGCAGAATAATAGCCCCAAAATTTAAATGAAACAAAGGTAACTCTCCCTTGTGGAAAGCATCAAACATGTCCATCAAATCTTTTTTAATAATGTTCCAGCATTTTTGGTAAAATTCTGCGGGGAAACCAGCGGGCCCTGGTGCTTTATTCTTCTCCATTTGAGTAATAGCATCATATACCTCTTGCTTGGTAAAGTGTGCTTTTAAAATGTTATTTTCCTGTTCGGACAGCTGTGGAATGTCTTGTACAACCGCCTTGTCTAAAGAGATAAAAATTTCACCGGCGCCCCAAACAGGTTTTTATAGAATTCTGTGATGTACACTTTTAAATTTTCTTGTCCTACCCAACGCCTTCATCTTGTTCCAATTGGAAAATTCGTTTCCTTCTATGTTTTCCATTAACAATCATATGAAAATATTTTGTATTATTCCCTCCTTCCTGAACATGTTTTACCTTAGCCCTTTGTGCCATTTAGCCTCCTCATCTCTCCTAAGGGCTGCTATTTTAACATTGGCCTCTTTTAATTCCTCTCTTTCAAGTTGATCAATAGAGTTTATGTCGGCCTTGGCCTCCAAAACCTCAATGATTTGTACAGCCGGTCTCTCTCCTTTTTGTAAACTCCACTAAGGTTTTTAGCCCATCCCCTGAGGAACCTCCTAAGGTGGCAGATCTTGTTCTGCCATCTTTTCATAGGAGATCCGCCCATGGACACAGAGTTCCATTCCCTTGAAATTAAATCAACAAAACCCTCTTGATGAAACCAAGATAACTCAAAGGAAAAACGAGACTTATTCCCGAGGTGAGCTTGTTCACCTGAGTCGAGAAGTAGCGGTGTATGATCAGATCCTGCCCGATCAAGTGCTCGAACCGTGACAAGCGGGAACTTTTGCTCCCACTCCACATTTGAAAGAATCCTATCCAACTTTTCATAAGTAGGTGTATCTCTGTGACTCACCCATGTATACTGCCTTCCGGTCAGGTGGATTTCTTTTAAATCGAGGCTTTCAATAATAGCATTAAAGAGTAGGGGCCATCGGGAATTAAAATTGTCATTACTCTTCTCCTCTTGTCTACGTAAAATGTTAAAATCACCGCCAATAAGTAGCGGTTTAGAACCTTGCTCGCAAATTCTAGCTAGTTCGGCCAAAAACTCTTGTTTATGTTGGTCTTGCGCTGCCCCGTAGACAGCAACCAGAGCCCACTCAAAACCATCATGCTTCGACACTAGGTCAAGCTTGACACACCTATCACCATTATTAACCCTTTAACTGCAAGGGTTTGGACATTAACACCGTTCAAGATACCACCTGACCTCCCTTGTGGCGGTAGACAGTACCAAGCATAGTCCAAACCAGCCGCTAAAAATCTAAGGAACGGTGCAGAGAAATTATCCCTACCCGTCTCTTGTATCGCAAAAAAGTCTAGCTTATGCTCTCGTATAGACTCGTGAATGAACCAATGTTTTCCCGTATCTCCCATCACAATTCCAGAAACAACCTTTCATTTTTATGTTAGAGATTAATTATTCTTTTTGAATCTAGCACTACGACGTACAGCCGTTACTTCTCCCACTATCTTTTTATTTCTAACTCTAATTTTCCTAGCCAACTTAACCGGTGGATCCTTGTGATCTGTGGCATCCTTGGCTTCCTCATCTATAAGATCTACAGCGAGCTTGTTCGCTTCGTCCAAAACCAGACTTCCATTATCATCTTTTTTTGTGTCTAAATTTGCTTCTTTTCTCTTAAGCATGAAGATAGTTCTCTCTAAATCTAAATCTTTTAAATGTTGAACCGAAGATTCTATTTGACTCGGAGATTTACCCAGCGAAACCCCAAGCTTAGTAGCCCTAGCAACAACCACATCATTCGATATAGAAGCTAAAGTAAATTCATGCACTAAACTGGTACCTGAGTAGTGATCCCGTGCTTGAGCTCGTTGCTTTGCCCGATCCATCTGAGTAGCATCGGCATTCGGTTGTGCCCTTATATGCCCACTTGAACGAACACCAAGAGCAGCTTCCTCTGGAATGCCACCAAAGGAAATCACCTCCGATCTTGAATAACGACCTCCCAGGAAAACACCAGTCCCCTCCGGCCTGCCATGCCCTCCGCTTGTTGGAGTTGAGATAGCCGAATCAGTCCCAACATCTTTGCCTTTTGCTGCCGCCCTAGGTGTTGTATGATCAGTAGCAGCAAAACCAGCCCCGGCTGCCTGTCTCCGATGTTTCGCCAACTGCTCATATGACCACGTGTGCCCAGGGGACGATGAAACCGAATCAAGTTCTGGCATAGCAGTGGTAATCTCTGTAAGAACTACCGGCAACTCAGAATCAGCCTGTTTAGCCTTGGCAAAGAAAACTGCATCTTTCTCTGTTGTGACAGATTGAGGTGTGCAGACTGCATTCTCTGTCGTGACAGTATGAGCCTCAAAGAATTGTTGTGAACTCGGACGCCTCTGAACCGGGGCCGAACCAGCCAAAGGTGAAGGTAAACTTTCTTCGTCGTCCTCTACCTTGTCACCCCACAAACGCCTTGGAGCTGAAACATAAGTGCGAGCAGCCTGCATATTCGGAGACGGAGAGAAATCCACAGATCCAAACTGAATCTTAGCCGGCTGTTCAGTCTTGGAACCGTTGTCCTTGAGCCGTACTAGCTGTGATGGGGATGGGACAGTCCCTAACTGAATATGATCTTTGGGTTCGGAGGCCTTGTCATCCGTTTCCATGTCTTGTGTTTTATTCTCCGTTTCCTCAGATTTTTTATTTTTGTCACGATCATTATCAAATTTCTCTTCTTGCGGCTTCGTTTGTCCCTGATCCTCCTTATAGTTCCCATTACTACCATCATCTGCATTTGGATCATGCATCACAAAGTCCCCCGCAGCCACAATGGATCCATCCTCGGCTTCGATATCGAAGAACACACCATATCCTTCCCCCTCATATGAAAAATCAACCGATCTCGGTATCCCCTCCGGGTTAGCACAGTTCATTCGTGCCCTCACTATGCCATGCTCCCTGGTAAACCTCATGTCGATCTCCTTGGCCTCCCCAATCAGCGAGCCAACTGCAAAGAGGGCTAGGTAATCGCGGCAAAGAGTTTCAGGGCAGCCAGAAATGCGCACCCAAACATCATATAGACCCCATTTGTCGAACTTTTTAGAACTCCAGTCCTCAAAGTGCATGGATATTTCTGTCCCTTCAACCTCAATACATTTAATTCGCTTAAAACCTGGATAGATCAGCCTTGGTCGGGAACACCACTCTGAAATCTGAATCTCCTGCAGGGTAAATCTCCCAGACATGATCTCCTGGAACCAACCAGTCTAGCTCCTTCTAAACTTGAGGAGCTGACAATTTCCCACCTGAAACTTTGATCCTCCCAACTTTTCCAGTCTCATTCTTCATGCGCAGGTTGTCTGACTTGTCTACCTTGAAATACATTAGACACTCCCTTGCCATCCCGTAAGGTTTCTTCATCTTCGGCAATGGGCAGGCATCATCCCCATGTAAGGCTGAATCACAAAAAACACATAGAGTTGATGTGCATTCAGTTCCGATATGACCTATGAACCCGCATCTAAAGCACTTGTCTTGTTTATTTTTAGCTTTTCCTTGCTGTATTGGAACAACACCATTGGCAGCCTCCTGAGCCTTTTTCTGTTGATCAGACTTGTCTGAATCTTTTGGTTTATAGACAGCTACCTGTGTTGTTGCTCCCCCCTGTTGTTCCAGCCCCGTGTTTGCATTACTATGACCACCAGCTTGTTGAGTGGCAGACCTTTCATTCCGAGGATTAAACCTACCCCTTCCCTGAGGTCCACCACGACCTTGCCCGGATGCCCCAAAACTTCCTTGGTTGCTCCTGTACCTCTGATTGTTGTTCAAGGGCGCGTTCCCCTGAAAGTTCCTGTTTCCCCTCTCGTAAAAGCCTTCATTATAGGCTCCGAAGTTCCCGCTGAATTCCCCTGGCTGAGGACCACGGTGATCAGCCCCGTTGCCCTCTCCTCTTTTGTAGTTGCTAGGGCCAGAGGCGCTAAAGTTCGACTGGGAGTACTCTTGTGCTCCCGTGTTGCCGTACCCTGGCCGCCCAAGCGAGCGGTTCTGCCCTCCAGCGCCGTTGTTTCCTCCACGTTCCTCCCTAGCTCCGTTGAAGCCAGAGCCCCGGTAATTCTGCCTCCCTAGCGGTTGGTTCCCGAAGTCACCGCCAGCCGGAGGATAGCCTCCGTTGGCCGCCCCCCTTCCCGCCATGACAACCGCCGCAAAGGAATGGCGATCTCGATATGCCGGCAAGGAGACGCGTTGAGAGATTTCGTTAGGGTTACGACGTAAGCCAAAAACCCTCGAAGGATATAGTAGCCTGGGCCTTGTGCCTTTAATTTTTGCGGATGAATATCGGATTGGCAGGCCCTTGTGGCCTGTCTCAAACCGTACGGAACCAGGTGGGCCAAGTTGGACCTTGTGTCCATTGGCAGGAGACGAAAATTTAAATTTTGAAATCCCATGCAGATCACGATCCGAAGATAGCGCTGCTGCACCGCCGCTCGCCACCGGCGATCTCCTCGACCTTGGACGAGAAGGGCTGAACACCAGAGCTGGCTTGTGAACTTTCATCTTACCTTTGCGCTGAACGAGCGTCCAATCGGCTGCGTCCAAGACATCTCCTAGAGAAAATGTCGTCGGTGGTAGCACCGGCAACTTGATCGCCGGCGAACCTGCAAGATTAATAGCCGAAGAAACAACGTTAGTTCTTACCGGAGATGCCATCGAGATTGTTAGTTCTCACGCCGCCCAGGCTTGTAGACGTCGCTTGTTGGCCTTCTTCCCATTCGCACGTCGGAGATCCCGATAAGCTCGCTCCTCCGGCGTTCTACACCGGTAAACCCAGGAGCTGGAAGATGAGGACGAGTCCGGGGACCTGGCATCTTCCTCCTCGGAGCTCTCCGACGAGTAGTCCCAGAAGCGGCCGGAGGGACGCTCTCCATGGACGTCGCCGTCCGAGTCGCGAGACATTTTGGCCAAGTGCTCGCTTATGTTGTCGTGCTCTTCCATCTGTCTGACGGCGACGGTAACTTTTTTTCCAATACTTCGAATGTTGTCGGTTATCTGAATTTTTTTTGACATAGTATAATCTTTTACTATACACTCATCCTTTTTCTTAGATTTTTCTGTTGTTGTAATGTAGTATAAAAAGATAAAAAATAGTGGGTATGTAGGTGTTATGGTGCTTGATCACAATTTTTTTACTAAACAACAGGAAGTTCTACATTATGAAAAATATTTTCCATTACAAATCCCATAATGCATTTTTTTACTTTGCCTATCTAATTAATTTTCTTCCTAAAAGTAGTTAAAGTTGGAAAATTTTGATTGCATGTTTTGCAAGAAGTTATTTTGTGATAAATGTTGCCTTTATTAAAATCATAGGTTCGCATCAAGTCGGTACAATAAAGTTAATTTACACCCGGCCTTTGTTTATCCAAAATGCACACACACGATAAGAAGACAACGATAAAGTAATAGGCAAAATGCATACACATGCAAGATTAAAAATATGCACGAGGGTGTGGAGGGCCGATCGAATATCATTGTGCAAGATATCGGTTATCGTTTAATGATTGGTTGGCTTCATAGTAGAGATTAATCGTTTATCAACCGATTAATCAATTTTACCGTCGCCTATTTATCGGCTAGTTTTTTTGTAAATCCCAAGTTTCAACACTAAAATTCTGAAATATGCTATGCAAAAACAACATTCGAAGTATTGGAAAAAAAGTTACCTTGATTACTTGTCTTTGAATCAAAAAATATAAAAACAATCGATGAAATGTACAGTTCTACAAGAACATTGACCGATAAATCGGATCTAAGACCCATAAATCGAGCTGAGATACCGGATATGTGTGAAACTGAAGCTAAATCGGTCGAAAAATCATCTCCAGCGATAAACTTGACTGATATGTTGTAATCTTATGGGTCACCCCATGATTCACGATAAATCGGCATATCGGCCAATTTTTTGAACATTGCCGAATACTATGCCGCCATCAAAGTTGGATTAATGCATCTTTAGCCACCTGCTCCAAATCACGTCCGCACCGCCGTAAACAGCTTGCGGTGTTCCTGTAATGTGAAGAGTAGACCAAGAACGGAGCCATTGCCTACACTAGTAGATAATCCCTAAATGAGATGAATTTTTAGTATTTAGAAAATTTCCATGTCTATATAGCCACGACGAACGCATTAAGGATCACTGCAGTTTAGAAAAAATACGAAGATGCCATGTAAATAAGTTGGGTGTGTCCAAGTGTCAAGCAGATGAAATTTTCTTAAATGTCAGTCACCCAAAGAAAAGTACAACTGCAGTTTAGAAAAAAAATGAACTTGTTCAAGTTGCACTTTTCACACCGTTGCACTTTTCTACCTCATATGGACTCGCCACTCCTTTTGGAAAAGTGCAATTGGATGCTAGTTGCACTTTTCTCTAAACTGTGATTGCATTATTCTTATATGATGTTTCAGACTTTAGAAAATCTTAGGCGCCTGAGATTTAGCATAACCGAAATAAGTTAACAAAAGAACGAAAAAGGGACAAGATTTGGAGGTTCTATGTGCGATTGAAAAAGTAATATTTTGGACTGGAAGTAGTTGGGCCGAGAGAATCAAAGAAGAGGGATAGCGGCCGTGGGCGGGGCACAGGTGGTGCGTTTGCTCGACCTACGCGTGCTTGGGCCGTAGGCGCTCACCGTGAACCTTCTGTGACGGTCAGAGGAGGGGGAGGATGGTTGAAGATTATGAATCAATGTCGTGAAGCTCGATTGGATGTGGGGAATACGACCATTATTCGGTTGATTTCGATCACTCCGGCACACGTATGTCAGTGGGGAGGAAGAACGCAACACAGTGAAGCTTTTGGCATGCTCGGACCAGCTTTAGGTGGAGCTCTCTGTCGATGTGACGTGACGGTGGTGACAGTTTCGAGCAAGTGCAGGAGCATCAGTAGAGGAACATGGATGATGCGAGAGTGAGGGAAAAAGATAGGGGAGGTCACGACAAGCTCGTGAGCACTGTGGGATGTCGTTCGGTCCACAAAAGCGGCGACAGAGACACGTCGCATAGCATATAGGACACCAGCACACAGGTGCTTGAGCCTGAGGACTAATTTGACAGATGCACTCCACACGTAAGTGGAACAGAGGTAAACGGACTGGGCCGAACGATAGTAGTATCAACCATGGCAGGGTCATTTCTACAAATAAAAAAACTCAAAAGTTGCCCGGGCACGAGAGTCTTGAGCAATTTGGGCTTGAACTTTGTAAGATTGCATCTCTTGCTTGACTTCATTTGAGGTCAAATCGGCGTAGTTGTGTCTTCCTTGGAGACTCTTCAAATCGGCCGCTTCAAAGGGTATGAGAGCATTTACATACTTCCTCTTGATATAAGCATCATTCACATGTGTAGCACCAAGGTCTCTATATGCGTTAGCAAGAGCCTTGAGCCTTTGATACATATCCTCATGAGTTTCTCCATCTTGCATGAAGAAACCTTCAATTTGGTTGCTCATAGCTTCATATTTATTTCTCCTCATGCTATCATTTCCAACGAACACCTCCGTAAGGCAATCCAAATCTTCTTTGGTGGTGGTGCAATGTTGAATGTGATGCATATCCTTGTCACCCACGGCAACACGGATCAAATCAAGAGCGGTGGCATTTAGTTGACAATCAACTTATTCTCGCCTTGACAAGTTGGATTCATCCACGGCCTTGTATCCACTTACAATGATCTTCCAAAGCTCAATGATGGCACTGTTCACATGAGATCTCGTAGAAACTTGCCAATTAGTAAATGAGGATGCATTTAGACTAGGTGGAACTCCTCTTAGGTGCATAGGAGGATGAGGGATAGGTACATCAGGAGAGTACGGAAAAGGAACCCTACCATATTCTCCCGACCCATTAGTTGGTTTAATTGGGGAGTCAATTTTATCTTTGTCAACCCCCGTCTTCCCATCAACCTCTTCCCCCAAGGGTTTCTTAGGAAGCTCCGAAGGAAGAGGAGGGGGAGGAGATGAGATATCCTTTGCCTCCATGAGTTGCATAATCATCTCTTGCAACTTTTCCATTTTAGTTTCCATAGAGGTCTTCATGGAATTGATGTCCTCTATGGAAACCGAAGTGGAAGCGATGGGGAGCTCGGTAATCTCATTTCCAAACTCGTCAATGGCCATACTTCTCTTAGGCGGTTAAGCCCGAATAAAGAACCGAGGCTCTGATACCAATTGAAAGGATCGTATGGCCACCTAGAGGAGGGGAGGGGGGGGGGTGAATAGGTGCTACTCTAAATTTTAATTCTTTTTCGATTAAGGCTTGACACAAAGGTAAATTCTCTAGATATGCAACTACGGTGAATTTACCTATATGACAAGTTAAGCCTAAACAAGATAAGATACAAGTAAAAACTAAGAGTAAGGAGTAACCGAACAGGAAGCACGCGGAGACAAGGATGTATTCCCGAGTTCCTCCTTTTTAGGGGAGTACGTCTCGTTAGAGGGTGTGTGTTTCAAACTCAAGCGCCACAAATGGCCTCACCCTATTCTCCAATGAACCTCGCCTAAAAGCTCGGTCCACCTTCCACTATCGGAATCGTTCAAGGCGAAATCCGGAGCCCTTACAACACACTTGAGGCACAACCCACAAAAGGGTTGGGAGCTCCCAAGCACCACGAATCTGCTACACAAAAGTAGCAAGCAAGTAAGTACAACAAGATGCCTAGGTTTTCCTAGTGGAAACCCTAGGCTCAAATCCCTCAAGTGAATGAGGGGGAAATGAAGAACGCTTCGGTGAAGTTGTAGATCCGGGCCTTCTCCTTCAATCCTCCAAGTATGAGCAAGATTGGGTGGAGGGATTGGGAGATCTATGAGCTTTGATCTTGCAACAATGGGGGGCAATCAATTCTGGACGAGCTGCTTGGCTGGAGGTATGTGGAGGGGTATTTATACCCTCCCAAATCGAGCCGTTGCAAAACTCCAGGAGGCCGAAATATCCGGCTTGAGTGGGGGCCGGAATATCCGGCCCAGACCCAAAAGGTCCGGCCCAATATTCTGGTTTTTTCAGAGCAACGCACGCTTGGTCCTTAGCAAGAAAACCTTGACACCGGAATGTCCGGCCCGGAAACAAAATGTCTGGTCCAATATTCCGGTTTTTCCAGAGCAACGCACGAGCTCTTTTCTCACATCTTTTTGGTGTTTGATGCTTATAAGATTTATGCCCTAAATCGTGCATCACTTAAACATGGTTAAATTATCACTAGTGTTGTTGCCTAACACACAAAACATCGCGGGATCATAAAATGCACTTTCACATGGGCACGGGCGCGGCGCTAGCTCGGGATCTCGTATTGTACATGGATAACGCTGAGGTGGATAGGTTGTGGGTCCGTCGTTGAGACGGATAATTGGTGGGTCCCGGCAGTGATGTTGATATGTTCTGGGCCCTACACGGAGGTGGATAAGTGAGGGGTCCCGCACGTACAAGCTCGGCTCACATAATTCAAAATGTTAACGACCAGTGTTCACTTATCTCTTGCGTTTAAGGGTTTAAGAGCGCTACGTTGGGCCTTGGCTATTTGGACCTTCTGAAACGTCGCACGAGCACTACAAGAAATATGTCAACTTGTGACCTTCTGACAGTGACCCTGAAAAAGTTGGTCATAGATCTATGACCATTTCGAAGCAATTGGTCGCAGGCTGTTTAGGAGGGTCCAAACACAAAAACATAACGACCATTTTGGTCAGAAAGGTCATAGTTTCGTTACATGAAATGGTCATAATGCAGTCAACTGTAGTCAACCAGCTTATTTTTGTGATGCGTTGAAATGATGGAGCGGCCACCTCAGCAGTTTCACTTATGTGTCACCTCCATGTGTCAATTTTGGTCTACATGTCACGTCCATGTGTCAATTTTGGTCTACGTGTACATGTGTCAATTTTAACCTGCCACTTACACGTGGGGCCCACTTGACCATGCACGCCTATCTAATGACAGGACGGACCCACCACAAACCTGACACGTGGGACCCATCACCGACCTGACATGCGGGACCCATCTCCACTGACACGTGGGACACATCACAGACATGCAGGACCCACCACAGCTATGACATGTGGGGCTCATGACCAACCTGACACGCGGGCCCATCACAGACCTGACATGCGGGACCCATCTCCACTGACACGTGGGACCCATCACCAACCTGACATGCGGGACCAATCCAGACGCGACGGACCCACCAAAACTGTCAGGTAGGATCCATATACGACCTGACATGTGTACACCACTACCGGGAGAATATCTAGTGATCCCAGCCCTTGCATGCTCCCATGATCCCATTTTGAAAAAAAAACAATTTTACTTGTTTCGAAAAATTCTGGAAAAAATTGTGAATGTTCACACAGCATGTGTCTACGATCTCTAAAAATTTCATGTACAAATTCGAAAAGAGCATTGAGAAACAAAAAAGACAAATCCACATGTGAATAGTGTCTCATTGTGCTTTTTGAATTTGGATCTGAAATTTTTAGAGGTCGTAGACACATGTTGTGTTAACATTCACAATTTTTTCCAGAATTTTTCGAAACAAGTAAAATTGATTTTTTTTTAAATGAGATCATGGGAGCATAAAGGAGTGGGATCACTAGATATTCTCCCCACCACTACCCTCGCAAGTCGCAAGGTAAAAGAACTAGATATTCTCCCCACCACTACCCTCGCAAATCGCAAGGTAAAAGAAATTATACAACGGGGGTGAATAGTGTCTCATTGTGCCTTTTGAATTTGGATCTGAAATTTTTAGAGGTCGTAGACACATGTTGTGTTAACATTCACAATTTTTTCCAGAATTTTTCGAAACAAGTAAAATTGATTTTTTTTAAATGAGATCATGGGAGCATAAAGGAGTGGGATCACTAGATATTCTCCCCACCACTACCCTCGCAAGTCGCAAGGTAAAAGAACTAGATATTCTCCCCACCACTACCCTCGCAAATCGCAAGGTAAAAGAAATTATACAACGGGGGTGGATCGAACCCACGACCTAAACTAGGCAAGTTGCATGCAGTTGCCAACACAACAAAGCTACGTTGGTGTTATGGAAAAACAGGAAACGCTTTTGTACTACCAGACCGTCGTGGGCCAAAGCCCATTCCAAGAAAGGTGTAGGAGATCAATAGTGATGGTTGCGCCACTGGGCTCAGCCGGCCCACCTTGGCTGCTCCTCTTTTTTTTGCTCTTTTCTTTTTATTCTTTTCTGTTTTCTTGTATAACTTTTGATTTTGAACTCCAATCTAACATAAATAAATTTGACAAATATTGCAAAGATGTTCTCTGTCATGGTAGACTATTACGGACTGTTTTCAGTCAACAAAAAACAAAAAATCCCCCCTAAGCTTATATATATCTTTATATAGGGTTTTTCTGGAATTTGAAATAAATGTTTGAGATTATTCTTTTAAATTCAAATGCAAGATAAAACAAATGCATGTTTTAAAAATATGCCATGTAAAAATAAAAAATTAACTTTTTATTTTTTTAATTAAGCCATAATTTGTTTTTTCAATTTCTTATGTCCATTTCAATACAGACAAACCGACGGACATGACCGTTCGCAACTAGGGTTGCATCTTGCAAAACTCTTGGAGTATCTCTGATGAAACAGACACTTGTGTACCTGAATATTATTTTTTCAAAATATTATGAGAAAACTACGAAGTACCCTAAGTTCCAATTTTACCCGCTTCCTGCTGAATCGGCATAAATTTGTGTTTTTTACGAGAGGTAGATGGAAACATTTTAAGACACAACCATTTTCTTATTTGTAAATAAATATGGTCTCATATTTTTTTTAAATTTATGTGGTCCAATTTTGCAACATATTTTTGGTAGGTTCTTCACAAAAAACCCCATTTTTGGCACTCGGGAAATGAAAATGGTTTTTTTGTGCAGAGAAAATGAAAACTTTATTCGGAAACATTGTTCATGGTTCCAAGATTCACTTTTGTGTCCAATATGGGAACATTTGAACAAACTATGCCATGAATGTGGCAATAACATTCGTCATTTGGGATCAGAGCCATGAATCTTCATAGATGATAGCTCATTTCTGAGAACACTTTTCCAAAACAAATGCCGTATTTCAAGTTTATTATTTTTTGGATACTAGGACACAAATAATGACACAACGCGAAGGTTTTACATTTCTTAGATTTTTTTTTGAAATTCCTATGCCAATTTCAAAATACGGTCAAAACAGCGGACATGACCGTTCATATCCAGGGGTTGAATCTTGAGAAACTATTGTTGTATCTCTGATGAAATATGTAGTTATGTAACCAAAAATGATTTTTTCAAAAATCATGAGCAAACTATGAGGCACCTGTAGTTCAAGTTTGACCCGCTTCCTGCTGCATCGACATAAATTTGTCTTTTTGACGAGAGGTGAATGGAAACATTTTAAGACACAACCATTTGGTTATTTGTAAATAACATGTGGTCTAGTATTTTTAGTAATCAGTGCTTGATACGTCCATTTTGCATCACTATTTTATATCATAATTTACTGTTATTCATCGATATATTTCATATTAATACATGTTACTTATGTTATTTTATCTTATTTTGCATGTTTGATGATTATTGGGGATTTATCTGCCGGAGCCAGATTTCAGCTGGAAAAAGCACCGTCAAGCTAATATATTTGCGAAACTCCAAAAATCACGAAACTTTCGCCGAAGTTCCTATTTTTCCAGATGACGGAGCTAGCCAAAAGGGGAGCTCCAGGTGGGCCCCACGCCACCCCTGGGCGCGGCCAGGAGGAGGGCGGCGCCGAGGCCTGGCGTGGCCACCTGGGCCCACCTCTGGCGCTGCCCCTTCGCGTATATCTCCCCGTAACCCTAAACATCGAGGAGGTTCGTCCACGAAATATTCCGCCGCCTCCACGGGACGGAAACCACAGAGAGAGAAAAGCTCTCCGGCAGGGAGAAATCTGCCGGGGAAATTCCTTCCCGAGGGGGGAAATCATCGCCATCGTCGCCGTCATCGTGCTGGACTTCATCAGGATCATCATCGTCATCATCCACCGCTCCACCATCATCATCTCCACTGCTCCACTCCGTTCCGCTGTAACATCTAGGGCTGCACCTTGTCTAGTTCATTGGGGAGACTCTCCCGGTGTTAATTACTCCTTGTTGTTGATGCTATTGAGTTTTATCGGTGAATTAAGGTTTATGTCCAGATTGTTATTCATCATTATATCACCTCTGATCATGATCCATATGATGTCTTGTGAGTAGTTCGTTTAGTTCTTGAGGACATGGGGAAAGTCTTGCTGCTAGTAGTGGAATAATGTTGAGTAATATTTAATGGTTTGATATTTAAGTTGTGGTGTCATTCTTCTAGTGGTGTCATGTGAACGTCGACTACATGATACTTCACCTTTATGGGCCTAGGGGAATGCATTGTGTATTTAGCTTGCTAATTGTGGGGTTGCCGGAGCGACAGAAACCTGAACCCCCGTTGGTAAGTTAGTGCACAAGGGAGTGTAGGATCTGAGAGTTTAAGGCTGTGGTTAGATTTATCTTAATTACTTTCTTGTAGTTGCGGATGCTTGCAAGGGGTATAATCACAAGTACGTATTAGTCCTAGGAAGGGCAGTGCGTTAGCATAGATTCACCCACACAACACTTATCAAAACATTGAAGATTAATCAACTACATGAAACGAAAGCACTTGACGAAATTCCCATGTGTCCTCAGGAACGTTTGGTAATCATAAGTAACACAACCGGCTTGTCCTTTGCACTCAAAAGGATTGGGCCACTCGCTGCAATTATTATTGCTCTCGTTTATTTACTCATACTGTATTTATCTGCTATATTGAAAACCCCTAAAAACTTGTCTGCTAGTGTTTACAGTGAATCCTTGATCAAAACTACATACCAGCACCTTCTGCTCCTCGTTGGGTTCGACACTCTTATTTATCGAAAGTACTACGATACACCCCCTATACTTGTGGGTCATCAAGACTATTTTCTGGCGCCGTTGCCGGGGAGTGAAGCGCTATTGGTAAGAAGAATTGGTAAGGGAAATATTTACTGTAAGTGTGTTCTGTCATGGAGTCATCTCCATTCGAATCACTGTTTGGGAAGACTACTACCACTGCTACGGTAGTAGATGACCCTCCACCTGCTCAGGGAATTCCATTTAAAATACCTATGAAAATTGTTGAACGTGTTATGAATAACCGCTATGATGGAACTGTCCATCCTGGTAATCACTTGCTTTTTCTACATGAATTGTGCGAGTTATTCAAGTGTGCAGGTATTTCTATGGACAAAGTCAAGAGGAAATTATTTTCTCTATCACTGAAGGGCAGAGCTGCTGAATGGTATAGTCTGCTTAAAAATGGCCACTCATTGAGTTGGGTCGAGATTGTTCCTCTCTTTTACTCCAAATTTTATCCTCTTAGTGAGATCCATAAAGACAGGAACTCTATATATAATTTTTGGCCTCATGATGGAGAAAGTATTGCCCAAGCTTGGGGGAGGCTGAAGTCATTAATGCTCAAATGCCCCATTCATGAGCTCCCAAGTAATATTGTTATCAATAACTTTTATGCAAGGCTTTCTCTTCATGATAAAGATTTATTGGATACTTCTTGTTCTGGATCATTTACACGGAAGAAAGAGGAAGATAAATGGGACCTTCTTGATCGTATCCAGGAAAATACTGAAGGATGGGAGAACGACAAAGGTAGAGAGTCAGGTATAAATTATGATTTTGAATGCATTAAATCTTTTATGGAGACTGATAGTTTTCGTAATTTTAGTGCTACTTATGGTCTTGATTCTCAAATTATTGCAAACTGTTATAAGGCTTTTGCTTCGTATCTCGATATTCCTAGAAAGGGGTGGAAAAAGTATCATGAACCTTATAAAGATAACATTAATTCTGCTCTTGTTAAAAACATTGAAGTTCATACTGTTGATCGCATTCTGCCAGAACCTTATATTGAAAAAATACCTTTTCCTGTAAAAGTAAAAGAACATTCTATTTTGGCTAGTGTGGTTAATAAAAGTGAAAGGAAAGCTAAAGAACCTGATGAGCAAATAACTGTAAAACCTGCAATAGCTATGGTTAAGGATCTTGTAACTGAAAATGTAGAAGGAGGACATATTAAATTTTGCGAAGAAGCTTCTAACATTGTTACACATCCTAAAAGAGCCCGGAAAACAAGTGTCCCTGTGCTTTCAGTCAAAATAGGTGAGCATTGCTACTATGGTCTTTGTGATATTGGCGCCAGTTCAAGTGCTATTCCTTATGATCTTTACAAGGAAATTAGGCATGAAATTAATCCTTGCGAACTTGAGGAGATTGATGTGGTTATTCAGCTTGCTAATAGAGAAACTATCTCTCCGGTTGGTATTGTTAGAGATGTTGAAGTTTTATGTGGTAAGACTAAATACCCTGCTGATTTCTTAGTTCTTGGTTCTGCTGCTAGTAAAACTTGTCCTATTATTTTTGGTAGACCTTTCTTGAATACCTGTGGTGCTATTATTGATTGTAAGAAAGAGAAAATTTATACTAAATTTGATGGAGAATCTTATGAGTTCAATTTTTCCAAATTTGCTAAGAATCATTATGAAACTGCATTGCCTAATGAGGATTTAAAGGTTGAACAACTTGCTTCTATTGCTGTTGCTCCTAACAATGCTTTACACAATTTATGGAAGATCATGAGAGCGAGGTATTTGCAGAGGAGAGAAATGAGATTGACGACATCTTTCTTCGTCAACCTCCAATTCTCAAGCATGATTTACCAGTGGAAGACTTGGGTATTTCGGCTCCACCAAAGGAGGATCCTGTCTTTGATTTAAAACCTTTACCAGATACACTTAAATATGCTCATATTGATGATAAGAAAATATATCCTGTTATTATCAGTTCTAAACTTTCAGGTGATGAAGAAGCAAGATTGTTAGAGGTGTTGAAGAAACATCGAGGAGCTATGGGTTATACTCTTGATGATTTAAAAGGGATTTCTCCTGCTATCTGTCAACATGCAATTAATATGGAGCCTGACGCAAAGCCCGTTGTTGAACATCAACGTCGTTTAATTCCTAAGATGAAAGAAGTGGTAAGGAATGAGGTATTAAAACTCCTTGATGCAGGTATAATTTATCCTATTGCTGATAGTAGATGGGTTAGTCCTGTTCATTGTGTTCCTAAGAAAGGAGGAGTAACTGTTGTGCCAAATGAAAATAATGAGCTTATTCCTCAAAGAGTAGTAGTTGGCTATAGGATGTGCATTGATTTTCGAAAAGTTAATAAGGTTACTAAGAAAGATCACTATCCTCTGCCTTTTATTGATCAAATGTTAGAAAGGTTGTCTAAGAAAACTCATTTCTGTTTTCTTGACGGTTATTCCGGTTTTTCACAAATAGCTGTTAGACATCAGGACCAGGAGAAAACTACCTTTACTTGTCCTTATGGAACGTATGCTTATAGACGTATGCCTTTTGGTTTGTGTAATGCTCCTGCTACGTTTCAAAGATGCATGTCTGCTATTTTTCATGGCTTTTGTGAAGAAATTGTGGAAGTCTTCATGGACGATTTCTCCGTCTATGGAACTTCTTTTGATAATTGTTTGCACAATCTTGACAAAGTTTTGCAGAGATGTGAAGAGACTAATCTTGTTCTTAATTGGGAGAAATGCCATTTCATGGTTAATGAAGGAATTGTTCTTGGGCATAAAATTTCTGAAAGGGGTATTGAAGTGGACAGAGCTAAAGTTGAAGCAATTGAGAAAATGCCCTGCCCAAGGGATGTGAAAGGTATTCGTAGTATTCTTGGTCATGCTGGTTTCTATAGGAGGTTTATTAAAGATTTTTCTAAAATTTCGAAACCACTTACTAATCTTCTTCAAAAAGATGTACCTTTTGTTTTTGATGATGATTGTAAGGAAGCATTCGAAATTCTTAAAAAGGCTTTAATAACTGCTCCTGTCGTCCAACCACCTGATTGGACTTTACCTTTCGAAATTATGTGTGATGCTAGTGATTTTGCTGTAGGTGCTGTTTTAGGACAGCGAGTAGATAAGAAATTAAATGTTATTCATTATGCTAGTAAAACTCTTGATGTTGCTCAAAAGAACTATGCTACCACCGAGAAGGAATTTTTAGCGGTAGTATTTGCTTGTGATAAGTTTAGACCCTATATTGTTGATTCCAAGGTAACTATTCATACTGATCATGCTGCTATTAAATACCTCATGGATAAGAAGGATGCTAAGCCTAGACTTATTAGATGGGTTCTTCTGTTACAAGAGTTTGATTTGCATATTGTGGATAGGAAGGGTGCTGAAAACCCTGTTGCTGATAATTTATCTAGATTGGAAAATATAATGCATGATCCTATTCCTGTTAATGATAATTTTCCAAATGAACAGTTGGCTTCTATAAAGGTAAGTTCACATGAAAGTCCTTGGTATGCTGATTATGCTAACTTTATTGTTGCCAAATATTTGCCTCCAACTTTTACTTATCAGCAAAGAAGGAAATTCTTTTGTGACTTGAGGCACTATTTTTGGGATGACCCACATTTGTATAAAGAAGGAGTAGACGGTATTATGCGAAGATGTGTTCCCGAACATGAGCAAAAAGAAATATTGGACAAATGTCATGGTAGTGCTTATGGAGGACATCACGCTGGAGATAGAACTGCACAAAAGGTTCTACAATCAGGTTTTTATTGGCCTACTCTCTTTAAAGATGCAAGGAAGTTTATTTTATCATGTGATCAATGTCAGAGAGTTGGTAACATTAGTAGACGTAATGAAATGCCTATGAATTATTCGCTTGTTATTGAGCCTTTTGATTGTTGGGGATTTGACTTTATGGGTCCTTTTCCTCCATCAGATGGTTATACTCATATTCTTGTTGCTGTTGATTATGTTACTAAATGGGTAGAAGCTATACCAACCTCTAGTGCTGATGGTAAAACTTCTTTGAAAATGCTTAAGGATGTTATTTTTCCTAGGTTTGGTGTACCTAGATATCTTATGACCGATGGTGGTTCTCATTTTATTCATGGTGGTTTTAGAAAAACTCTTGCTAAATATGGTGTTAACCACAGAATTGCTTCACCATATCATCCTCAAACAAGTGGTCAAGTAGAGTTATCAAATAGAGAAATTAAATTGATTTTGCAAAAGACTGTTAATAAATCCAGGAAGAATTGGGCTAGACAGCTTAACGATGCTTTGTGGGCTTATAGAACTGCTTATAAAAATCCCATGGGCATGTCTCCTTACAAAATGGTTTATGGAAAAGCTTGTCATTTACCTTTAGAGTTAGAACATAAAGCTTATTGGGCAATCAAAGAACTTAATAGAGATTTTAAACTAGCTGGTGAAAAGAGATTGCTTGAATTGAGTTCTCTAGATGAATGGAGGAGTGAAGCGTATGAGAATGCTAAACTCTTCAAAGAGAAAGTTAAGAGATGGCATGACAAGAGGATTTTAAAGAGAGAATTTAACGTGGGTGATAAAGTTCTATTGTATAGGTCTCGTCTCAGATTTTTTGCAGGAAAATTGCTCTCAAAATGGGAAGGGCCTTATATTGTTGAAGAAGTTTATCGCTCAGGTGCAATAAAAATTAATTCGCTTGATGGTGACAAACCACAAGTGGTCAATGGGCAAAGACTCAAGCACTATATTTCTGGAGATTCTTATAATGAAAATGTTGATGTTATTCAAGTGGTAACTCCGGAAGAATTCATTGAAACTCAAAAACAGGAAACTGTGATACGTCTCAAACGTATCTATAATTTCTGATGTTCCATGTTGATATTATACCAATTGTTACATGTTTTATATACACTTCATGGCATTTTTATGCATTTATTGGACTAACCTATTAACAAGATGCCACAGTGCCAGTTTCTGTTTATTTTGTCTGTGCATTGCAGAAAAGGTCCAAAAATGAAAGTGCTCAGAAAAATTTGAAAAAATTACAGAAATTCTAAAACGCCAGAAGACTCCGGGAGCCAGAAGGACAAGTCTGGGGGAGGCCCACAGCCCCCAAACCATGGGCCCGCGCGGCCAGAGGGGGGCCGCGCCACGGTGTGGTGTGGCCGCCTCGGTCACCTCCTCGCGACGCCCTTTGGACTATATATTGCCTCCGCGGTGCAAACCCTAAAAGAATCGACGATTTCTCCAGAAGAGTTCCGTAGCTCCGCCGCCACCAAAAACCCTAATTCGGGGGACATAAGTCTCTGTTTTGGCACCTTGCCGGGACGGGGAATTGCCCCCGGAGCCATCTCCATCGACGCCACCGCCATCTTCATCGCCGTTGTTGCCTCCCATGATGAGGAGGGAGTAGTTCTTCGTCGGGGCTGAGGGCTCATGCCGGTAGCTATGTGGTTTATCTCTCTCTCCCATGGTGTGATCTTTATGTGATCATGAGCTTTGTAATCTAGTTGAATCCATAGATGTTACTCTTCATTATCTTATATGCTACTTGAGTGGTTTCATTAATGTAAACTCCAGAGTCACCTTTGTCCCACGGTGCGAAGTTGACAGTGTGTGCACCGTGTGTGGCTCTTAGGCTAAAGATTACAAGAATACTTATCATGAGTTATTATTTGTGTTGGATGTCTCTATGAAATTGTGGTGTTTGTCTAGTACTATTTTAGGGCGCTCAAGTTGACAGTGTGGGGTTCCCTAGATGTGGAATGCGACTTTAAGGTGTGCTTTTATAGCCCTACGCAGTGGATTGGTGTTCGTTATCCAACGAGAGAATAATTCAGAGTAGCATAGTGAAGAGGAAATATCTAAATATTCAATATATTATTATTGTTGAGAGTGTCCACTAGTGAAAGTATGATCCCTAGGCCTTATTTCCAAGCATTGAAACACCGTTTACTCTCATTTTGTCTCATGTTTGCTTGCTGCCATTTTTATTTCAGATTGCAATTACCACTTATAATCATCCATATCACTTGCATTTTAATATCTCTTCGCCGAACTAGTGCACCTATACACCTGACAAGTGTATTGGGTGTGTTGGGGACACAAGAGACTTCTTGTATCTTAATTGCAGGGTTGCTTGAGAGGGATATCTTTGACCTCTACCTCCCTGAGTTCGATAAACCTTGGGTGATTCACTTAAGGGAAACTTGCTGTTGTTCTACAAACCTCTGCACTTGGAGGCCCAACACTGTCTACAAGAACAGAAGCGTGCGTAGACATCAAACTACAGAAGCTGATTTGGAGTATGTATGAGTTTCGGTAAGAAAAAGTTCGCGTTTGACTTTAATTTTTTTTAATTTATTGTTATTCAATTTTGGAAATCACAAGTCGAAGAAGGGACGGAAGCGGTGCCCGAGGGCACCACGCCACCCCTGGGCGCGGGCCCCAACATGGCCGTGCCGGGCCCTGGCGTGGGCGCCTCGGAGCCCGTCTTCGACTCCGCTTCGACCTGGACTTTCCTTTTGGCATTAATATTCCAAACAAAAGCAACCTCACACCAACGGATACATTGATAACCAACTAAGGAGTGACACTCCACATTGCAAACCATCTCGTATGATAACTTCTCTACTCATGATACTACCACAAAATTTAGAAGGTAAAAGATAAAAGATAATGATACTGAAAACACTCCCCCAAGCTTGGAACAAGCTGAGGGTGTGTTGTTACCCATGACGAATTACTCCTTTGGTGGGGATGGTGATGATGGAGATCCTTCATTATTACGCTTCCAGGATCTAAAGTTATATCTTTTTGTTGTTTTTTATTTCACTAGTTAGGCTTAATGGAAAACAACAACAAAATTAGAGAGCTCTATTAAATTTATCTTGAGTTAGGACATGACGTGTTTGAAGAGAAAATTATAAAACCTATGGAAAATTATTTGCATGATGGTAGCAATGTTATTACTATAAATTCTTTGAACACCATTATTGCTAATGCTATGGAAGAATTCAAGCTTGGGGAGGTCGGTTTTCATGAAATGATCTTTTTAGTTCCCCGGTTTTGGAGGAGAAAATTTGCTTTGATGATACTTTGCCTCCAATATATGATGTTTATAATGATTGTGATATTTTCACTCCACCTACTATTGAGGATATAGTTTATGTTGATTATGATATGCCTCCAATATATGATGTTTACAATGATGAATATGATATTTTCAGTCCATCTACTATTGAGGATAAAATTCATTATGATTATTCTATGCCTCCAATTTATGATGATTACAATGATGGATGTGATACTTTTACTCCCACTATTACTAATGAAACTGTTTATGCTTATGTGGAGAGTAATGATACTTATATGCATGTGGATCATGATAAGAATGCTTTATGTGATAGCTATATTGTTGAGTTTATTCATGATACCACTGAAAATTATTTTGAGAGAGGAAAGTATGGTTATAGAAATCTTCATGTTACTAAATTTCTTCTCTTTATGATGAAAGTTTTGAGCTTTCTCTTGATTTGCTTTTATTTGCTGGGTACTTTAAGACCTACTGGTCCTTATGAGAGAGGGAGACACGGTTTCATATCACAATAATATTAAGTATCCTCTCTTTATGTTGAAATTTTTAAAGTTACACTTGTTTTGCCTTCCTATGCTAGTCACTTTGTTCTTCATTGACTTGTTTTCTTATAAGGCTCCTATGCATAGGAAGAGTGTTAGATTTAAACATGTTTTATATATGCTTCTTGATGCTCTCTTTTATGTTTCAACTCTCTGATGCATGTAAAATGCATACATGAACTTTACATTTTATTACATGTTATTCCATGATATTTTCATCATATAAGGGTTATATTCATGATTTATATTGAGTTTTGGGGATAATTAACAACTTCCCCATTTTTCTGGAATTAACCCTGCGCTGTCAGAAAACTCCTTTTTCTATATTTTGATGTTTCAGGGACCCAAACAACGTCCAAATGACCTAAGATTTTACGGGGATCACTTTTTTGGAAGGAACGAAACGTAGGCGCAAAGGAATCGAAGAAACGGAGACCAGAAGGCCGAAAGGGGTGGGCCCACGCGGCCAGATTCCCTGACCGCGTGGGACCCACCAAAATGGCCCTCGGGCCTCCGCTGCCGTCGACCTTTCTTCCCGAAGCTTCGTCTTGACCTAAAAACGACTATATATAGACCCCCCCCAGGGCTTTTCGCGAAAGGAGCGCCGCCGAAACACAGAAACCACGAAACAGAGACCTGGAGCTGAAGATTGGAGGGGGAAAACTCCCGGCGGGCGCTGCCGGCGTGGTCTCCTTCCCCTCCAACAACATCTCCACCGACACCATGATGAAGAGGGAGTAGTCCACCTCTGGACTATGGGTTTGTGGAAGTAACTTATGTATCTCTCCTCTCTATGAGCTTCACTAATTAGTACCGTATGAGCTGCTGAACATGATTACGGTCATCTATGTAATTCCTTTGTGGTGGATCTTTATTATGAGTTAATACATGTTTGAGATTGCAATGGTTTTTGTTTCAGTTATGAAAGTAGATGCATATTATGTACCCCGTTCTTATTTACTTGTCATGATCAAGCATGTTTATGAGAGCATGTGAGGGGAACGTGTGCATTAGTTGGAGTAACGGGGAGTGGCTAGTGCAGTGAACGCGAGAGAAAGTTCTGCGATCCACTTGGGTTTTCTACCTTACTTTGTTGCCTCACTAGGGATAAACAAAAATACCATGCTACCGGAGAGTGGATGTGACCTTGGCCACTATCTCCATGACTAGATCTAGCATGTTCTTATTTTAACTTCATGTCATTGAACTTATTGCTATGCTCTGATTTATCTTAATTACTAAGGTGTTATGATTTAGTTCGCATCTTGGTGGAGCATAAGAGAGAGAACAACTTATACTTGAGATCTCTATGTTAGAACGTGATGCCAATATTATTAATAACTTGTCAAACCATGTCTTGCCATCTTACATGTTAATTTTAGTGTTCCATTGTCTACCACGTTATCAAGAGAGAGTGCATTTGTGAAACCTTGAACCCCGGTCCATTTTTAATCATAAGAAACACCTTTCCAACACTTTTATCACTACTTTTGTTTGCTGCCATTATTAAATCCGAAAATACAAAAACACTTTTACATCTTGCATTCATCATAAAAAACCCAAAAATATCATTTATCATTACTACCATCATCCTTGCATATTTATTTTACCATCATTGCATATTTACTACTGTTTGCATATTTATTTTATTATCATTCTCACACCTTGTGCTTGACAACCACTTGGTGAGGTTGAGGGCACAAAACAATTATTTTGTTGCAGGTTCTCAAGAGGAGGATAAGGAGATAACACCTAAAATACTGGTTCCCCGAGAGTTCGATATTAAACCCTCGAGTCACCCCTCGTGGGGAAAACTGTCTTCCACTACTACATACACTCTACACTTGGAGTCTCAACCTAACCCATTTACTTTTCACGCAGGTAACCACACGAAGGGCCGTCAAGACCGTTTTCTGGCGCCGTTGTGGGGTAACTACGTGAAGGGCCATCAAGACGTTTTCTGGCGCCGTTGCTGGGGAACCATAGCTTAAAGGTTTATCCAAGGATCACTCACATCAAGTCAACTTCATCACCAACTTGTGTAACAACCTAAGCTCGGGGAAGTTGCACCTACGTGAGCATCATCTTATCCATCTTTACCTTCAATCATTTTATTTTGTTTTGTTCTTGTCTTGCATATCATCTTTATATTTCGGTTTGCATATTTATATTCAGTTTTGCATTTTTGTGTTGCATTTGTTATTTCGAGTTGCATTAGTGTCATTTTACTTTCAGTTTTGCATAAAAAATTAAAAACACATAAAAACTTGTTGAAATGGGAGATAGAACTAAATTGTGTGACTACACAAACACTCCTAATGATCAATTTATTGCTAAGCCTATCACCACACCTGAGATTACTGCTGAGAGCTATGAAGTTAGTCCTAGTTTGTTAAACTTGATAACTAGGGAACAATTTGGTGGTAGTGCTGTTGAGGATGCCTCTATGCATCTTCATGATTTTATTGAAATCTGTGACATGCAAAAGTTTAAAAATGTTGAAAGTAATGTCTTAAAACTGAAGTTATTTCCTTTCTCACTTAGAGGAAAAGCTAAAGAGTGGCTACATTCATTACATGTGTTTGCTTCAAATAATCATTGTATTGGATAATTTGATACTTGTCAATTGTTTTGAGTTATCAAGTAGTTCATGTTTAAGCTTTTGTATCATGTAGTTAAAACCTATTAATGAAGAACTACCGTAAAGCTCGTTTAAATTTGGTTTGCATGATTGGTATCTCTAAGGTCTAGATATTTTCTAGTAAAAGGGTTTGGTTAACAAGGAAGACATTGTAGAGTCTTATAATGCTTGCAATATGTTTTCATATAAGTCTTGCTGTGTCGGTTGATATCCTGTGTTTGCTTCAAATAACCTTACTAGCCTAAACTCTGTACTGAGAGGGAATGCTTCTCGTGCATCCAAAACCTTGAGCCAAAATCCATGCCATTTGTGTCCACCATAACTAACTATATGTGGTATTTCCTTGCCATTCCAAGTAAATTTTTCATGTGCTACCTTTAAACTATTCAAAAATTATTACTCCTATTTTGTGTCAATGTTTACCAAGCTCATGAGGACGGGGTGGATGTCTTTATGTCAACTGTCAAACAGACTTTACCACCGGACTAGCGGCATATACATTCGCTTATCCATTAATTTTGCAAAAAGAGCTGGCAAATGGGGTGCCCAGTCCCAATTAATTACAACTTTAACCGCTTAATTCTCTTCACAATTTTGCCATGATTTATCAGTCAAACAATGACAAACAGTGAAATATCTGCATATGTAAACAAAAGAGAAGAGGGATGATCTGCCTTGCTGGTAGAAATAACGTCCTTAATGGGAGTCGCTCTTAAAAGTCTGGTTGGCAGGGGTCATATTGTACTTTCCATTTTCTGATTCGTTGACAATTAACAAACACCTCCCAAAACTTATTTTTACTCTCTATATGATTTCAAAAACTTAAAAAGCTCTAGCACATGATTTAATCCCTGCTTCCCTCTGCGAAGGGCCTTTCTTTTACTTTCATGTTGAGTCAGTTTTCCTACTTCTTTCTATCTTAGAAGCAAACACTAGTGTCAACTTTGGTGCAACAATTTTTATATGCTTGTATATTGTACTTATTATATGCTTTGTGTTGACAAATATCCATGAGATATATATGTTGAAAGTTGAAAGCAATTGCTGAAGCTTAAATCTTCCTTTATGTTGGTTAAATACCTTTTACTTAGAATCTATTGCTTTATGAGTTAACTCTTCTGCAAAACTCTTTGATACTTGTCTCGAAAGTACTATTCATGAAAAGTTTTTGCTTATATGATTCAGCTGTTTGCTCATATCTACTTGCTAGCAAACTATAGACCATTGACTTGGATCACTTAATTCATAACATGTGCTTTACAATACTATTTGATCAAGATTATGATGGTAGCATGTTGATGCATGTAAAATGCATACATGAACTTTGCACTTTAATTGCTTATATTCCAATCATATTTGCATCATATAAGGGTTATATCAATGTTTTATAATGATTTTGGGAATATTTCATAGTTTTCCCATTTATTTGGAATTAACCCTGTTTTTCCAGAAAACGTCTTTTTTAGTGTTTCAGACTTTCCGGGAGCTTCGGGACTCCAAAAAGGGCAAGGCCAAAGAGCACGGTTCAGAATTTTCGAGACGAACGCAATGGGCTTAAATTGAAGACCAGAAGCCCAACAGGCTGGAAATGGGAGGGTCCCACGCGGCCTACTGTACCTGGCCGCGTGGGCCCAGCTCTTTTCCCCCTCGGAGCTCCGTGGCCGTCGATCTTTCGTCCACCGACTCCGTCTTGACCTAAAAACGCCTATAAAAAAGGTCCCCTGGCGTTTCGCGAAAGGAGGCGGCGGAGAAACACAGAACCACGAAACAAGAGTCAGAAGGCTGCCGCCGGAGAAGATCGGAGGGGGAAACGCCGCCGGAATCACCTCCGGAGGGCTCCACCCCCCTCCGGCGTGTTCATCATCAACATCTACAGCAAGAACTTCTCCACCATCATCACCATGATGAAGGGGGAGTAGTCCACCCCCTGGACTAGGGTTTGTGGTGGTAACTTTTGTATCTCTCCTCTCTCTTGAGCTTCACTAATTAGTACCGTATGAGCTGCTGAACATGATTACGGTCATCTATGTAATACCTTTGTGGTGAATATTGTGGTGTGAGATGATTTGTTATGCATTTACCGTTGTGTTGGAGCTTTTGTGATTTGTCATACTTTGAAGTATGATGTATGTGGGTACGGGATGGCCGATGTGACACGGCATAGGTATTGAGTGACACAGTACCGCCCAACATCCTTTATCTGGGGGTAAAAAGAAAGAGTATGATGTGGGAGTGAGAGAAACCACGCTAGCCTTACGAGGGGTGACCTAGCAACACAAATGAGTATTTCTTTCAACTATGTGTTTTAGGACATATAGCCGTCATAAAAAGCTACCATTAAAACATGACAATTGTGTGTACT
This sequence comes from Poa pratensis, assembly GCA_947311845.1. Classification (NCBI taxonomy): domain Eukaryota; kingdom Viridiplantae; phylum Streptophyta; class Magnoliopsida; order Poales; family Poaceae; genus Poa; species Poa pratensis. Next base: position 4,046,198 of record CAMZMU010000015.1, read on the forward strand.
TTATCTATAACATGATGATCACCGTAGATGAGAGAGAGAGAGGATTAAGTGAACCCATGAACCATGTCCATTGTTCCTATAAGAAACACACACTTGAGCTTGTCCTCTTGCTACATAGAGGATTGGGCTTTCTCTCTTTGAGAGCTTTCACTTGCTACTACCTTTGTCTTGTCCTCTTGCAAAGAAGAGGATTGGGACACTTTTACATCCATCACCAACCATCTTGTTCTCTAAACTTGTTTAGTGCATAATCAACTAAAACTTGTGACACTTTAGTTGTAGGGAATAGATAACTTTTCCTTCTTGCTCCTGCGGATCGATACCTTACTTCCACATTGAGAGGTGCTACAGTGATCCCTTGCTCTTGGGGGTTATCAAGTACTTTTCTGGCGCCGTTGCCGGGGAGCGTAGCGCTTAAGTTTCTATTCTTGTGTGCACTAGACTAAGCTTGGGGAGGTTCTTTATCTTGCAATCATCTAAGCTTGGGGAGGTTCTTTGACTTGTTTGATGATACTATGTCTCCTATTTATGATGATGAATATGATATTTTCAGTCCACCCACTATTGAGTATAAAGTTTATTGTGATTATGATATGCCTCCTATATATGATGATTACAATGATTATTATGAATGTTTTACTCCCACTATTCCTAATGAAACTGTTTATGCTTATGTGGAGAGTAATGATACTTTTATGCATATGGATCATGATAAGAATGTTTCATGTGATAGCTATATTGTTGAGTTTATCAATGATGCTACTGAAAGTTTTTATGAGAGAGGGAGACATGATTTCATATATCTCAAAAATATTAAGTCTTCTCTCTTTTTGTTGAAAATTTTGAAGTTGCACTTGCTTTGCCTTCCTATGCTAGTCACTTTGTGCTTTATTGATTTATTTTCTTACAAGATCCCAATGCATAGGAAGTGGGTTAGACTTAAATGTGTTTGATTTTTCTTCTTGATGCTCTTTTATATTCAACTCTTATTCCTATGGAGCATCATTAAAACTATCAAGCCTAGCTATATGGCTATAAAGAAAGCGCTTTGCGGGAGGCAACCCGGTTATTTTTTGTGTGATTTTCTTTGTGTCCTCTTGCTGTAACAAGAGACTTTGTTTAGTTTAGGTTCTGGATTTTCAATAAAGTGCCAAGTTTTACCCTTTTTGGTTTGAAAAGTTGCTTATAGCGTTCGGAGATTTTATTCCTGCACGAATCAGTGCACGGTATGATTTTTAATTCTTATTCTGTAACTCCGAATGAGCTCATATTTGAACTGTAGTTGCAACTTTTCATCCTCTGTATGCATGAATTTTTTCGGAATTTTTCGAGAAAGTTTGGTAGGGTAGAAAAATACGTTTTGCTGCTGCTGTTTTTCTGGACAGATTCTGTCCCATTTTGTTTGATGCATGCTTTGAGCTTTTAAGTTGAATCTTTTTGATCCAATTGAGTTTATGAGTAGGCATACAACATTATACACTTTCTGGACATTCATATGAATTTTTGTTCAAGGATTATATGCAGCAAGAAACCTATTTGTTTATCACTATTAATGCACCCCACAGAAAAGAGATGGGAGAAACGGTGTTTTGAAGTTTTTTCACAGGGATTGGAGGAGATGCACCAAGAGCTATCCAAGGATGGTGAAGACCATAAGCTTGGGGATGTGAAGACAACCCCGCTGGACCTACACACTCTCGGTTTGCACACGTCCAACTTCTGTTTTTCGATCGAAACACTTTATCGCATAAACTTGGAGCGTCGTTTTTTGTTTTGTTTGAGTCTTGAGAGACCACCACACTATCATTATATATGAGAGAGCTACTGGAAATATGGGTTGAAATATGTTGGATGCTTTTATAAGATTGGGAAAAGGGATGTTTGATTGATTTTTAATGATACATATAGTTGCATGATTCATGAGCTTGTTTATGAGTAATAGTTTGCAAATTCTTTTTGTAGAGCTATCACTTATTCATGTTTTGGTGCTGATTGTTATTTTACTTGGTTTAACATGGATTAGTTAGTTCTATGGACACTCATGCATGCATCTAGATGGTCAACTTTCTCCCTTTTGCTAGCCCAAAAACTCCAACAAGCAAAAACTTGTTTCCAACACCTTCAACCAAAGTTATTCCAGTGAGTCCACCATATCTACCTATTGGCTTTATGCTATTCCGAGTATGTTTAACATGTTGTTTGTGTTATCTTACCTCTGAATGAAAATGTTTATGTTATTGATTGCAATGGAAAAATTGGTTATATAGCTCTCACGAACTTGATGCACAATGTTCTTTTATTTGCATAATAAAACTTGACCCATTGTGATTAAGATTATGATGTTTGTGGCTTGATGAATGTTTTGGGTTGGAAGTTAGCCCATATGTGCTGTCACATGGCAAGCTTTCAACACGCTCTTCATCTCATTTAGTTGATATCATGTGCTTTTGTCTATGGATGCTTATCATGTTGAAATAAATGTGGAAATAGAGTGAGTTTAAATGAGTTTGTGTAAATGGTTAGAGAGACGCCTGGGCCGCTAATCTAAGCCATGCATCATTCATGGTGGAAATTTACTTACATACTATGGTGAACCTTCTGTGATACACCTTGCAATAAAAAACTATTCCAATGGTAAATAAAAAGGGTGTTGAGATTGTTCATTTTGTTTGTTTGTCTTGTCATTTTGATATGGGCTTGTTCCATATCTTGGGACAAGAGGTACCCCAGTTGACGCTCTTGATGATACTATTATGCTTACAATGATATTTAATTGAACTTGCTTTGTTTCCCAAGTTGAGTAACACATGGTGTAAGTACTTGTATTCAAGGGGCATGAGACATTCAACCCATTCTTTATCAAGCACACTACTCATATTTGCTTTCACTTTAACCTTAATCATTCAAGATGCTATGATAGGGGCAATGAGAGCTTGACACCAATGAATACCTTATTGCAATCATTAACTTAAGTAGAAGAGTTTGGAAGTTGGATGAAACTTATGCATGCTTTACCTCTACTCACATATACATCTTTCCAAAGTGTACACCTATCATATTCAGATTTTCATCTACACTCTATGACCATTGTAGGATGTTTACTTATCATTATGCATACATGTGTTCCATATTACTTGCTACTATGTTACACTTTGTGAACTATCAATGAACATCCTTGTCTTGAATACTTGATATCACTTCATAAACTATTTGCATATTGCTACTCCTTTGAAGAATGAATCATTTGACTATATGTAGCAATAGTAATCATCTTTGATATTCATTGTTAAGTATTAAATTGCAAAGTCCATGTTAGTTTTATCATCTTCATACTCGAGGACGAGCATGGATTAAGCTTGGGGATGTTGATGCATGTAAAATGCATACATGAACTTTGCACTTTAATTGCTTATATTCCAATCATATTTGCATCATATAAGGGTTATATCAATGTTTTATAATGATTTTGGGAATATTTCATAGTTTTCCCATTTATTTGGAATTAACCCTGTTTTTCCAGAAAACGTCTTTTTTAGTGTTTCAGACTTTCCGGGAGCTTCGGGACTCCAAAAAGGGCAAGGCCAAAGAGCACGGTTCAGAATTTTCGAGACGAACGCAATGGGCTTAAATTGAAGACCAGAAGCCCAACAGGCTGGAAATGGGAGGGTCCCACGCGGCCTACTGTACCTGGCCGCGTGGGCCCAGCTCTTTTCCCCCTCGGAGCTCCGTGGCCGTCGATCTTTCGTCCACCGACTCCGTCTTGACCTAAAAACGCCTATAAAAAAGGTCCCCTGGCGTTTCGCGAAAGGAGGCGGCGGAGAAACACAGAACCACGAAACAGAGAGTCAGAAGGCTGCCGCCGGAGAAGATCGGAGGGGGGAAACGCCGCCGGAATCACCTCCGGAGGGCTCCACCCCCCTCCGGCGTGTTCATCATCAACATCTACAGCAAGAACTTCTCCACCATCATCACCATGATGAAGGGGGAGTAGTCCACCCCCTGGACTAGGGTTTGTGGTGGTAACTTTTGTATCTCTCCTCTCTCTTGAGCTTCACTAATTAGTACCGTATGAGCTGCTGAACATGATTACGGTCATCTATGTAATACCTTTGTGGTGAATATTGTGGTGTGAGATGATTTGTTATGCATTTACCGTTGTGTTGGAGCTTTTGTGATTTGTCATACTTTGAAGTATGATGTATGTGGGTACGGGATGGCCGATGTGACACGGCATAGGTATTGAGTGACACAGTACCGCCCAACATCCTTTATCTGGGGGTAAAAAGAAAGAGTATGATGTGGGAGTGAGAGAAACCACGCTAGCCTTACGAGGGGTGACCTAGCAACACAAATGAGTATTTCTTTCAACTATGTGTTTTAGGACATATAGCCGTCATAAAAAGCTACCATTAAAACATGACAATTGTGTGTACTTTATCTATAACATGATGATCACCGTAGATGAGAGAGAGAGAGGATTAAGTGAACCCATGAACCATGTCCATTGTTCCTATAAGAAACACACACTTGAGCTTGTCCTCTTGCTACATAGAGGATTGGGCTTTCTCTCTTTGAGAGCTTTCACTTGCTACCTTTGTCTTGTCCTCTTGCAGAAGAGGATTGGGACACTTTTACATACTTCCATCACCAACCATCTTGTTCTCAAACTTGTTTAGTGCATAATCAACTAAAACTTGTGACACTTTAGTTGTAGGGAATAGATAACTTTTCCTTCTTGCTCCTGCGGATCGATACCTTACTTTCACATTGAGAGGTGCTACAGTGATCCCTTGCTCTTGGGGGTTATCACATGTCACCTCAGAAATTATTTTGTTTTTATCGTTTTACCTACTCGAGGACGAGTAGAACTAAGCTTGGGGATGCTTGATACGTCTTAAACGTATCTATAATTTCTGATGTTCCATGTTGATATTTTACCAATTGTTATATGTTTTATTTACACTTCATAGCATTTTTATGCATTTATTGGACTAACCTATTAACAAGATGCCACAGTGCCAGTTTCTGTTTATTTTGTCTGTGCATTGCAGAAAAGGTCCAAAAATAAAAGTGCTCAGAAAAATCTGAACAAATTACAGAAATTCTAAAACGCCAGAAGACTCCGGGAGCCTGAAGGACAAGTCTGGGGGAGGCCCACAACCCCCACACCATGGGCCCGCACGGCCAGAGGGGGGCCGCGGTGTGGTGTGGCCACCTCGGTTACCTCCTCGCGACGCCTTTTGGACTATATATTGCCTCCGCGGTGCAAACCCTAAAAGAATCGATGATTTCTCCAGAAGAGTTCCGTAGCTCCGCCGCCACCAAAAACCCTAATTCGGGGGACAGAAGTCTCTGTTTCGGCACCTTGCCGAGACGGGGAATTGCCCCGGAGCCATCTCCATCGACGCCACCGCCATCTTCATCGCCGTTGTTGCCTCCCATGATGATGAGGGAGTAGTTCTTCGTCGGGGCTGAGGGCTCATGCCGGTAGCTATGTGGTTTATCTCTCTCTCCCATGGTGTGATCTTTATGTGATCATGAGCTTTGTAATCTAGTTGAATCCATAGATGGTACTCTTCATTATCTTATATGCTACTTGAGTGGTTTTATTAATGTAAACTCCGGAGTCACCTTTGTCCCACGGTGCGAAGTTGACAGTGTGCGCACCGTGTGTGGCTCTTAGGCTAAAGATTACAGGAATACTTATCATGAGTTATTATTTGTGTTGGATGTCTCTATGAAATTGTGGTGTTTGTCTAGTACTATTTTAGGGCGCTCAAGTTGACAGTGTGGGGTTCCCTAGATGTGGAATGCGACTTTAAGGTGTGCTTTTATAGCCCTACGCAGTGGATTGGTGTTCGTTATCCAACGAGAGAATAATTCAGAGTAGCATAGTGAAGAGGAAATATCTATGTATTCAATTATATTATTATTGTTGAGAGTGTCCACTAGTGAAAGTATGATCCCTAGGCCTTATTTCCAAGCATTGAAACACCGTTTACTCTCATTTTGTCTCATGTTTGCTTGCTGCCATTTTTATTTCAGATTGCAATTACCACTTATAATCATCCATATCACTTGCATTTTAATATCTCTTCGCCGAACTAGTGCACCTATACACCTGACAAGTGTATTGGGTGTGTTGGGGACACAAGAGACTTCTTGTATCTTAATTGCAGGGTTGCTTGAGAGGGATATCTTTGACCTCTACCTCCTGAGTTCAATAAACCTTGGGTGATTCACTTAAGGGAAACTTGTTGCTGCTCTACAAACCTCTACACGTGGAGGCCCAACACTGTCTACAAGAACAGAAGCGTGCGTAGACATCAAACTGCAGAAGCTGATTTGGAGTATGTATGAGTTTCGGTAAGAAAAAGTTCGCGTTTGACTTTAAAAAATTTATATTATTTATTTTTATTCAATTTTGGAAATCACAAGTCGAAGAAGGGACGGAAGCGGTGCCCGAGGGCACCACGCCACCCCTGGGCGCGGGCCCCAACATGGCCGCGCCGGGCCCTGGCGTGGGCGCCTCGGAGCCCGTCTTCGACTCCGCTTCGACCTGGACTTTCCTTTTGGCATGATATTTTCTGCTATTTAATCCCCCGGATCCCCCGAGGTTTGTATCTTGTGTTTCCGTCGCGTTTGTTTTCGAGTTGTTTCCGTCGGGTTTCTCTTTCAAGAACTAGATCCACCATGTCCTCGCCTAGAGCCCCCAAGGATAGTTTCTTCAAGAACGTCGTCAACCCATACATCAATGAAGTGAAGATGCACCCGCAGGAGATACGCCGCGTTGATGGCGTCCTCGTTCAAGGAGATGTCCGAGGACCAAAGAAGGATGGAGACGTGAAAGCGAGGCTGGAGGAAGTTGAACATGAAGTTTTCAGGTACCAGAAGATGATAGAGCGTGGAGTGGAGGTCAACCACAAGATTATTGCTGAACTTATTGATAAACACCAGAAGGAGACTGACAAGCTTTGGAAGGATATGTTCTTACTCCATGAAGCCACCGCAAAATTGCAAGCCCATATTTATGACTTGCAGAATCAAAACTATGAGTATGAGACCAGGTTTAATCAAATTAGCTCAGCTGCCAGCATCAGGACTTATGAAACTAGGTCATCTTTCTTCAATGGGGAGCCTCTATCCAGGAAGCGTAATAATGAAGGATCTCCATCATCACCATCCCCACCAAAGGAGTAATTCGTCATGGGTAACAACACACCCTCAGCTTGTTCCAAGCTTGGGGGGAGTGTTTTCAGTATCATTATCTTTTACCTTCTAAATTTTGTGGTAATATCATGAGTAGAGAAATTATCATACGAGATGGTTTGCAATGTGAAGTGTCACTCCTTAGTTGGTTATCAATGTATCCGTTGGTGTGAGGTTGCTTTTGTTTGGAATATTAATGAGAAGTTTTATCTTTACTTCCTGCACACCTTATTTTAGTTTCCAAATTCTTTTCATATGCTGATATTGATGTTAGTAGTAGCGTCACTTTGGGTGCATCAAGTAAATCTAGTTGGTTGTGGCAAACTTAGCATTGGTCAGTAGCAACAATACTTTTGAAGCTTAAGTAGAGAAGAGAGAACTTCTTGCAAAAATATTATCCCTGTTATCTTTCTTTCTTGTTAGCCCATGAGATTAGCATTCTTGAGTTTAAATATTTGTGCTTACAAGGAAGATAGCATGATTGTTTTTATTACATCTATGTTTGTTTGTTTCTCTCAACTCTTATGCTTGCTACCAAACCTTGCTAGCCTAAACCCTGTACTGAGAGGAAATACTTCTCGTGCATCCAAAACCTTTAGCCACTACCCTCCAGAGTGTCCACATAACTTCCTATGCGTGGTACTTCATCGCCACTCCAAGTAAATTTGTCATGTGCTACCTTTAAAACATTCAAATACTCCTTTTGTGTCACTGTTTACCAAGCTCATAAGGACGTGTGATACGTCTCAAACATATCTATAATTTCTGATGTTCCATGTTGATATTATACCAATTGTTACATGTTTTATATACACTTCATAGCATTTTTATGCATTTTCTGGGACTAACCTATTAACAAGATGCCACAGTGCCAGTTCCAGTTTTCTGCTGTTTTTGTATTCCAGAAAAGCTAGTCTGAAAATATTCTCGGAATTGGACAAAACTTGGACAGAACCTCCTATTTTTCCAACACGAAGACGGAGTCCAGAGGAGAGACGGAGGAGGGCCACGTGGCACCCACACCATGGGGCCGCGCGCCCCCCTGCCGCGCCGTGGGGTGGTGTGGGGCCCTCGTGGCTCCGCAGCCGCCGCCCTTTCGCCTATTTATTCTTCCCGACACGAAAACCCTAAATACCCGAGCCATTATCCATGAAAAGTTCCAGAGACGCCACCGCCATCAACCCTAGCTCGGGAGGGTTCAGAAGCCCTTCCCGGCACCCTGCCGGAGAGGGGAATCATCACCGGAGGGCTCTACATCACCATGCCTGCCTCCGGAGTGATGCGTGAGTAGTTCATCCTTGGACTACTGATGCATGTAAAATGCATACATGAACTTTGCACTTTAATTGCTTATATTCCAATCATATTTGCATCATATAAGGGTTATATCAATGTTTTATAATGATTTTTTGGGAATATTCATTTATTTCCTATTTTTATGGAATTAACCCTGCACAGGCAGAAAACCCCGTTTTCTTATTTTAATGTTTCAGGGACCCAAACGTCAACGAAATCACCTGGAAATTTACGGGCGTCAATATTTGGAAGGAAGAATACCTGTGGGCGAAGGAAGCGAGCAAACGGAGGCTCGAGGGCCAAACGAGGGGGGCCCACGCGGCCTGGTACTGTAGCTGCGTGGGACCCACCCATTTGGGCCTCGTGGCTCCGTTGCCTTCGATCTCTTCTCCACCGACATCGTCTTGACCTAAAAACGCCTATAAAAAAGGTCCCCCGACGTTCTCTGGAAGGAGCGCCGCACAAACACAGAAACACCGAAACGGAGATCAGGAGCTGCAGATTGGAGGGGGAAAACTCCGGCGGGGCGCTGCCGGCGTGGTCTCCATCTTCTCCATCGACTTCTCCACCGTCTCCATGATGAAGAGGGAGTAGTCCACCTCTGGACTATGGGTTTGTGGAAGTAACTTATGTATCTCTCCTCTCTTGAGCTTCACTAATTAGCACCGTATGAGCTGCTGAACATGATTACGGTCACCGTTGTAATACCTTTGTGGTGGATCTTTATGAGTTAATATATGTTTGAGATTGCAATGTTTGTTTCAGTTATGAGTATAGATGCATATTATGTACCCCGTTCTTGTCTACTTGTTTTGATCAAGCATGTTTATGAGAGCGTGTGTGGGGGAACGTGTGCATTAGTTGGAGTAACGGGGGGTGGCTAGTGCAGTGAACGTGAGAGAAAGTTCTGCGATCCACTTTGGTATCTTTACCTTACTTTGTTGCCTCACTAGGGATAAACTAAAATACCATGCTACCGGGGATGTGGGCGTGACCATTGCCACTACTCCATGACTAGATCTAGCATGTTCTTATTTTCACTTCATGTCATGATACTTAATGCTATACTCTGAGTTATCTTAATTACTGAGGTGTTATGATTTAGTTCGCATCTTGGTGGAGCATAAGAGAGGTTAATAACCAAAAGATCTCTATGTTAGGACGTGATGCCCATATATCTAAGTAACTTGTTATCAAACCCTGTGTTGCAATCTCATATGTTAACTGTGTGTTCCATTGTCTACCACTTTATAAAGAGAGAGTGCATTTGTGAAACCATGAACCCCAGTCCATTTTTAATCATAAGAAACACCTTTCCAACACCATATACCACTTTTCTATTTTCAGCCATTATTAAATCCGAAAATACAAAAATACTTTTCATCTTGCATACATCATTCAAAAACCCAAAAATATCATTTACCATTGCATCCACCATCATTGCATATTTATTTCTTGTTTGCATTGCATAACTATCCTGATATCATTCTTACACCTTGTGCTTGACAACCACAGGTGAGGTTGAGGACCAAAACATCTAACCTTGTTTTGTAGGTAACCAAAAGAAGGATAAGAAGATAAATCTACCACTTCAGATTCCCCGAGAGTTCGATATTAAACCCTCGAGTCACCCCTCGTGGGGAAAACTGTCTTCTACTTACTATACACTCTGCACTTGGAGTCTCAACCTAATCCCGTTTACTTTTGCAGGTACCAAAGCCTTGCTCTTCGGGACCATCAAGACGTTTTCTGGCGCCGTTGCCGGGGAATCGTAGCTGAGAGATTTATCCAAGGGTGTGCATCATTGCATTCAACTCACAACAAAGTCAACGTCACCAACTTGTGCTAACACCTAAGCTTGGGGAGGTTGCACCTACGTGAGCACCATCTTATCCATCTTTACTTACAAAGCAATTTATTTGTTTTGTTAGTGTCATTGCATATCATATCATATTTATTTCAGTTTTGCATAAAAAATTAAAAATACCAGCAAAAAAAAACTTGCTATAATGGAAAAAAGAACCTTTTGGCCATTTAGTGTTAGGAACTTTCCTCGAGATATGAATATTCCATTTGGAGAATTTGAGGTAGATCCTAATGTCACTAAAATGATTTATGAACACCGTTTTTCTAGGAAACCGAAAGAAAATGCTCTACTCCATCTTAACAAATTTAATGAAAGATGCAAAGTGTTAAACTTGACTCATGCCAATGCTAATGTGATCAAAGTAAAGCTTTTTCCTTATTCCTTGGCTGGAAAAGCTTTAGATTGGATATTAAAATGGCCACCTAAAAATTTTAGCAATTGGTTTAACCTAAAAGCTTCATTCATTGAAAGGTTTTGTTTTTCAGAAATGGTTTACAATATTAGACAAATAGTTATCACCTTTAAACAAAAAGAGGATGAACCTATGGTAAAAGCATGGGAAAGGTTTAGAGGTATAGCTTATGGAATGGAACATGACATGAAGATTGGATGCTCATGCATATATTTTATAGAGGATTGTCTGAAACCTCTAAACTCTTTTTGGATAAGGAATGTAAGGGTTCTTTCATAAATGTTACTATTGCTGATGCTTACATTCTACTTGATGGCTTGCTTTTGGAAGTGAAAATTAAAGAAAGTTTAGAAAAAGCCCAAGTACCTGAAGATGTCTTTGATGACCGTTATGAAATATTCAACCTATACAATAGGGAAAAGAAAGTTGAGGAAGTTAAAATGCTTAATGAAGTCAAGGATCCTTTGCTTGACTTAGAAAATTGTAGCTTGCATGAATTAATATCTATCTTACAAAAATTTGCAAGTGATCCTTCCATCAACACTAACCAAGCAGGTTTTGGTTCTTATATTGCTAATCATGTCTTGAAAGAAAAGATTGCTAGGTACAACCAAGAGGCTATGATACCACCTAAGCTTGGGGATATGTGGATACCTAAGGTACTAGTAACTATTGGAAAAGAGACACACCATGCCATACTTGATCTAGGATCTAGTGTCTCTGTTTTATCTAAAGAACTATATGAAGTGCTTGAATTGAAAAATCTTGAAAAATGCTCTATTGAACTAGCACTTGCTGATGACTCTATTAAACATGCTTTGGGAAAAGTAAGTGATGTTATGGTAGAGTTACATATGACTTTTGTGCCTGTTGATTTTCTAATCATGGACATGGGGAGTAAAACCTCTAGTCCTATTATTCTTGGAAGACCTTTTCTTCGTACCACAGGTGCTATCATTGATTCAAAGGAAGGGAATGTAAAGTTTCAGTTTCCACACAAGAAGTGCATGGAACACTTTCCAAGGAAGAGGGAACCACCAAAGTTCAAACTCCCTCATGAGCTTCGTCCACAATAAAACAACAAGTAAGAAGCCTAGCTATATGGCTATAAAGAAAGCGCTTTGCGGGAGGCAACCCGGTTATTTTTTTTTGTGTGATTTTCTTTGTGTCCTCTTGCTATACAAGAGACTTTGTTTATAGTTTAGGTTCTGGAGTTTTCAATAAAGTGCCAAGTTTTACCCTTTTTGGTTTGAAAAAGTTGCTTATAGCGTTCGGAGATTTTATTCCTGCACAAGTCAGTGCACGGTATGATTTTTAATTCTTATTCTGTAACTCCGAATGATCTCATATTTGAACTGTAGTTGCATATTTTCATCCTCTGTATGCATGAATTTTTTCGGAATTTTTCGAGAAAGTTTGGTAGGGTAGAAAAATACGTTTTGCTGCTGCTGTTTTTCTGGACAGATTCTGTCCCATTTTGTTTGATGCATGCTTTGAGCTTTTAAGTTGAATCTTTTTATCCAATTGAGTTTATGAGTAGGCATACAACATTATATACTTTCTGGACATGTCATATGAATTTTTGTTTGAGTCTTGAGAGACCACCACACTATCAATTATATATGAGAGAGCTACTGGAAATATGGGTTGAAATATGTTGGATGCTTTTATAAGATTTGGGAAAAGGGATGTTTGACTTGATTTTTAATGATACATATAGTTGCATGATTCATGAGCTTGTTTATGAGTAATAGTTTGCAAATTCTTTTTGTAGAGCTATCACTTATTCATGTTTTGGTGCTGATTGTTATTTCACTTGGTTTAACATGGATTAGTTAGTTCTATGGACACTCATTCATGCATCTAGATGGTCAACTTTCTCCCTTTTGCTAGCCCAAAAACTCCAACAAGCAAAAACTTGTTTCCAACACCTTCAACCAAAGTTATTCCAGTGAGTCCACCATATCTACCTATTGGCTTTATGCTATTCCGAGTATGTTTAACATGTTGTTTGTGTTATCTTACCTCTGAATGAAATTTTTTATGTTATTGATTTCAATGGAAAAAAATTGGTTATATACCTCTCACGAACTTGATGCACAATGTTCTTTTATTTGCATAATAAAACTTGACCCATTGTGATTAAGATTATGATGTTTGTGACTTGATGAATGTTTTGGGTTGGAAGTTAGCCCATATGTGCTGTCACATGGCAAGCTTTCAACACGCTCTTCATCTCATTTAGTTGATATCATGTGCTTTTGTCTATGGATGCTTATCATGTTGAAATAAATGTGGAAATAGAGTGAGTTTAAATGAGTTTGTGTAAATGGTTAGAGAGACGCCTGGGCCGCTAATCTAAGCCATGCATCATTGATGGTGGAAATTTACTTACATACTATAGTGAACCTTCTGTGATACACCTTGCAATAAAAACTATTCCAAATGGTAAATAAAAAGGGTGTTGAGATTGTTCATTTTGTTTGTTTGTCTTGTCATTTTGATATGGGCTTGTTCTATATCTTGGGACAAGAGGTAACCCAGTTGACGCTCTTGATGATACTATTATGCTTACAATGATATTTAATTGAACTTGCTTTGTTTCCCAAGTTGAGTAACACATGGTGTAAGTACTTGTATTCAAGGGCATGAGACATTCAACCCATTCTTTATCAAGCACACTACTCATATTTGCTTTCACTTTAACCTTAATCATTCAAGATGCTATGATAGGGGCAATGAGAGCTTGACACCAATGAATACCTTATTGCAATCATTAACTTAAGTAGAAGAGTTTGGAAGTTGGATGAAACTTATGCATGCTTTACCTCTACTCACATATACATCTTTCCAAAGTGTACACCTATCATATTCAGATTTTCATCTACACTCTATGACCATTGTAGGATGTTCTACTTATCATTATGCATACATGTGTTCCATATTACTTGCTACCATGTTACACTTTGTGAACTATCAATGAACATCCTTGTCTTGAATACTTGATATCATTTCATAAACTATTTGCATATTGCTACTCCTTTGAAGAATGAATCATTTGACTATATGTAGCAATAGTAATCATCTTTGATATTCATTGTTAAGTATTAAACTGCAAAGTCCATGTTAGTTTTATCATCTTCATACTCGAGGACGAGCATGGATTAAGCTTGGGGATGTTGATGCATGTAAAATGCATACATGAACTTTGCACTTTAATTGCTTATATTCCAATCATATTTACATCATATAAGGGTTATATCAATATTTTATAATGATTTTTTGGGAATATTCATTTATTTCCTATTTTTATGGAATTAACCCTGCACAGCAGAAAACCCCGTTTTCTTATTTTAATGTTTCAGGGACCCAAACGTCAACGAAATCACCTGGAAATTTACGGGCGTCAATATTTGGAAGGAAGAAGACCTGTGGGCGAAGGAAGCGAGCAAACGGAGGCTCGAGGGCCAAACGAGGGGGGCCCACGCGGCCTGGTACTGTAGCCGCGTGGGACCCACCCATTTGGGCCTCGTGGCTCCGTTGCCTTCGATCTCTTCTCCACCGACATCGTCTTGACCTAAAAACGCCTATAAAAAAGGTCCCCCGACGTTCTCTGGAAGGAGCGCCGCACAAACACAGAAACACCGAAACGGAGATCAGGAGCTGCAGATTAGAGGGGGAAAACTCCGGCGGGGCGCTGCCGGCGTGGTCTCCATCTTCTCCATCGACTTCTCCACCGTCTCCATGATGAAGAGGGAGTAGTCCACCTCTGGACTATGGGTTTGTGGAAGTAACTTATGTATCTCTCCTCTCTTGAGCTTCACTAATTAGCACCGTATGAGCTGCTGAACATGATTACGGTCACCGTTGTAATACCTTTGTGGTGGATCTTTATGAGTTAATATATGTTTGAGATTGCAATGTTTGTTTCAGTTATGAGTATAGATGCATATTATGTACCCCGTTCTTGTCTACTTGTTTTGATCAAGCATGTTTATGAGAGCGTGTGTGGGGGAACGTGTGCATTAGTTGGAGTAACGGGGGGTGGCTAGTGCAGTGAACGTGAGAGAAAGTTCTGCGATCCACTTTGGTATCTTTACCTTACTTTGTTGCCTCACTAGGGATAAACTAAAATACCATGCTACCGGGGATGTGGGCGTGACCATTGCCACTACTCCATGACTAGATCTAGCATGTTCTTATTTTCACTTCATGTCATGATACTTAATGCTATACTCTGAGTTATCTTAATTACTGAGGTGTTATGATTTAGTTCGCATCTTGGTGGAGCATAAGAGAGGTTAATAACCAAAAGATCTCTATGTTAGGACGTGATGCCCATATATCTAAGTAACTTGTTATCAAACCCTGTGTTGCAATCTCATATGTTAACTGTGTGTGTTCCATTGTCTACCACTTTATAAAGAGAGAGTGCATTTGTGAAACCATGAACCCCAGTCCATTTTTAATCATAAGAAACACCTTTCCAACACCATATACCACTTTTCTATTTTCAGCCATCATTAAATCCGAAAATACAAAAATACTTTTCATCTTGCATACATCATTCAAAAACCCAAAAATATCATTTACCATTGCATCCACCATCATTGCATATTTATTTCTTGTTTGCATTGCATAACTATCCTGATATCATTCTTACACCTTGTGCTTGACAACCACAGGTGAGGTTGAGGACCAAAACATCTAACCTTGTTTTGTAGGTAACCAAAAGAAGGATAAGAAGATAAATCTACCACTTCAGATTCCCCGAGAGTTCGATATTAAACCCTCGAGTCACCCCTCGTGGGGAAAACTGTCTTCTACTTACTATACACTCTGCACTTGGAGTCTCAACCTAATCCCGTTTACTTTTGCAGGTATCAAAGCCTTGCTCTTCGGGACCATCAACTACGGGTCCATGGCAGTAGCTAGATGGTTGTCTCTCCACTTTATGCTATCATGTTTAGATCTTGTGAGCTGCCTATCATGATCAAGATCATCTTATTGTAATGCTACATGTTGTGTTTGCTGGGATCCGATGAATATTGAATACTATGTCAAGTTGATTATCAATCTATCTTATATGTTATTTATGATCTTGCATGCTTTCCGTTACTAGTAGATGCTTTGGCCAAGTATATGCTTGTAACTCCAACAGTGAGTATTTATGCTAGATAGTGGGTTCATGCCTCCGGTAATCTGGGAGAGTGACAATAACTTCTAAGATTGTGGATGTGCTGTTGCCACTAGGGATAAAATAACCGATGCTTAGCTTAAGGGTACGCCGTTAGGTCTAATGCATTTGTTTACATTACGCACATTACTTAATACAATTTTCCGTTGCTTGCAACTTAATACCAACGGGGAACTCGGTATGACAACCTGGCGGTGGATTATTAGTCATAGACGCTGTTGGATAACGGTCTATGTATTTTGTCGTAATGCCCACATGAATATCATAGTAATCATCATGTCATATATATGCATTGTCATGCGCTCAATATTTTGTCAATTGCCCAGCTGTAATTTGTTCACCCAGCATGTTAGTTATCTTTTATGGAGAGACACCACTAGTGAACTGTGGACCCCGGTCCATTCTTTTACACTGATAATACAACCAACTGCAAACACTGTTCCTTTTCATTCTCTGCAATTTACTACTGTTTTCCACACCATACGTTTAATCCTTTGTTTTCAGCAAGCCGGTGAGATTGACAACCTCACTGTTTCGTTGGGGCAAAGTAGTTTGATTGTGTTGTGTGCAGGTTCCACGTCGGTGCGGATTCCCTGGTGTTGCGCCGTGCCATATTCCGCCACCAACAACCTTCAGAAGTGATTTCTTGCTCCTACTGGTCGATTAAACCTTGGTTTCATACTGAGGGAAACTGCTGCTACACTGCTTCATACCTTCCTCTTGGGGTCTCCCAGCGAACGTGTGATCCACGCAATCAAGCTCTTTTTCTGGCGCCGTTGCCGGGGAGCAAGAGGATTTCTGCAAGGGAGTTTCACGCTTCCAATCTCTTTACTTTGTTATTGTCTTGCTTAGTTTATTTTTATTTAGTCTTGTTTGCTTTATTTATCAAAAACACAAAAAAATAGTTACTTTTATTTTCAAGTTGTTATCTTTCTGTTTTGTTTTAATTTTGCTAAAATGAGTACCCCTGAAATTGAAGTTCGGTCCTTTAAGCAACAAGGTGGAGAAAGTTTAAAAGATGCTTGGTATAGGATCAGTGATGCTCACCGTAGATGTGCTAAAAAATATTCTACCATGATCCTTCTTAGAAATTTTTATGTTGGTATCACTAGTTGGTATCGGTATGTTCTAGATACTCTGACAGGAGGCAACTTTCTGGGGACTCCTGCTTTGGAAGCACGCAATATAATTGAAAGTTTGGTAGGAACACCACCTATTAATGATCTTAAAATTGAGACTACTTTGGAAGATGTTATAAAAAAATTGGAGTCCATGGAGAAAAACTTGCCGGATTTGCTTGGTAGTTCTAGCAAAGTTAATGAATCACTGGGAGATATTAATAAAAGAATTGCTATTTTAGAAGCTAGCACTGGCCATGATAATCAAAACTTCAGGATAGGTGAATTAGAGGATACTCTAAGTTCAACTTTCTCCTCTATCAAGTTTAAAAAGCAGAAAGCTTTTGTGGGGAAAGAGCAAAAATTCATGTATGTTCGAAAAGTGCCTCAACCAAAACCCCCTAATGTGCTTAAAACTGATAAAATTGAGGGTGAATCACATAATGAATTATTTAAATTTGCTTCCCAAGAATTACCTGAACCAAAAATGCCTATTGTTACAAGCTGTGTTTTTGAGGAAGTTTTTGATGATTTGATGCTCATCACTTGGAAACACTTGATTCTTACTTTCTGCGCCTAGCTGAAAGGCGTTAAAGAAAAGCGCTTATGGGAGACAACCCATTATTTTATTTCTGCAATTTTTCTTTTTTTGAGTCAAGGAGTTGTTTACTTCTGTAACAATTCCTTTGTATCTTTATTTTATCGCATTGTTGTGCCAAGTATTGCCTCTAATAGGAAGATGATGCTAGATTTGGATTTCTGCGCAGGAACAGATTTCTGCTGTTCACCGTTTTAATTCTGTAAAATCACAGAAAAATTATTTAAATCTGCAAATTTTTGTGCGTGATCCTCAGATATGTACGCATCTTTCGTTAGTTTAAAGTTTTTCGATCTGAGCAACGTAAGTGCCTCGAAAAAATTCGTCTTTGCGGACTGTTCTGTTTAGACAGATTCTGTCTTTTATTTTTCGCATTCTCTCTTTTACTAGTGTTGAGTGGAATTCTTTTTTAGGGTGAAGAGCTTCACATAACATCAGTGGCAGTAGCTAATGTTAAAAGTAACGGTCATGTTTGTGTCCTTATAGAACATGTGAGTTTTTGATTGTGCACTAACCCTCTAATGAGAATTACTTTGAGTTTGGTGTGGCGGAAGTTTTCAAGGGTCAAGAGAGAAGGATGATATAATGTGATCAAGAAGAGTGAAGAGCTTAAGCTTGGGGATGCTCCCATGGATCACCCCAGCATATTTCAAGAAGACTCAAGCGTCTAAGCTTGGGGATGCCCAAGGCATCCCCTTCTTCATCAGCAACTTATCAGGTCATCTCTAGTGAAACTATATTTTAATTCTTTCACATCATATGTGCTTTACTTGGAGCGTCTGTGTGCTTTTATTTTCAGTATTTTATTTTTCTTATGGTCAACTTGATTGGACCCCAGCATTCTTGATTGGGAGAGAGACACGCTCCGCTTTTTCATATGAATACTCCTATTCTTCACTTATACTTGTTGAGTATTCTTATCTAGCTATTGCTATGCTTTTAGCTCCTGTTTTGCATGCATCTCTTATTCAGAGCTGTTAGTTCTTTTAAAGAAAGTACTCTCTTGCTTCACTTATAATTGTTTGGAGAGTTTATGTTGAAATAAATTGATTGGTGTTTGGTTGGAACAGAAAATGTTGCATGTGGTAGATGGTATAATGGAAAAAGCTTACATATTCTTGTAGATCACTGTATTGGATAATTTGATACTTGTCAATTGTTTTGAGTTATCAAGTAGTTCATGTTTAAGCTTTTGTATCATGTAGTTAAAACCTATTAATGAAGAACTACCGTAAAGCTCGTTGAAATTTGGTTTGCATGATTGGTATCTCTAAGGTCTAGATATTTTCTAGTAAAAGGGTTTGGTTAACAAGGAAGACAGTGTAGAGTCTTATAATGCTTGCAATATGTTTTCATATAAGTCTTGCTGTGTCGGTTGATATCCTGTGTTTGCTTCAAATAACCTTGCTAGCCTAAACTCTGTACTGAGAGGGAATGCTTCTCGTGCATCCAAAACCTTGAGCCAAATCCATGCCATCTGTGTCCACCATAACTACCTATATGTGGTATTTCCTTGCCATTCCAAGTAAATTTTTCATGTGCTACCTTTAAACTATTCAAACTTTATTACTCCTATTTTGTGTCAATGTTTACCAAGCTCATGAGGACGGGGTGGATGTCTTTATGTCAACTGTCAAACAGACTTTACCACCGGACTAGCGGCATATACATCCGCTTATCCATTAATTTTGCAAAAAGAGCTGGCAAATGGGGTGCCCAGTCCCAATTAATTACAACTTTAACCGCTTAATTCTCTTCACATTTTTGCCCTGATTTATCAGTCAAGCAATGACAAACAGTGAAATATCTGCATGTGTAAACAAAAGAGAAAGAGGGATGATCTGCCTTGCTGGTAGAAATAACGTCCTTCATGGGAGCCGCTCTTAAAAGTCTGGTTGGCAGGGGTCATATTGTACTTTCCATTTTCTGATTCGTTGACAATTAACAAACACCTCTCAAAACTTATTTTTACTCTCTATATGATTTCAAAAACTTAAAAAGCTCTAGCACATGATTTAATCCCTGCTTCCCTCTGCGAAGGGCCTTTCTTTTACTTTTATGTTGAGTCAGTTTTCCTACTTCTTTCTATCTTAGAAGCAAACACTAGTGTCAACTTTGGTGCAACAATTTTTATATGCTGTATATTGCACTTATTATATGCTTTGTGTTGACAAATATCCATGAGATATATATGTTGAAAGTTGAAAGCAATTGCTGAAACTTAAATCTTCCTTTGTGTTGGTTAAATACCTTTTACTTAGAATCTATTGCTTTATGAGTTAACTCTTATGCAAAACTCTTTGATGCTTGTCTCGAAAGTACTATTCATGAAAAGTTTTTGCTTATATGATTCAGTTGTTTGCTCATTATCTACTTGCTAGCAAACTATAGACCATTGACCTGGATCACTTCATTCATAACATGTGCTTTACAATATTATTTGATCAAGATTATGATTGTAGCATGTCACCTCAGAAATTATTTTGTTTTTATCGTTTTACCTACTCGAGGACGAGTAGAACTAAGCTTGGGGATGCTTGATACGTCTCAAACGTATCTATAATTTCTGATGTTCCATGTTGATATTATACCAATTGTTACATGTTTTATATACACTTCATAGCATTTTTATGCATTTTCTGGGACTAACCTATTAACAAGATGCCACAGTGCCAGTTCCTGTTTTCTGCTGTTTTTGTATTCCAGAAAAGCTAGTCTGGAAATATTCTCGGAATTGGACGAAACTTGGACAGAACCTCCTATTTTTCCAACACGAAGACGGAGTCCAGAGGAGAGACGGAGGGGGCCACGTGGCACCCACACCATGGGGCCGCGGGCCCCCCTGCCGCGCCGTGGGGTGGTGTGGGGCCCTCGTGGCTCCGCAGCCGCCGCCCTTTCGCCTATTTATTCTTCCCGACGCGAAAACCCTAAATACCCGAGCCATTATCCACGAAAAGTTCCAGAGACGCCGCCGCCGTCAACCCTAGCTCGGGAGGGTTCAGAAGCTCTTCCCGGCACCCTGCCGGAGAGGGGAATCATCACCGGAGGGCTCTACATCACCATGCCTGCCTCCGGAGTGATGCGTGAGTAGTTCATCCTTGGACTACGGGTCCATGGCAGTAGCTAGATGGTTGTCTCTCCACTTTATGCTATCATGTTTAGATCTTGTGAGCTGCCTATCATGATCAAGATCATCTTATTGTAATGCTACATGTTGTGTTTGCTGGGATCCGATGAATATTGAATACTATGTCAAGTTGATTATCAATCTATCTTATATGTTATTTATGATCTTGCATGCTTTCCGTTACTAGTAGATGCTTTGGCCAAGTAGATGCTTGTAACTCCAAGAGTGAGTATTTATGCTAGATAGTGGGTTCATGCCTCCGGTAATCTGGGAGAGTGACAATAACTTCTAAGATTGTGGATGTGCTGTTGCCACTAGGGATAAAATAACCGATGCTTAGCTTAAGGGTACGCCGTTAGGTCTAATGCATTTGTTTACATTACGCACATTACTTAATGCAATTATCCGTTGCTTGCAACTTAATACCAACGGGGAACTCGGTATGACAACCTGGCGGTGGATTATTAGTCATAGACGCTGTTGGATAACGGTCTATGTATTTTGTCGTAATGCCCACATGAATATCATAGTAATCATCATGTCATATATATGCATTGTCATGCGCTCAATATTTTGTCAATTGCCCAGCTGTAATTTGTTCACCCAGCATGTTAGTTATCTTTTATGGAGAGACACCACTAGTGAACTGTGGACCCCGGTCCATTCTTTTACACTGATAATACAACCAACTGCAAACACTGTTCCTTTTCATTCTCTGCAATTTACTACTGTTTTCCACACCATACGTTTAATCCTTTGTTTTCAGCAAGCCGGTGAGATTGACAACCTCACTGTTTCGTTGGGGCAAAGTAGTTTGATTGTGTTGTGTGCAGGTTCCACGTCGGTGCCGGATTCCCTGGTGTTGCGCCGTGCCATATTCCGCCACCAACAACCTTCAGAAGTGATTTCTTGCTCCTACTGGTCGATTAAACCTTGGTTTCATACTGAGGGAAACTGCTGCTACACTGCTTCATACCTTCCTCTTGGGGTCTCCCAGCGAACGTGTGATCCACGCAATCAACGTGGTAGTTGGGTTTGTCATCTTCCATGCTAATTTAATTTTCTCAGACTAGCAGCTTACATCTGCTTATCTATTTTATATTGCACAAGAGCTGGTTAGACCACCTTAAAGTAATTAAATAGACACTCCTCCATGGTTTGAGATTGTTGGCAGGCACCCGAGGATTCGGTTAGCCATGGTTTGTGAAAAGAAATGGTAGGGAGGAGTGTCAAAGCTATAAGTGCATAATATAATGCAAAGTATATAAATCCTCGGAACCGCTCTAAAAGTTGGTTAGCATGGAAGATGATAAGAACTCTATCGCTGATTTGTTGACCATTAGCATACACCTCTCAAAACAATTTTTACATCTGTTTAAAAAATAAAAAGCTCTAGCACATGATCTAATCTCTGCTTCCCTCTGCGAAGGGCCTATCTTTTACTTTTATGTTGAGTCAATACACCTATTTCCTCTTTCTTTAAGCAAGCATTTGCGTTGTTGAGATACAACCATCTATAGACTGTAATACTTTCAATCATGTCTTTTATTCTTCCTTTGTTTGAGCACAAAGACTTTTATCTATGAGAATATAACTTTGAAAGTTTTTCTTTGACTGCAAAGAGAACCGTGATGGTTGAGCATGCAAGTTCTGCGATATAGCTCTAGTATAAAGACTCTTCTTGAAAGATAAGTTAAATTGCTGATTGTTCTCTGACCAAGAACAAAGGTTGCCACCACCAATTGATTTCTTTTATGTACCTTTATTTGTGGTTGTTTCATTACTTGTTTCAAGTTAAGTTATATACAGAGAAGTTGCTGTTTAAAATGATTTGTTTTGTTAAGTAAATATTGATGCCCCTTGTCCGTATTCTTTATTACCGACACTTCACTCCATAAACCTGTGGTCTTGTTTACTGAGCTCAGTTTTCGCTTGGGGACAAGCGAGTCTAAGCTTGGGGGGAGTTGATACGTCCATTTTGCATCACTATTTTATATCATAATTTAGTGTTATTCATCGATATATTTCATATTAATACATGTTACTTATGTTATTTTATCTTATTTTACATGTTTGATGATTATTGAGGATTTATCTGCCGGAGCCAGATTTCAGCTGGAAAAAGCACCGTCAAGCTAATATATTCTAGATGACGGAGCTAGCCAAAAGGGGAGCTCCAGGTGGGCCAGGTGGGCCCCACGCCACCCCTGGGCGTGGCCAGGAGGAGGGCGGCGCCGAGGCCTGGCGTGGCCACCTGGGCCCACCTCTGGCGCTGCCCCTTCGCGTATATCTCCCCCGTAACCCTAAACATCGGGGAGGTTCGTCCACAAAATATTCCGCCGCCTCCACGGGACGGAAACCACAGAGAAAGAAAAGCTCTCCGGCAGGGAAAATCTACTGGGGAAATTCCTTCCCGGAGGGGGGAAATCATCGCCGTCATCGTGCTGGACTTCATCAGGAACATCATCGTCATCATCCACCGCTCCACCATCATCACCTCCACTGCTCCACTCCGTTCCGCTGTAACATCTAGAGCTGCACCTTGTCTAGTTTATTGGGGAGACTCTCCCGGTGTTAATTACTCCTTGTTGTTGATGCTATTGAGTTTTATCGGTGAATTAAGGTTTATGTCCAGATTGTTATTCATCATTATATCACCTCTGATCATGATCCATATGATGTCTTGTGAGTAGTTCGTTTAGTTCTTGAGGACATGGGGAAAGTCTTGCTGCTAGTAGTGGAATAATGTTGAGTAATATTTAATGGTTTGATATTTAAGTTGTGGTGTCATTCTTCTAGTGGTGTCATGTGAACGTCGACTACATGATACTTCACCTTTATGGGCCTAGGGGAATGCATTGTGTATTTAGCTTGCTAATTGTGGGGTTGCCGGAGCGACAGAAACCTGAACCCCCGTTGATAAGTTAGTGCACAAGGGAGTGTAGGATCTGAGAGTTTAAGGTTGTGGTTAGATTTATCTTAATTACTTTCTTGTAGTTGCGGATGCTTGCAAGGGGTATAATCACAAGTACGTATTAGTTCTAGGAAGGCAGTGCGTTAGCATAAATTCACCCACACAACACTTATCAAAACATTGAAGATTAATCAACAACATGAAACGAAAGCACTTGACGAAATTCCCATGTGTCCTCAGGAACAGTTGGTAATCATAAGTAACACAACCGGCTTGTCCTTTGCACTCAAAAGGATTGGGCCACTCGCTGCAATTATTATTGCTCTCGTTTATTTACTCATACTGTATTTATCTGCTATATTGAAAACCCCTAAAAACTTGTCTGCTAGTGTTTACAGTGAATCCTTGATCAAAACTACATACCAGCACCTTCTGCTCCTCGTTGGGTTCGACACTCTTATTTATCGAAAGTATTACGATACACCCCCTATACTTGTGGGTCATAATTGCTCCACTTTTGCAACATATTTTTGATAGATGCTTCACAAGAAAAACCATTTTTCACACTCAAAAATGAAAAATTATTTTTTTGCGTAAGTAAAATGAAAGCTTTTTTCGGCAACATTGTTCGTGGTTCCAAGATGCACGTTTGTGACTAATATGGGCACATTTTAACAAACTATGCCATGAATGTGACCATAACATTCTTCATTTGGCATGAAAGCCATAGATCTTCGTAGATGATAGCTCATTTCTGAGAACGCTTTTTCAAGAAAATTGTCATATTTCAAGTTTATTATTTTTTATGGATACTAGGACACATATAATGACACAACGCGAAGGTTTTCCATTTCTTTGATTTTTTCTGAATTTCGTATGCCGATTTCAAAATACGGTCAAAACGACGGACACGACCGTTCGTAGCTAGGATTGAATCTTGCGAAACTTTTGTTGTATCTCTGATGAAATAGGTACTTGTGTACCTAACTATGATTTTTTTTTTAAATCACGAGAAAACTATCAGGCACCTGTAGTTCAAATTTGACCCGCTTACAACTAAATCGGCAGATATTTGTCTTTTTTACGAGAGATGTATGCAAACCGTTTGGCACGAAACAATTTGTTTTTTTGTACATAACATGTGGTCTAGTATTTTTAATAAATCTAGTGCTCCAATTTTACAACACATTTTTGGTAGATGCTTAAAAAAACCCATTTTTCACACTTGGAAAATCAAAAATTATATTTTTGTGCAAGGAAAATGAAAAATTTCTTGGACAACATTGTTTGTGGTTCCAGGATGCAAGTTTGAAACTAATATGGGCACATTTTAACAAACTATGTCATGAAAGTGGCCAGAACATTCATCATTTGGCATGAAAGCCATAGATCTTCGTAGATGATAGCTCATTTATGAGAACACTTTTCAAGAAAATTGTCTTATTTCGACTTTATTCTTTTTTATGGATACTAGGACACATATAATGACACAACGCGAAGGTTTTCCATGTATTTGATTTTTTTGAATTTCGTATGTCGATTTCAAAATACGGTCAAACCAGCGGACATGACCGTTCCGAGGTAGGGGTTGAATCTTGCGAAAAATTTGGTGTAACTCTGACGAAATAGATACTTGTGTATGTAGAAATGATTTTTTCAAAAAATCATGAGCAAACTACGAAGCAACTATAGTTCAAATTTGACCCACTTCTAACTGAATCGGCTTAAATTTGTCTTTTTTACTAGAGGTGGATGGAAACTTTTTGAGAGGCAACCATTTGTTTTCTTGTACACAAATATGGTCTAAATATTTTAGAAATTCCATGTTACAAGTTTGCAACAAATATTTGGTAGTTTATTCACAAAAAAACCTTTTTTCGCACTCGAAAAATGAAAAATGTTTTTTGTGTGTGCAAAGAAATTGAAAATTTTATTCGGCAACATTGTTCTCAATTCCAAGATGCACGCCTGTGCACAATATGGGCGTATTTCAACGAATTATGCAATGAATGTCGCCATAACATTGGTCGTTGGGACTGAAAGATATGAATCTTCATACATGACAGGTCATTTCTGAGAACACTTTTTAAATATATGTTCTTGTACATAAATATGGTCTAACTATTTTAAAAAATTCTATGTTACAAATTTGCATCAAATATTTGGTAGTTTATTCACATTTTTGTTGGAGATTTAGGCGAGAGAGAACCAGCGGATGAGACGCGAGGAACTGCCTCCACGCGGATCACACCGTTGGACGCGATCTGAGCCTTCCATCACCTATGCATCGAACGGTGGAGCTCCTCGCCAGAACGCCGCAACACCCGCTAGCCGGCCTGCTATCACCCAAACCCTAATCCCCACCCCGTGCTCTCCCTCTTTACCTCGAGCGCCGCCTCTCCCTCTCACATCTCTCTCACTTCTCTACTCACACCCGCCAGCCGGCTCGATCCCGCCGCTCCAGACCTTCCTCCGCCGCGCACCTCGGCGCCTCACCCCTCGCCGCCTCGACCCAGAGTACCACCACGTCTCCCAGCGTCCTCGCGGCGGGTGGATCTGTCCTCCCATGGTCAGATCACGAGCCGCCGCGCTAGAGCTTCCTCGACCGCCTCCTTCCTCCGCCGAGTCGGGGCACACCTCACCGTCTCACCCCTCGCCGGCTCGACCGAGAGTACCACCCCGTCTTCCCACGTCCTCGCGGCGGGTGGATCCGTCCTCCCATGGTCAGATCCACCCATGATGACTTCGATGCCGGCGTGAAGCGGCTCGCGGGCCTCCTCCCTATGCAGGCTCGGGGAGTGGCGGAGGGTGCGGGACGAGGGGGACACGCGCTCATCGCCTCTCCCCCCGTTGCAGCAGACGCAACCCGCCCGCCGTGTTGGAAACGGAGAGCAAGGCGACAGAGGCCTTCATCGACGATGATTTCGAGCTCTACACCCAGGCTACCGTGGCACCCCCATCTTGTCGAGCTCTACAGCCATTGCTTCGCCAAGGTCCTGCACAGCGCCCCATCTTGTCCTTCGCTAGATGCAGCTCCAGTTAATTAGTATGGTTCAGATTATTTCTCATGCCCTCTCATGCCCGTCCAGGAATGATGATGGACAAGTACTTGGAACAAGCGTTGCCTGATGGAAGTCACCTCCTTCCACAACGACAGAGGCAAGGAACTCCAGCGTGCCCTCATACTTTGCTTGATAGATAGCCTTGTTAATTTGGGCCTTGGTTGTGTGTCCTTAAGGGTTCAACCTACCCGTGCTGCTACGATCTTGCCTGAGTAAGATGGGAGTGTCAGTTCAGCGTCACTCATGTAGGAGGTAGATTAGCTGGATGCATGGTTCTTTGCAACGATACTGTAACAGCCCAAACCTGTGAACCTAAATTTTGTGTACCAAATTTTCACATTTGTGTCCTCATTTGCATCATGGCATGCATGTATCATGGCATCTATTTAAAATTGCTAAACAACACAATAGTTGGTTTGGCAACATTGAAAAGTGAAATGCCCAACTTGCTTCAACCAAAAACTTCTACACAATGATAGCACTCAAAGTTGCAAAACAAAATTTCTTGACATCGTATATTTGTCAAGGAAGTTCCAAGAGCCTAAAAGGTAATGTTTTGCAATTGCTAAATTTTTCAAAGGAGCAACCTTTTTGAATTTAGCAAAATGCCCTATTTTGAACCTATGAACAAATGTGGTCCAAAACAATTTATTTGGCAATGCCAATTTTTGTGGTGCTTCTACTTGTTGGTAGGAGGCTACTGGATTTTTCTCAGAATTTAATAAAATGTTTTGGTGCCTTATTAAAATCTCCCAAAGCTGCTGGAATTTCAAAAAGGAAGCAGAAGGACCAATCTGCGATGAACTCAAATTTTCCAGGGGGCTATGTGCAAAACCGCCAGCGTCTTCTTCCTCCTCCTGTAGCGACGCGGGAGCTCCGATCCCGCCGAACCAGCTCGTCGCGCACGCCTCGCCTGGCCCCTGCTCCGCCCTCACCTGCGAGGAGCACCCCGACCCCGAGACCACGTACTCTCTCCCCGTTGTTTTTCCCCGATCCCTAGCTTCCCCGTGCCCTGCCATGGCGAACCCGAGCCGCCGCGGTTGACCACCATTCCCCGCCGTTGTAGCCCACGCCAAGCACCGCCGTGTGGGGCAAAGGCTCCGCCTCGCCGTGCTGTACATCCACGCAGGAGGAATCGAGGCGGGAGGCTGGAAATCGACGACGCCACCTTCTTCTTCCTCGCGGTCGACCGAGCCTCGCCAAGCTCCGCCGCGGACGATTCCCGCCGCCCCCGTCCACCTCCGAACTCCCCGACCACTCCACCGCGCTCGTGGTGAGCTTCTGGCCGTGCTGGCCCCTTCCCCTCTCCTCTCTCGCCGCGGTCACGCCGTGTTGCTCGCCGTGGTACGTCGCCGTAGCCACTGCCGCCATTGCTCGCTTGTCCAGCCGTGGAGACGGCCTGGACCGGGCTGTGGGCCGATCTGCTCGGGCCCTTAGCCGGCCGTGGAACCGGCTAGACCGGGCTAGAGGCCGGGCCTCTCTGTTACATGGCCGGCCTCGTGGCCAGCCCAGACCGGGCAGAGGGCCGGTGGCCTCTGTTAGCAGGCCGGCCTGCCAGCTGGCCCAGAACGGGCTGGAGGCCGGGTGAACTGTTTTTTTTGTTGGTTTCTTTTTCTATTTCCTCTCCCTTTCGCGCATGCTTCCGGCTACTCCCTCGCGCTTCAGGGAAATCGAACCCCGATGATTCCTACTAGTTCCTCTCTCCCTCTCGAGTCGAGTAAATAAAATATTTATCGTTGGAATTAAAATGATCAAAAGTAAATATTTAAAAAGAGGAATTATAAAATCAATAACTTTCGATCGGGGCCTCCGAAACATGTGTTCTTCATATCGAAATGCTCAGAAAAATGTGCATTAATCCATAGCATCATTTTCATGCATGTTTACATGAACTTATAGCACAGGAAAACATAAAAACAAATGTAGAGCTGTATCTTCTCTCTTGTTCAATAATTATCTCGCCCCCCATTTAGAATGGGTAGATCTTGCTATACTAAATTCAATGCACTAAAGATGTCATGCCATCATGTGTTTGCGCATTGCATCTATTAAAACAAGTGTGGTGATTGATTGCTTCCCTGTTGTTATGTTTCGATAGATCAAGCAGCCGGGGTTACTCCACAATACCCCGAGGATCCGTACTACCAGTACCCTGAACAAGGCAAGCGTAATCCCCCCTCTGAGCATATCTTATCCTATGTTTCCGCAAATATTTTCTCCACTATAATATTGCATGCGGTTCCAAATGTCAATTTGCTTGGATAGAGTATCCTATAGTTGCATTAAGTTTCCGATGCCATTACCTGTTTCCCTCCTATTAACCATAGGTCTGTATTGTTGGCCGGAGCTACTTATTTATGTTATGTTGATGCTTAGCCATGCTTAGTTATATGCCTAGCCATACAATGGATGGTTAATGTTGGAAACAGGTGAAGAGATGTGGTGATGATGGGGGAGAATTGTGGTAACAGGTAATAAGATGCTAAAAGGTGGGGATGAGAGGCCACTGTGGTTGTGGTGCTTTGTCTCGTTCTCGCCGCCTAGGTGCGAGTTCTTTACCTCCCGAACCAAGACTGAGCGTGCAACCATGCGTGAGGCCTATGCAATTGCAGGAACCCTCATAGACTAAATAACTCGGGCGGGACTAACCAGGGTCCTCTAGTTCGGGCTTCCATTTGCACGTGCGTGATGATGGTGGTTGAACTGGGATGAGGATGGTGGTGTTAGGGAAATGAGTGGCCGTGTGGCAGGGTGTTGTGATCTCGTGTCCCGCCGCCACTGATGATCCTGGAAAGTCCTTAACGAGGGAGAAGTCGACACCGCTCCCACCCAGCCGGCTTTCCAAGGAAGAGAGCTAATGCGCAGGTAATGGGCCGGACGGTACGCGTGGCAAACATTGTACACCCCTGCAGGGTTAAATCTTTTCGAAAAGCCGTGTCCACGGTTAAGGACGACTTGGGAAAGGACGATAAGATCATAGAATAACTTGAACGGAATGAATAAAAACTGGGTACTAAAGGTACCACTCACGAATGCAAGGTGAGCTTCCTCGAGGGTGATTCGGGGAGGTGCCTTTGATGAACAGGTACAGTGGTTGATGATGATTGATGATGAGAAAAGTGATCAAGAAAAGAGTCACTTCTTACCCCTTTTTGAAAATACTCTGAATAGTCGATGCCATTGAGTTATGTTTTCATAAATAAAATCAGCTTTATGCAAAACAGCCATAAAACCTTGAAAGCCTCATCGAGCTAAAGCTCCAGATATAATCTTGCGAGTTCGTCGAACTCAACGTCGTTTGTTTTGTTTCAGAGGAGGACTTCACCGACCTCGAAGGTGGGTTCTTTGTGGACGTCGACGAGTAGTCTGGGGTTCCCAGGTGGCAGCTTGGGACATCCCGGAGCAGCTGGCGCTGTGATATTTATCTGTAGGCCTCTTAGGCCATATTTTGGATCTTGTTGTTTAGAACAACCTATTTCGCTTCCGCATGTTGTACTGTTGGGTCAGTGACCTCTGGTTGTAATTTGCTATCTTTCTCTACTATAAGAGTTGAACTATTATGATTTGTGTCTTAGAGTCTATGATGTGCCAGTTGTTCCACAAGTCTTGATCTCTCTATTATACATTGAGGGTTGTGCCTGTGTTAAGGCATCAATCGGGGTGTTGCGTTGCTGATGATCCATTCCGAGCAACGCCTGCCAAAGGTTTTGGCCGGGGATTGGTAAACCCGTAACCTCCGGTTGTATCGCTTAACCGGTGACACACAGCATCACTGTATAACAGTCGGGTCGGGGCGCCACAGATACATACTTGTTTGAATGGTCAAGTGCTTGTCTCCGATGTATGAAACGTTAATTACACGCCGTTGTCATGTCTGTAGTCCTCAGCATGGTCACTGAATATAAAATGAGTCCGAAAGTAGAATTCAAATTAAATGTATGAAGTTTCTGAATTTCGTTTTGGAGTTTATGTATACTTACACTAGAAAATAGCAGCCCAGTGGTAGTTCATCTATGTGATGCTGATGTGTTTGAAAAACAACCAGATGTTGTTTGGAAAGGACAGCTAATATTTGTATTGAAACTTCATAGGCTGGTGCTTGTTTGTACATGAGTTAGCATATGTAATTTTCTAGCTGGTGTTATTTATACTATTGACTTTCCTTGAATTGCTTCCATTTTGTTGGCATCATAGCTGGTGTTATTTATACTACTGACTGTACTAGTGTTAAACTTGGCTGCACTGTAAATGTCTTCTCTTGTTACAACTCAAACCAGAGAAAAGCTAATCAAGTCTGACACTAGTCGCTTGTTACAATGCAAATAATGTATTGTGCTGTAAAGCTAGAAATAACAATAAGCATTAGAATCTCTTTGTACTTCCTATCCACTAGTCAATTCTGATATTTTCTTGTGTGCTATACCAGAACTGATAGTTTCTTGAGCAATGCACAAGGAGAAATATCTGAAATACTGGACATATACTAGGGTGCAGATGCTTTATTGCTGATGAAAATGGCACACATCCAGTGGTCTAAACATTTCTGCTTTTCAATTCAGGATTTGCCAAGAAGCTACCTATGTCATGTTGTGGAGCTCCCGGCCAAAGACGCTTACATCTGTCTGGAGATGGGACGATATTCACTTGATGGAGGATGCTTATGGTCCATCGCCAAGCTCAACAAGCAGACGCCTTAACTCGTTGGCAACATTGTCAAGGTTCGTGCCTTGCATGTCGAAACCCCACTACCTTCTGGTCTTTGCTCTATCATGATCTTGTTTGGTAGATCTGTTTTGCTGACGCTTAAATTTTACATGACTGTATTCTGAGTGATCTCGTTCTCACTATTGTATCTGCTTTACAGGAACACTATATGCATTATTCATTGTATTGTATATGCATTACAGGAATATTATATGCATTACAGCTAAGCACTTGGGTACATACCTGTATGACAATTTTCATTTCTTAGATCAATTTGGGATCCTAGGTCTTTTCATGCTATGTGCTGCTTCCTTTTTGCATGCTCTGCTAGCATCCTTTGCTTGAATTAACATGGTTGTCGCAGCATTATTTTCACGCCCAACCAAATGAACATTTGTGCCTTCCAAATTGATGTAGACCTAGTAGGTATTCCCTTAATTAAAGCTAAGTGTGGCGTTACCTCTCATTTACATGAGCTCCAGGCCGAAGAAATCTGAAGCATGAAGGCTGACAAAACAAATAGTAGTTATAATTGTACTCTGTAGTAGTCAGCATATCTGGTTGTATGAACACTATGTAAATACTGTAATCGGCTGATTGGGCTGTCATTTCAAGATTTTCGTATGTTTTCTTTCTGTGCTATTTGAAACATTACTCATTTGTGTTCTGAACAACATGAGAAATACAAATCTAATGAGTGGGACTAGCTTAACGAAAAAGGCCAAGGCCCAAAAATAAATGTGCTTTACAAAGGCTGAGGCCCAAATAAGAATTGCACTGTAAAAAGGATGAGGCCCTTCAAATGGACTGTTAAAATAATATATAAATGGACTCCTAAAAGGCCACGGCCCAAAAAATAAATAGTCTGAAACGTTGGTCTCGGCCCATCTTGCTGTCAAATTCTAAGAGGTAAAAAAAATTAAGTGGGCTGAATTATTGGGCCAGGCCCATTTAGAGGGCTGAACTGGACTGGGCTGATTCTTATTTACGACCATTTCATTTGGTCACAATATTTGCCACGTCAGCTCTGCCACGTTGGATCTGACGTTTACTGGCCAGATTGACAGTGACCAAAATATTTGGTCATAGAATTTGTGACCTTTGTTTTTGGTCACAATCGTCTATGACCAATCCCCAAAAAAGGTCACATACTACCATTTGTGACGCTCATCTTTTGACCAATCTTTTTCGTCACTAAAAGGTCATAAATGACAGAACATGACCATTTCTGTGACCAATATCGTGCGTCACAAGTTAGCATATTTCTTGTAGTGGAGAGAGATTTTAGCCAACTTCGTCGCTTTCCTTCCAATACACATAAAAGACTTCACACATGAGATATTGGCCCGCCGCGACGACGGCGACCAGGAGGAGCGCCCTCAAGCAACATCCTCTCTTTTTTCTGTCCTTGCTTGTTGCTCAAAATTCAGTTATCTATTCTTCTTTGGAGTACGAAGTGTACCAAGTGTGTACCAATGCATGACGAAAATGCAGAAGGACCTAGGACTTATATGGTACTACTACTAGATGAACGTCAACCATTCAACGTGTTGCTACAGATTTGTGCTGATTGTTTCAAATCAAAGAGAAGTTTTGGTACACACGTAGGCTAGTCCGATGATGTTAGTCAAAGAGAGATATTGCATGCCAGCATGCTAGGCTCAGGAACGCGTCACCTTGTATTTTCTGGTATTTTGAGTGCTCTGCACAATGTCGATTCGTACTATAGCTTCCGTTTGGCCATAGCTGGCGCGCAAATTATAAAGAAGAAAGAAACCATCCAGTACTTCGTTAGTTTCCATTTGGCACTTAATTGGATTCCGTCCATTGACAGGTAGGAGCTCGCAATTTGACTAATCGAGCATTCGTGTTGTTCCTTATTTCATATCCATGTGGCACGTTCAAACAAGAGAAGTACAAATCTTTTATTCCTGCGGGCCTGCAAAATCTTGTCTGCGTCATATGCATGCATGTAATATTTTTGGAAACACTGAAAACAATACAATACACCGCCGCCCTGTTGAAAACTGCTGTCACAGAGACTTAAGATTAACTAAAATCAACATAGGCGCCTCGACAGCAGAAACATCATCTCACTCTCAAAAGGATAATCTGTCTTGACAAGACACACAACTTACGATCTAAGATGGTCTCTTATCAGCTAGCCAAGAGGGTAAACCACCTCCGCTAACCTTGTATTCAAAACTGGGTATTATTGCCTTTTATATAAAAAAAACCCAAATATGTGGTTACTTCGTTCATCGTCATAACTCCACTATCAGTAGTAAGTAGTAAGTAGAAACCATCGTCATAACTCCACTATCAGTAGTAAGGTTGGAGGCACCCCTTGACATTTTGTTTACAAGTAGAGTGGTGAGACACCACAGGAGTTAACCCGGGTGACCATAATTGTGCTAAAGATGGATAACAATGATAACAAGTGATGGCGCCGAAGATGATGCATGGTCATAAGAATATATATATATACCATTTTGAAACAAATCATGGATGTTTACAGGGCTATATACGACGAACTTTGCCAGAAGTAAAATGTTGGTAAAAAAAGAGCTCCAAGCTGATCTTATTTAATCAAATAAACAAATTCGAAATAGAATACAAAAAAAGGTCCATGCATGGACACATCGAAAAATCCTCAACATGACGGGCCAGCACGATCGAAGGTAAGCACATCGAAGATGGATGCGTGTTAATTAATTATTAAATCAGTACTGGGGCAGGCTGCACTCGACGCCTGGGTAGTCATCGCAGTAGTTGTAGATCCTTTGATTGTCCTGCACCCATTGCATCTTCCAGCGGTCCTCGTCGCTGAGCCCAGGGCAGTACTGCTGGCCGCCGTAGGCCCCCTCGCATCCGTAGACGCAGTCGCCGCCGTAGCACTCGCAGATGCTGAGGTCGATGCCGTGGTAGTTGGCGACGAAGGGCGCCTTGCTCCAGTCAGTCTTGACGCGGCCGCCCTGCGTGGCCCAGTCGTCGGCAGACCAGATGCTGGAGTGGGCGTACATGGGCTGGCTCGTCGGGAAAGCCACGCCGTGGCTCTGCTGGTAGTTGCGGAAGACCCTGATGGGCACGGAGTCGACGGACCAGACGATCATGCATGGCGTCCAGGAGATGGTGTACTTGTGGTAGCCGTCGGTGGGGTCGAACCAGGGGCGGAACTGCATCTCCTTCTTGCCGACGCCGTTGGCGTAGACGTTGGTGTGCAGCGTGTAGGGCTGCCCGGTCTCGTTCCCCAGGAACTCGAAGTCGATCTCGTCGTGGTAATCCCCTGTCGACGATGTCTGCCAATCAATCGATCATCAGATGCGTACTTGCCATCATCTCAATCTCGCCTTCAGTCCTTGATGAATGCAAAAGGTTCAACTTACATAGAATGTTGTGACGGTGCCGGCGGAGTTGTCCTTGACGAGCTGGATCATGCTTGACACGGTCCCGTAGATGAACTGCCTCTTCGACCGGATCGCCGAGCCTGACAACCACGAATATACAGGCATGAAATGACTGGTCTCCACTATCGATCGACGGAAACAAATTAAAGATCGTGTGACCTGTTTTCTGGAAGAAAGAGAGTGATTTAACAGACCTGAGGAGTTGCTAACGAGGGCGAGGGAGAGGCTATTGCCGGCATCGTATGTCCAGCAGTTCTGGGGCTCCCACACCGTGTCGACCTCGTCGAAGAAGTTGCCGCCGGACACGAGACCAAAAACCAAGGCAAGAGCCAACACTGGAATCAATGCTCCGAGCTTCCCCATCTTTCGCTGAACTGGATAATTATTCACCTCTAGAAACAATCTTCTTCTTCTTCTTCTTCTTCTTCTTCTTCTTCTTCTTCTGGGCTCGAGAAAGGAGGGATATATAGTGCCTTGAAATGTTCCAGCTGATTAGTTGACATTACTATATACAGTAGATCGAGGGGAGATGACTTGTGTAATTGGATGATGCATCTACATGAACAGATGTTCCAAGCGGTGATGCACGCACGTCGTGGATGGATGGAGGCACTTGGAATGATGAGGAGGGGAAAGCAAAGGTGATGGTGTCGCGGACACGTGGTTCCGGGAACCGACACAAGACTTTGCTTTGGCAACGTGCCTGACACCTCGGCCAGGGCATACTTGTGCCGGACGTCTGGGCATCATATGCCGGCCGTCGGCCAGGGCATACTTGTGCCGGACGTCTGGGCATCATATGCCGGCCGTTGCCTCCGTCCACCGGCATCATTGTTCTGCTGCCCGGCGACCGGCGTGAATCATTCATTCTGTGCACATATGATGAAGCAAGCTATCAGCCGCGACACGGACGAGAGATGGATACTCAGAGATGCATATGAAATCTATCGAGACATTTTTAAGTGTACCATAAACTAGAAACAAAAAACTACACATTCTAGTGTAAAACTTACTATTAATCTGTAAAGCTTAAAGTTAATACATTATGCTATTTGAGAGAACCAAAAAACATTAATTTTGATGAATTTCATATTCACATATACACTAGTAGGAAAACGGCTATAGGTGGAATCACTATCTGTGGCGCACCATTTTTTCCATGCGCCACAGAATATATTCAATGGCGCACTGGCAGTGGTGCGTCACAGAATTCTGCCACTTTCCGTGACGCATCCGGTGCATGTGCGCCACTGAATTATAGCTTTCTGTGGCGCATGCAGCCACATGCGCCACAGAAATATGGTGGGGCCCGCCACCAATAATTGGCTTTCATCCATCTGTGCCTTTTCTGTGGCGCATCTGGTTGGATGCGCCACAGAAATAATGCTTTCTATGGCGCATGTGATCCCATGCGCCACAAAAAGCATCATTTATGTGGCGCATGGTCTTCTGTGGCGCATGGGGTCACATGCGCCACAGAAATGCGCCACAGAAAGTTTTTGAACTCAGATCCACACCCCTCCCCCGTGGATGGCCTTTTCAGTTTTGCAAACAAGAAAAGAAAATGATAAAATGTTCAAAAAAAAATCCTTTGATATATAGTTAGGTTTTAGTGTCTAGTTGGTATAGAAATTTTGAAATATGAATTTTGACCTTTTTTGCAAAAAACAGAAGAAATTATTTTAGAACGGCCATAACTTTTGCATACGACGTCGAAAAAATGCGTTTAAAATATAAAAAAAAAACTAGAGAAAAATTTGAGCTCGATTTCACCGGGTTTACCCGGTGCCCGGTGAACTTTTCTCAGATCCTCGAAATTCCAAAAGAAAAAAAAGTTATTTGAGGTAGAAGATTTTTTCTACAAAATCAAACAAAATTCAAAAAAGACAATTCTATGGCGCATATCTACATATGCGCCACAGAATTGTTGGGCGGGATTCGAATTTGAATCCCGCCGGCACCACCCTTCTCCCTCTCTTTTCTCCTTCTCTCCTTCTCATTTACTCCTCCTCCTCTCCTCCACTTCTCCTCTCACCTTCTCCTCCACTTCTCCTCTCCCCTTCTCCTCCCTCCTCCTTCTCAACTTAACCCCGGCGACCTCCTCCTCCTCCACCACCTCCGGCGACATCCTCCTCCTCCACCACCACCTCCGGTGACCCCCTCCTCCACCACCTCCGGCGACAACCTCCTCCTCCACCACCTCCGGCGACATCCTCCTCCTCCTCCACCACCTCCGGCGACATCCTCCTCCTCCTCCATCACCTCCGGCGACAACCTCCTCCTCCTCCTCCACCACCTCCGGCGACATCCTCCTCCTCCACCACCATCTCCGGCGACCCCCATCCTCCACCCACCCACCTCCGGCGACCCCCTCCTCCACCCACTTCCGACCAAGGCACCTACGGCCATGGCCACGGGCACCACGGCCTCCGACAAAATTCCGACGAAATTCCGGAGGCACCAGATCCAGATCTAGATCTGGCCGCTTTTTTTTTAAATTCAAAATAACAATTCTGTGGCGCATGGTGGTGGGTGCGCCACAAAATTATTTCTGTGGCGCATGGTAGTGGGTGCACCACAGAATCTTGGTTTTTCTGTGGCGCATCTGGGCCGTGCGCCACAGAATTAAAATTTAGTGGCGAGATATATGTGGCGCACCCACCATGTGCCACAGAAAGCCAAAAGTGGTGCGCCACATATTGGCTATTTCCTAGTAGTGATATTTGCTACCACTTGTTATTTTTGTATAGCCCATGTTCTATAAGTTTTTCATCTGAATTTTTTTGACATAGTATAATCTTTTACTATACACTCATCCTTTTTCTTAGATTTTTCTGTTGTTGTAATGTAGTATAAAAAGATAAAAAATAGTGGGTATGTAGGTGTTATGGTGCTTGATTACAATTTTTTTACTAAACAACAGGAAGTTCTACATTATGAAAATATTTTCCATTACAAATCCCATAATGCATTTTTTACTTTGCCTATCTAATTATTTTTCTTCCTAAAAGTAGTTATAGTTGGAAAATTTTGATTGCATGTTTTGTAAGAAGTTATTTTGTGATAAATGTTGCCTTTATTAAAATCATAGGTTCGCATCAAGTCGGTACAGTAAAGTTAATTTACACCCGGCCTTTGTTTATCCAAAATGCACACACGTGATAAGAAGACAACAATAAAGTAATAGGCAAAATGCATACACATGCAAGATTAAAAATATGCACGAGGGTGTGGAGGGCGGATTGAATATCATTGCGCAAGATATCGGTTATCGTTTAATGATTGGTTGGCCTCATAGTAGAGATTAATCGTTTATCAACCGATTAATCAATTTTACCGTCGCCTATTTATCGGCTACTTTTTTTTGTAAATCCCAAGTTTCAACACTAAAATTCTGAAATATGCTATGCAAAAACAACATTCGAAGTATTGGAAAAAAGTTACCTTGATTACTTGTCTTTGAATCAAAAAATATAAAAAAAATCGATGTCATGTACAGTTCTACAAGAACATCGACCGATAAATCGGATGTAAGACCCATAAATCAAGCTGAGATACCGGATATGTGTGAAACTAAAGCTAAATCGGTCGAAAAATCATCTCCAGCGATAAACTTGACTGATATGTTGTAATCTTATGGGTCACCCCATGATTCACGATAAATCGGCATATCGGCCAATTTTTTGAACATTGCCAAATACTATGCCGCCATCAAAGTTGGATGAATACATCTTTAGCCACCTGCTCCAAATCACGTCCGCACCGCCGTAAACAGCTTGCGGTGTTCCTGTAATGTGAAGAGTAGACCAAGAACGGAGCCATTGCCTACACTAGTAGATAATCCCTAAATGAGATGAATTTTTAGTATTTAGAAAATTTCCATGTCTATATAGCCACGACGAACGCATTAAGGATAACTGCAGTTTAGAAAAAAATACGAAGATGCCATGTAAATAAGTTGGGTGTGTCCAAGTCTCAAGCAGATGAAATTTTCTTAAATGTCAGTCACCCAAAGAAAAGTACAACTGCAGTTTAGAAAAAAAATGAACTTGTTCAAGTTGCACTTTTCACACCGTTGCACTTTTCTACCTCATATGGACTCGCCACTCGTTTTGGAAAAGTGCAATTGGATGCTAGTTGCACTTTTCTCTAAACTGTGATTGCATTATTCTTATATGATGTTTCAGACTTTAGAAAATCTTAGGCGCCTGAGATTTAGCATAACCAAAATAAGTTAACAAAAGAACGAAAAAGGGACAAGATTTGGAGGTTCTATGTGCGATTGAAAAAGTAATATTTTGGACTGGAAGTAGTTGGGCCGAGAGAATCAAAGAAGAGGGATAGCGGCCGTGGGCGGGGCACAGGTGGTGCGTTTGCTCGACCTACGCGGGCTTGGGCCGTAGGCGCTCACCGTGAACCTTCTGTGACGGTCGGAGGAGGGGGAGGATGGTTGAAGATGATGAATCAATGTCGTGAAGCTCGATTGGATGCGGGGAATACGACCATTATTCGGTTGATTTCGAGCACTCCGGCACGCGTATGTCAGTGGGGAGGAAGAACGCAACACAGTGAAGCTTTTGGCATGCTCGGACCAGCTCTAGGTGGAGCTCTCTGTCGACGTGACGCGATGGTGGTGACAGTTTCGAGCAAGTGCAGGAGCATCAGTAGAGGAACTTGGATGATGTGAGAGTGAGGGAAAAAGATAGGGGAGGTCGTGACAAGCTCGGGAGCACTCTGGGATGTCGTTTGGTCCACAAAAGCGGCGACAGAGACACGTCGCATAGCATATAGGACACCAACACACAGGTGCTTGAGCCTGAGGACTAATTTGACAGATGGACTCCACACGTAAGTGGAACAGAGGTAAACGGACTGGGCCGAGCGATAGGAGTATCAACCATGGCAGGGTCATTTCTACAAATAAAAAAACTCAAAAGTTGCCCTTGTACCCACTTCACATGACGCGTGGATAGAAAAAACCGGTTCTATGACCGGTTCGTGACTAATTCAATCATCTCGTACTAGTTAAGTGTCTGTTTTTACATTTTACAAGTTAAATGACCAATTCACTCATCTTTAATAAGTTGAGTGACCAACGGTGAACGATAAAGGGACAAGATTTGGAGGTCCTTTGTGCGATTTGAGATTTTAAATGTTATTAGGTTTTGGATTAGAACTAATTGGGCCTGGAGAAGTACGGATAGCGGCTCTGGGCAGGGCACTCAGGCCTGGCAGCCTACTTGGGCCGCTCCTTCTTCTCGTCCATCCCACCCAAGTTCACCTTAGGCTCAGCCGCGCAGGCACCCTCCCAGTTCGTCCCCGTGCCGGAAGGCTCCACCGCCCTGGCAGCGCTTCCTCAACCCCCGCCGCCTCTGGCCCTCCTACTTCACGCCCAAGGAGGCCTTCCTTCTCCTCCTCCCCTCCACCGGATACTCCCGCAGTGAAGATCCACCCGACACGCTGTTCTTCCCTTGGTAATGAAACCCTAACCTGCTCGGATTTGTGTTCGTTTCGGTCCGGTCTTCTTTTCTCTCCAAAATCTTGCCAGTTCTTTGATAATTGCCGTGTTTGCAGCGGTCCTCTGAGAGCACGCGAAGAGGGGAATCAGGTGACGCAACCATGTCTGTCGCGGCCGGGGTCAGCGATTCCGCCATCGCGGTGCGCGACAAGCTCCGCGGCAAGATTGGCCAGACCAAGGTGCAGCGCTACTTCGCGGGGAGGAAGCCCGAGTGGGGCGGAGAAGCCGAAGAAGACATCGATATCCGGACGGCTAGGGTTTCCCTTGACAAGGCGTTCCCCAAGCATGAAGATGGCGACCTGCCCCCCAAGGACGACCGACGGCTCCGGCGCCTCGCGGAGACCCGTGCGGAGAACAAGGAGGAGCTGAGGGCCGATCACCGCCGCATACGGCAGGCTGAGATTGTGTCCACCGCGGAGGAGGAGAGGGACAGACAGGAGGCTGAGTTGGAGGAGGAGGATGACGAGGAGGCCCAGGAGGAGAGGAGGAGGAGGATAAGGGCGAGGCAGCTCTTGAGGGAGCAGGAGGAGTTGCTTCCTCAGGAGGAGGAGCCGATTGAGGATGATGATGAAGAGCCCGAGGAATCTGAGTATGAGACTGACTCGGAGGATGAGCAGATGGGCATGGCCATGGTGAAGCCTGTCTTCATACCAAAGTCGCAGCGGGACACTATTGCTGAGCGTGACCGGCTGGAGGAGGAGGAGCGACAGCTCGAGGAGCTAGTTAAGAAGAGGCTGGAGGCTAGGAAAAAAGAGACTAAGCTGATTGTGGTGGAGGAGATTAAGAAGTCCGAACACATTGAGAAGACATTAAATGAGGATGCTAGCATTGAGGATGTCGATACGGATGACGAGTTGAACGAAGCAGAGGAGTATGAGTCATGGAAGAATCGTGAAATTGCACGAATTAAGAGGGATAGGGAGGAAAGAGATGCAAGGTTGAAGGAGAAGGAAGAGATCGAGAAGGTGAGGAATATGACCGAGGAGGAGCGCCGAGTATGGGAGCAGAAGAATCCAAAACCTTCTCATAACTCCAACAAACAGAAGTGGAACTTTATGCAGAAGTATTACCACAAGGGCGCCTTCTTCCAGGAAGGTGTTGATGACGTTAGTCAATCAGTTGGTAGAGATGCTATCTACACCCGTGATTTCTCTGAGC
This sequence comes from Poa pratensis, assembly GCA_947311845.1. NCBI lineage: Eukaryota > Viridiplantae > Streptophyta > Magnoliopsida > Poales > Poaceae > Poa > Poa pratensis. The sequence goes on from CAMZMU010000015.1 coordinate 4,087,785, forward strand.
CTACTGGAGAAGATAAGATGGACAAGAGCATCTTGCCTAAGGTCATGCAAGTTAAGCATTTTGGTCGGAGTGGCAGAACGAAGTGGACACATCTTGTTAATGAAGACACTACTGATTGGAATGCACCGTACGTACTCTTTCCTGTTGCATTATCTTATTCTACGTGAAACTTTTCAGCTGGCTTGTTTAATTATCTTCGTATGCTATTTCAGTAAAACATGTGTCATCTAGCCACTACTTTTGTTCGTACGACATTAGCCTAAATAAAAGACAGACTCTGTATGCTTTTCAGCACAACACTAAAAAAAACCTTCTAGTTTTTTACCTGTCATTCCTTATTTAGTTATTTGCCACAACTTAGTTAATCAAAGCCTGATGAATGATATTTATCAGTTAGTTATTTCTCTGTTTTCTGGAGGTTATAACTTCTGATCTTATAACTAGGAAATCATGGCCCTTACTTATTTCTTGTTGAATTCCAGATGGTCTACAAATGGGCCGTTGCGAACAAAATATAATGCAAAAATGGCGGGCATGAATGGACCTATTGCTAAACCGAAGGGAAGTAAGAAAATGAAGGATTGGGATACAAAACAAGATGATTAAACATTTGTTTTGTTGGCTGAGCTGGTACTACTCTCCTACTGCTTTATGAACACTAGCTGAAAATGGTGCTTATGCAGATTGTCTACTTTATGTTGATCGCATAAGACACATGCTGTCATTTGTTAATGTAGCCGTGCTGTCAAAATTCTTCAATGGCTGTACTAATGATCGATTAGTAGTCTTTAGTCTTGTACTATCTTGTGATGCTTTGTCAGAGAAATATTCTATACATATATGTTACTTTTGAGTTTTGACACAACTGTACGGGCACACTCTGCACTATTGCGCCCCCCCCCACCACAATAGTGTTTTTTTCGAATTTGTTTTTCGTTTCCCATCATTACGGAGTCACTGTCATCAGATTCTAGTGTCTAGTACTATGTTGAAGTGGTAGCTGCATGCAGCTCTGATACTTAATACACTCGTGGGTTTGCAACTTAGCATGGATATGGAATTATGGATGTGATTGTGGGCACGTGAGCCAGTTTCCTCATGTTTATGTGTTAGCAAGTAACACTACTGTGATACCGATACACTTGCTTGTGGTAAGCAAACTTAGCAAGCATATGGAGAAGTGTAGATTGTTGTACTGATCTATGTCACTGATGTCACATCATTTTTGTTTGTTGAACCTTTTTTTCTAGCTTTTAGCTACCAGATATTTGCGTGACGTATAATTCATATTTGCTTGTTTGGACATAATATGCAAAAACACCAGAACTAGAAACAGGCTCTGGTTATATTATGTTTTGGGAAAACTTGGTAGTCAGCTAGTCATGCTGTTTTCGTGACAACCTCATGTTCTGTTAAATTAGTTCTGGATAGATTTCCAAGCATCCAAGGAAACCTTAATTTGTAGTATTTTAATGGAAGAAAACATTTGCCAGAAATGGCTTATGTGTCGTAAAAAATAAAATAAGACTGGGTCAGAAGAAAAGTAAACTAATATCTGGATGCCGGAAAAAGTTAATATCTTTTCTCCAGTTAGTCTGTACGATAGTCATATGTGGTTCAGTTTTCATCTTAGTATGCGTAACTTGTTTGGGGGTGACCACTGGGTAACCATGCACGCAGAGCCCATGGTTAGGATTAGATTAGGGGTGAAATTAAGATATAGATGATCTTGTTAATGAAAAGATTAGCTTGCTTAAAGATAAGGACAAGCTTTGTAAGAAAGTTAGAGATTACATTCTTAGGTGCCAGGTCAGCTCTCTCTATGAAGAAACAGCATCATATCTTCTTTGGTCAAGCAATTAATAGAAAACTATGCAGTTGGACATTAGAGCTTTGATGGCAGCATGGTCGATTCCAATGTTGTTGTCATCCATTGCACTGTTTCAGAAAAATCTCTCTGAATTGGTACTTTACTTATTTAGATTCTTTTGAAAGTAATGTTACATTCTTAATACCCCAATCCTGCAACTAATTCATCAGAAAAACGATCCAGTGATTTTATCTTAATAAAATTGTGGGCTAGAAACTTAGCATGCATGTATTGTGTTTGAGCACGTGTGCCTCTTGTTACATGATTTTTGGTTGATGTAAATAGCTGTTTGCTACAGTTACTGCTGTGAATTAATTTTAAATGTGGCTTTTCTGCACCAGTTAAAAGACACCGGTCAAGGTCATTGTCACTCTATGATGGTATAATTGACGATTGTTAATGAAAACAATGTGCTGCTGCTGCACAAAGAATTTTATTATATGAAAAATGAAGACCGTGTTGTTGATCTATATCATGGAATGTGTGTTTTCATTGTCAAATTGGGCTAGCGAGTACATAGCATCTACCAGATATTTGCACGAGGTAATTCCTGTTGCATTTTACTTAAATATAGGACATGTATCATATGAGAGACTACAATAAACACTATCAAACCTATACTTTTCAAACTCAAATTCAACATCTGAGTTAGAAGCGGGCCTATGAGTAATCTCAACAGAAAATTTTGTAGTCAGTTAGCAATTATGTTTCAAGAAAGTCCACTTTTCGTCTCCAACTTGGCTAAAAGTTCAGTTTTATTCCTAAAACTTCTATTTGGTCCATAAAAATAAACTTCTTTTTAAATCGATTACTATCATGGGTTTTCCAATTTTGAGTCGACACCTGGCCGTTAAAAGCTGCAGATTGATCCAACCAGATAGAACCAACAACTATTTCATAGATAAGACAAAGAAATAATCATCAGTAATTACACACCATGTGAAATGTTAAACCAAAATTTGCAGCAAAGCCACAGTTTCCGATCTGCGTAAATAAGTGACTGCCACCACTACATCAACATTAATCACAGTATTTTGGAAATACCCCTAATTAACCTTGATCTACTTAACAAATTATTGCCACCACTGATCCATCGAATAAAAGACCACATCTAGTTTGAGTGCACAGAAAATTCAAAAGAAATAAAGGTGAGATATAAAGAAAACATACATGCAGTTTTAATCGTACACGTAAAGAAACTTTGCACGTGAATGAAAACCTCAGTTCACCCTCTCTCTCACAACATGGAAGCTCCTTCCATTTTGCTGCATGTGACACAGATCGGTTCGGTCAGGTCTAGCATGACAGGGGCGTCCGGTGCTCCAAGGGGCGACGATGGTCCATGGCGCTGCAAGGGGCAACACTAGCGTGTGAGAGACGACATGAGATCATGACTTCACGAGAGCACTCAGAGACTCAGAGTGTTCCTTTTACTGTTTGGGACGCTTCGGTTTGACACTAACGCTGACCCAGTTTGGTCCCGGTTTGTTCGGGTAATATGTGGGTTTTAGTTACGGAGTGTCCACGTCAACATGAAACTTGGAAAACCATGATAGTGATCTACTTTGGAAGTTCAAGGTAAATTTTGTACCAGACAGAAGTTTTAGGACTAAAATTAATTTTGTAGCAAAGTTAGGGACGAAAAATGGACTTTCTTCATGCTGTTTTCATTGTGAGAATCCTATGGGCAGACATAATCTCAAAGAAGTTCAAATACATACATGTACTGGAACAAGGCTCTGTTTTGATTTGTGGGAATAGTTTGAAATGTTGGATATCGATCTCCTATTGGTTTGAAAACAGCAAGGTGGCATAAATATCGGCTGATGTGACCGATATAGAGGTTGATATGATCGATATAGTCCATATTCTGTCGTTAGGCGGTCAATACCGATATATCAGCTGATACGAACGATATTTAGAACCAGGAGGCCCTGTTTCAGAGTTAGTTGTTGACTGAGACCTTTTCACATGGCGACCTTGTACTTTGACTATTTGACCCACCATTTGTTGTTAGGGGCCTAGGGGGTGTCAAATCGAGGTTCTCTAATTTGGTTGTTACTTTTATTTGTGTCAACCTTCACTTATTGTTAATTTGGTTACTTTTATTTGCGTCAGCTTCACTTTTAAAGTTGGAGTAAATATTGCAGTTCATCCTTAAGGCCAAGCATATTTAAATCTCAAGTTGCTTGCAGTATTGATGATGATTTGGATGTGGTGAAGAAACCACCTATCTGCAATATCTATAAAAGAGTTCAGTCCTCAGCTATGTGTGCTTGTAACCTTTAATCAATTCTTTGTTCCGATGCGTTCTATCATTTCAGAAACATCTCTCCGGAGTTGTCACTGTACTTATTTTCCTGTAGACATCTTTCAAAACAATAAAGTGGGAAAAGTACTTGATATGTATCCTTGCGTTGCAGTTAGTTCATCAGAGAACTCAGGCTGCGATTCACTTATTTTGAAAATAGTTGTTTCTTGCTGTACCTGAGGCCAAATTATCTGAGCTTAAACCATGATACTGGCCCATGCTTATGTTAGGCTCCATATTTGAGTGTGAAAACTGACTATGCTCATCAGCATAGTGTTTGATTGGATGATCAGAGTTTTCGTCGCTAACAGTTTGAAGTGGCAGTACATGGACCGATGAAACTATAGAAGATTTGATAGTACAAATTGCATACCCGTGGTTAGTTGCCAAGAAATAGCAACTTGAGCTGATTAACTGTGTTATGGGGTTTTGTGGTGATGTGTGTCGTGATTAATGCGGGTCTTTTCTGTTATTTTTCTCCACATATGCAGATGAGAGGATCAAGCAATTTGGCGCGGCAGGTTGGATTGTCCTTGATCACTATATTTCATCGTTGGCTTGTGCCACACTGCTGCAGGTTTTGTGTTCCAGCATTGTTACTTCCAGTTTGGCATGTTAAACTATCTTGCCGAATGGCATCTTGAACTATTATAAGTGCCACTCTGTCAAATTAGCTAGCATTGGGACGACGATGTGGACGTCGAACTAGGTCTAGCTTTTGCACCGATGAGAAGAAACTAGGAATCGATGAGTTGTCTTGCCTTGGATGCTCAGACAGCAACTGAGCTGATCTGGCCATGGCCAGGAGCAGTGTCCAATTTTGTAACTTGAGATACTTGTTGCTTCCTGACATAATAAATGTACCCATCTCAGATTAATTTTCAGGTCCTGATGAGTTCATTAAGCTGGAGTAGTGTCGATCTTAGTACCCATATGCACCCTCGCGAATCTAGCTTCTCATGACTGACAAGGTCAGATCAACTGGATCCAGACTCTACCCACAGAAGTGAGCAGCTGGAAGCTTGACAGCAAGAGAGGCTGACTTGATCGGCCGGCCTTCCTGGGTTTCTGCGCTACTGCTACCCATGCAGGCTCACATCTAAGCTAGATCTTCCGTCCATTTGATGTGTGCTGCTACGGGAAGGAGTATTTCTGTGAGGTAATCTCGATCGTGTGCAGCACAGAGAGTACTTTTGTGAGGTAATCTAGATCGTGTGCAGCACTGCTGTGCTGCTAGTCAACCCAACTTGGGCACCTGACATTTTTTGCCTGCTTCATTTGGAATCTGCCCACGCTTTGACCTTCCAAAGTCTACTTCTCCTGGTCGACCAGTGGCAGTAATCTATCAACCGCCCAAAGTCTACTTCTCCTGGTCGACCTTTGTGGCAATAATTTATCAATTCCGTGTGATCTAGCCCAAGATGATATAATTTGTTTTTTTAGAATACACCTTTTACCCTGGTAAGGTGTATTACATATCTTAGAAGGGGTGCCAAGAAGGCAAGTTTTACAACGCCGTCGAAGACAGTAAGCTTGCTGCAACAAGGCTAGCAGCTCCCCGCCTAATCTAGGTCTAATCTCCTACTGGCCACCTCCGGTGTTGGTGAAGGGAAGCAAAATGTCTCACCTCGGAAGAGGCTGGCTAGCCGCCAAGCCTCAAACTCAGCTCGGGTTTTAAGTTTGATCGTCCTGGCAGATGGATCTGCTCCCTCAAAGATCACATTGTTCTGGTGACGCTAGATGCACCAGAACACCAGTGTAAGGGCGGCCGTCCAAAGATCCTTCGCCTCTTGGCGGGTGGTCGATCGTCCCGTCCACCACTCAACCAAAGGCGTATCCACTTGGGCTCTTGGGCTTACCCTAGAAGTCAAGAGCAAAGGCCTAAACCTCTCGCGCTAGCATGCACCCTATCAGGAGATGGTGCAGCGTCTCGGGCTCTTGATCACAGAATGGGCATACAGCTGGGTGAGGTAGCCTCCTCCGTTGGAGGCGGTGCGCCGTCCAGTATCTATTCTTGGCCATGATATAATTTGTCATAAATGACTCTTTACCAAAAACTAGAAAACTTTCAACCAAATTTGCCCCCCCCCCCCCCCCCCCCCCCCCCCACCCCCGGGCAGCCGAAAATGAAAAAGTCATTTGAAATAAGCCATCTTCAATGGCATATCTGTGTGTAGCGGTAATCTCACTCTGAAAATGCCAAAAGCACCAAAGCGAATAGCATGTTTTGGGTCTGACGAGCGAAAATGCAAAAACGCCAACGCACATGGAGTATTTCAAACGACTTGGTCACTTAGCCATTTTTGCATTTCCCATCTTAAAAACGCCAATGTGTGGCGAGTCTATCTTTTCATTTAAGCCATTGTGAATGGCGTTTTCGGGAGGGGTTAGATTCTTTCTCAGAAATCATTAGTAGCTGAAAGTTTGCTAAAGGGTCGTTCAGGACAAACTACACAACAAGATGCTATGCCTGTGCGCGGAGAGCCGTGCAAGCTCTAAAATGTCAACGAATATAGCAGAGGAACCCAGTGGTAGAACTGCTGGTTTTTACTTATGACGATTCTTTCTCATCTGGCATGCAGTAACAGCTGGTGCGGAGCTGACCTAAGAATTAACAAGTGCAGGTCGGTGCGTGGCAGTACTGCCACATGCTTCTGCCGGTCGATCGGATCTAGCGAAACTTAGCCATTACCAAGACCACCACTATAAATGGCTAGCAGTACTGCCTATTCTGAGCAAGCCCGTAGTAAGCCAACAAAAACAACTCTCTCTTAGCCCGGCCGTATCCCCGTCCAGCGTTCTCACGCTACCATGAGAACGCTGCTCGTTGTAGCTCTGTCCCTTGTGATTCTTGTCCTTGCTGCCCGTGTATCCCGAGCCGATGACAAGGGTTCTGATCACACTGGTGGTCAGAACTCAAATGGTGTAGGGCCGGTGAAAAATCCACATTGCCATAAGCCTGGACGTGGTCCGAATCCCCATGGCAATGACGGTCCTAGCAATAACGGTCGCGGACCACCAAAAAAGGAGTGTGATGATGAAGAACCGTCACCCTCACCGCCCGATGGTTCCACTGGACCTTCTCCGGACCAAGGGAATGGTTCACCACCACCACCTTCATCCCCTTCTTATTCCCCACCCATGACTATATCTAGTCCTCCACCACCTTCATCGAGTCCACCGTAGCTATATCAAGTCCTCCACCACCTTCATCGAGTCCACCAATCGTTACATCTCCACCACCACCCTCTAGCCCATCCGCTACACCTCCGACTTACTCAAATAATGAGCAACCTCCTCCATCGCCACCATCATCAAGTCCACCAGCAGCTATGTCAAGTCCTCCACCTCCTTCATCGAGTCCACCAATCGCTCCATTTACTCCCCCACCAACATTGTCTAGTCCTCCAGCTACACCTCCGACATACCAAGCTGATAACCAACCCCCTCCACCACCATCATCTAGTTTGCCACCAATGGCTCTAGCCAGTCCTCCACCACCTCCATTGAGTCCACCGGCAATATCTCCAGCAACTCCCACACCACTGCCATCATCTAGTCCGCCAACATCTCTAGCCAGTCCGCCACCAAGTCCACCAACAATCTCTTCGGCTAGTCCCCCGCCACCATCATTGAGCCCGCCATCAATTGCTCAATCCCCACCCCTGTCTAGTCCTACAGCTACACCTCCAACGTACCAAGCTAATGACGAGCCCCCTCCACCACCACCATCTAACCCCCCACCAATATATTTATCCAGTCCTCCACCACCATCATCGAGTCCACCAATCCCTCCCCCACCAACATTTTCTAGCCCACCTGCTACACCTCCGGCATACCAATCTAATGACCAGCCCCCTCCACCTCCGCCATCATCTAGCGCTTCACCAATAGCCCTAGCCAGTCCTCCACCACCTCCACCGAGTCCACTAGCAATAGCTCCAATTACTCCCCTACCACCGCCTTCATTTAGTCCACCAATGTCTCTAGCAAGTCCATCACCACCACCACCAATATCTTCGGCTAGTCCTCCACCACCATCAATCGCTCAATCCCCACCTCCCTCCAGTCCTCTAGCTACGCCTCCCGTGTACCAAGCTAACGACCAACCCCCACCACCACCACTATCTTTAGCCAGTCCTCCACCACCATCATCGAGTCAACCAACAATGGCTCCCCCACCAACTTTGTCTAGCCCACCCGCTACACCTCCGGCATACCAATCTAATGACCAGCCCCCTCCACCTCCAAGTCCATCAACAATATCTTCGGCTAGTCCCCCACCACCATCAATCGCTCAATCCCCACCTCCCTCCAGTCCGCCATCGACACAACCACCACCTAGTCCCTTGAAATCAACTTCGCCACCCGGCCCACCTACTGGTACTAATGGATGGGTGAAAGTTTATAACTTCCATGACACCTTGTATTGGCAAATCGGGCGCTTTGCAGTGGTAAAATTCAAGCTCATAAACAAGAAGGACATTGCCTTAGTCGATGTGATCTATGTGAGCATGCAACCTGCGGGAATTGGCAGCAACTACTTTCTTGTGATAAAAGCCGCGGATGAATATAAGAAGGTTGGCAAGTATCATGTGCTCGTGTGGGCTGTGCCTGGGTCAACAGCACAACCATGGAACGTATTGTCGTTCAAATTTGTAGGAAATTAAACACACATTGAAGGAATTAATCGAGCTAGTCTCCTTGCATGGACGTTTAAGGGAAGGATACATATAAGTTGTGTTGTCAGTGCGCGCATGTTCGTGCATTAGTTTTGTTGTCAGCGATACATCTTTAGAAACCTCAGACAATCACTTACATGCAAGAAGCATATCAGAGTAGCAAGCTTGGCTAGAGTATGAGCAACCATGTTTTCATCTTTACATCAATAATTTCAGAAGTTGTGAAAACCTTGCTTAAGAAGAAGCTAAGCCAGCTTTGATTTATCATTTTATTTAGTTTAAATAATGTTTCTTGATTCAGCTACTCTGATATGCTTCTTGCATGTCCATTGTTATTTTGGCATTGCAGACAGAGCGAGCACACTGCAGTTCATGGGTATTCAAGTGGTATTCAGTTGAATACCCATTAGTTTTGCCAAAAGTATATGTGTATACCATGTATATTTACACAGAAAAATAAATGAAATTGACACAAACTAACGGACTACCAAGCATTTCAACCCCAAACAAGGAGTAGCCCATGCCCTCTTTTCTCGCCCACCAAGCGATCTGGCCCATTTGGGAATATTTCCTCACAACCCAATTTAAAAACCCATCACTGCAGGCCTACATCGCACAATAGAACAAAATTCATCGATCCTCCCCTCAAACCAAAAAAAAAGTTTATCCATCCACGAGACACGAAGCAACACACCAGCGCCTCCTCTCCCCAATTTCGCTCGGGCTTAGAGGGAGGCGTGTGAGGCTCAGTTTCCAAATTTCAAAGCCACGGGTTCAAGATCTAATTGATAATTTTTCTTCATTGTCCTAATACATTAATTCCCCCGACTGTCAAAATTAGACGTGCTCCTTCCATGTTGAATCGTAGCTGAGAAAAAGAGCTAAACTCATGTACATGTATCGTTGCAGGTGTCGCCTTCTTTCCCTGTTGTTTTCATCTAGTCTTTCAAAGCATCAAGGGTAGGTATATGATACGGCGTAACTAGTATAGTCGACGCCGATGTGTTGTTGCCCAACCTTTCACGGTGCAAATCAGCTGCGATTAACACAATTTTGAGAACAGGAAATTTCAAACAGCAGGCTTGCTTTCGATCCGGCTGGAACTCACGTACAACTCTAGTATTGGGTGTAGAAGTACTCTGATTCCTATCTCACGAAAACCAGCAGCAGCAGTAATTCAACTAACCAGGAACAACACTAGCGCCTCAAGTACTTGCGATCGAATTAACCAGGCAGAAATTAATCAAGAGCTTGGGTTACTAGAGATAGATGCAAACCAAGCAGAACAACACGCGCACCCGGCCGGAAGTACGTGGATGATCCCTGATGGAATCGGCAGCAAATTAGAGGCTAGCTCATCTCCAATCTTCTCGCCAAGAACACGTATCAAATCTCAGATCGATACTCAACTCGTACACGCAGAAGTGGCCGCCAAACCATGGCGTTTTCTGGTTTCTTAACTCACGATCAAACTTGTCTAGGGTTACATGAGGCGCAGCCTCTTTATTTATAGTGCACGCAGGCACGTACAGGCTAAGCCGGACTTCTATTCTCGTAAGACATGACCTGACCGACTGGACTCAAACACAAACGAAAATAAACAAGCAACGATTTGAAATACTAATAGGAAAAGGAAAACGTCCTGGTACTAGGGAAATCAGCTAGCTAGCTCGATCCTTTACTGATTCATTTTTTAATTGGATGGATCCAATCTGCTTTGCTCCATTGTTTGCATGGCGTTCTGAACGTAGGCCTGACTTCATCTGCTGGTGTGATCTGAATTGGAATTAAACCAATCATCACCTGAGTTTTGGCTGGCACGTGTATCTCTGGACGCTTAGCTGGTATTGTGTACTTTGGTACCTCTTTGGATGAAATCATCCGTCTACCAACAGGAACAACAAGTGGTGCCGTATCAGTATATCTCGAATGTTGTCACTTCGATGTGTTGAACAATTAGCACTTCTATGTGTTGAAGAATTTCAATTTATTATCAATTCTACGAATATATGGCATTATGCCCAATTTTGTGTTATATCTTCTATGTATTATACAATTTGTACAAGTATCATGTGCTCGTGTGGGTTGTGCCTGGGTCAACTAAGGATCTAAGCTATCGAAAAAAAAAGAATTTCTAATACACACTCTTCAAATCTAGACCCACCCCTGATTACATAACAAGGAAGAAACTTTCTCTTCTCGCATTTGGTTGTTGATCCCTCTCGCGATATGGAATTCTAAGCTTCTCCCAAAGCTTGGTTTTTGCTTGGCTTCTCCAAAAGGACAGGCTTAATACTAAGGATCTCATGTTACGAAAACACTGGCAGGTGGAGGGAGGTCCGGCGTGTGTGCTCTGCCATACCTCTCTGATAGAGAACCGTGATCATCTATTCTTCTCATGTCAATTTGCTCAAGAGAGCTGGAGTCTGATTGGTATAGCTTGGGACTGTTCCCTCCCAATCTCCAGCCGGTTTGTCAGAGCTAAGAGTAATTTTGTTGGCCCATGCTTCATGGAGATTGCCATTTGTGCTATTTGGAACATTTGGAAGGCACGCAATGATCTCATCTTCAACAACATTCAGCCTTCCTTAGCATGTTGGAGAGTTTTGTTTCAAGCTGATATCTTGCTATACCAGTATGGAGTTAAATCTTCTTTGGTTCAGCCCTTAGTTGATTGGGTAGTACACATTTTCGCCTAATGGATAGCCTTGTATCTCCTCTCTTTCACTTTCTCCCTCCATAGGAAATTTTTTTGTCGCTCGGTTCTGAATGTAAGAAAAACTTCCGATTTTTCTATTAATATAAAATTTACACCGTAGGGGAAACCCCTACGGTAACGAGCTTAAAAAAAAGTACATGGTGTGTGGAACCCGTTTCGACCTAAGTTGCCTTAAGTTTAGATTAAAACTATATGTATTTGTTTATGAATGCTTTAGGGGCCTAGTTTTTAATTTCTTATTCAAGTCTAAGAATCATTCAACACAAATTAACAAAAATCATCTCAATATAAATTGGAGCTCATAGGATGTGAAGTTATGCATTTGTCACACTTAATACTGTACTTCTTGTACAAATCTGTCTGTGCATATTGATTTGATCAATCTTTGTTGGAGAGTGTATCATTGTTGTACTGCTGTATATATAACTTGTTTTGTACATAAACTTTTAAAGTATAAAATGTGGATTCATTTCCGTCTTGTTTCGTTACCTATCTTGTTGTTGTCTGTAACTGATGTAAAATTGACGGTGAAGAAATATACCCTACCACATACATTAAGGAGCAATACGATCTGTTGGAGTTTTCTTTGATGATCATATAATTTATCTGAACCTGGGCACGGTCATAATGTTGTGAAATCTGATGCGTCCTTCCATGATTTCCATCTTTATACACTTGTTTCAGTGGACATAAGTCTGGAGTTAATTGGTTTCATTTAAAGGAAGCATGATAAACTTTTGATTCATTAGAGTTTTTTTAATTGTCTCCGACCTTATTTGTTTATATGTAGTGGTTATCCTCTAATTAACTTCTGTTTTAGGGTAATTTTTACACAATAATGATAGGTAGAAAACTAAGAATTCCATGTTTATACATCTCTTAGTGCATGAATAAAACTAAGGCTTCAAGTCATGTAGCAAAAAATGGCAATTCATTATTTGACGTTCATAGGTCTTCAGATTTATAACAAGTCACTTGGAGGGATCAAGGCTCTGCAAAATCGCAATTTGGTAAGAGTGGGTGTGTCTGCTAGGTTTCAGGCAATTTACCTTAGGACATTTCCTATTTCACATTTAACAAAATTTGATGGATTTTTTTAGCCTGGTCATTTGTGCTTAATTTATGTTTGTTTCTCTCCTCCTATACCAAGAATTACCCATCTCTTATTTTAATGCATGTAGGAGAAGATTATGTGATTATAAAAGCTGTTAAATGAATAGTTGTGAACAATGTGGGAGTAATTATTTTTCCTATCTGATAGAATAAATATGTGCTCTACCGGGGGGGGGGGGGGGGGGGGGGGGGGGAGAGCTGGAACCCAAGGTTCAGATTCTGGCTGTCCTCCTCCTTCGACGAGGATGAAACGGCCGATAGCAGCGATCAAGGAACGTGCCTGCGATGGCGCTCAAGAATGTCGTGGGTGGCTGACACCGCCAGCCGATGGAAGGAGTTGCGATACGTACGGTATGCGCCTAGGGCCTCCATGCACCACCGCGAGGAGCCTGCACTAGCCACTAGTGCGCCAGGTTGTCGCGGGAGCGGAGATAAGCGGCCCTGCCGCGACGTGGGAGGCGCAACACTCGCCCAACAGTGTACACCGGAGAGATAGATCGAGAAGTCTTAGTGTAGGAAGAGGGTGTGTGTGCGGCTAGGGTTGGGAGTACACTTAGGGTCTGTTTGTTTGTGGTGTTTGGCAGAACTGCTTTTTTTGGTTGCTGCTGTTGGTTTGAAGGATGAAATGTCTGAAATGCCCTGAATGCTGAAGAAGTTGTATAAAAGCTCATTTTGAACGAATTAGCAAATTCTGGCCCTTTTTTAACATTATTTGTTATGAATTATTTGACTGGAATTTATTAGTTATTTGTTATGCTTTTGACTTTTGGCTTGTAAGTCAAAAATTTTGTGGCAATTATATTACCGTAACTAATAGTTGAGTTGACCTAGATTATTTATTTTTCCATAAATTAGTCGTTACCGTAACTAATACTCCCTCCATTCGGAAAAGGATGTCACAAAAATGATCTATCTATAGTTCATTTTTGTGACATCCTTTTCCGAACGGAGGGAGTAGCTGAGCTGAGGAAACGGTAAACGCGTACATACCTAGATCTATTCATATATGTCCGCCAAAACGAAAAACTTAAAACATGAAAGTTATGGAAAATGGCGAGATCGATCTACTCCTAAAAGGAAATTTCAAACGGTCGACCGACTACGGTGAATTTGACAAAATTCGTCTAAAAATGATGGAAGCTTTTGTCAAAAAATTAAGATGTCACACTCCACGTAACTCGAAGCCGATCACGGGAATGGAACCTACTCTTTGATGCGTACATATTTTGTGTACAAATTATTTCGAATCAATATATATTTATATGTGAGATGGAGAGTATGTCTTACCCGTACAGTGGAAACGCATGCACTAGTAAGCATACACCTAGAAATCCTACAAGTAGAAAGCGTGCGAAGCCAAAGTAAAGGAAACACACCGGTTCGGCTTAGGATGGCAGCGCCCTTGTAATTTCCAGCAACGGGATGGACAATAAGAAAAAAACGATTCGTCATCTAAGTAGGAAGCTGCGGGAAGCAGGTCCCGAGTTGCTTCCGCTCCTTCGCTCTCGTCTAGTGCATTTTCGGACCGCGCTTGCTCGTAGTGCTTCTGTATTTGATGGCGTTTGTTTCAGCTTCTGCTTTTCCACCTCAAAAGCTGAAGCAGCAGCGGAAACAAGCGGAAACAAACAGCCCCTTAGAGTGTGGCCTTTTGGGCCGCTATATGTTGGCAACGGAGATATCCAATGATCGTGGGAGATGAGATCATATCTGCAACAGAGATATTGTTTCAACCGCTGCGACAAGGTGTTCTAGTTTGCTCGGTTGCTATGAGGGAAGCCCAACGACTGCCCATTTCTGGCACCTCCCATGATCACGCGTAAATTGTTTTAATCATGGATTTTCTCTCTGCCGGTGTCATATACTTGTATCGCTTTGTACTAGTGACATCATCTAGCTAATATCACCCGTTAAGCCAAACCCGTACAAATCGAATGAAAAAAATTAAACGATAACAACAAACAACGGCGCGACAAGGCACGCGAGGTCCTTCTAGTTCTGATCTGATGTAAAGTTCTAAACACCATGGCATCTGAACGTACGCGTATGTACGAGTAGGTTCGTGGTGGAAGGTCTAAAGCGCCTGTCTCTTTCTCTCATATGGCTGGCGACTAGTTCCATCTCTATCCATCATGGCGGTGAGCACGCCTTGTCGGGCCGCTCTTAAGCTCCCCTTTGACGATGCTCCAAACCTGAAGCTAGCGAGAGCAAATTCAGGTTAGATCTCCATTCTCAGAGAACGCGCGCGCATGCAGCCGCTGCTGCTACGCCCCGCCGGCACCGACAACGAGAGAGATTCGATCGTGTGGGTCGTCGTCCGTCGTCCCCACCATGATCGGTAGCATCTATCGGCCAATCGGAGCTGGCCATCCGGGCGCGGGAACTACATATTCCACTATCGCACGCGCCACCAACCGCCGATCGGCCTGCACCGCCAATCCCATCCCGGCCATGCCCCATCAGATGTGCGCAACAGTGCAACTTGAGGGCCATCTCAAACCTTGGCCACCCTGCGTGTACGTGAGCATCAGGGATGTGTTCGTGATTGTCATGTATCCTGTACTAGCCAACTATCCCAAAAGTTTGAACTGATGGAAAGACTAGTGCAATTCACATATACTGTAACACCCCCTCTCACGTGTGACTCGGGGAGGGAGAGGCCACACGTGTAACCGGAAGATAGCGACGGCGCGCAAGTCTCAGAGGTATGGCGCAAGACAGGCTCATACTTGGACACAAGGGGGGTTACCAGTAATTTTTAATAAATTGCACAAACCAGGACTCGAACTCGAGACCTTCAGCTCTGATACCATGTCAAGCTTCATGCGCTGATCACTATTCCAAAAGACCGATCTGATGGAAAGGCCAAACAATTCACTTATACACTTCAACAGTGATGATGGATCCGTGCCCACTCTACACGGCAGTGACGGTGTGCGTGTATGCCACGGGACAATTAAAATCAAATCACGCGATTCAGAGAATCGAATGTTCAGAGAGTGAGGATTTGTGGCATCCGCGCACCAGTGCTGCCGAATTTCAAAAGGTATAAAAAATCTACTTTTGAGTTTCAAAAAATCGCAATTTTTTCCCGCGGCTACGTACATAAATTGTATATTTTTGCAAACTTTCGGTAAAAAAAAGGCGTTCTATTTAGAGCTATAGAAAAAAAAGTTGTGGCCACAAAAAACTCTTTTTTGAGCGGACATTTTTCTTTTTTCTGTGGTCCAAAATATTGCATATTTTCTTACAAAAATTGCAGCTTCCATAGTGTATGTGTATACGTACTTGTATCTTTTGCCGACGATTTTTCTTTTGATAATGACGAAATAGGCCGTAGCCCCGCCTTATAAATAAAGGCACAACGGCCGAACCGATACAATGTGATGAGGGGAACCTCTTACAAAGCATATCACATATAAGAAAAGGCAAACTAGGAGCACCGAACTTGCCACCGAAGGCACCGAAACAAGTCCAAATGAAACGAGCTCCACGACGACGGCCCCAAGAGGGCAACGACGAACACGTCGCCGCCGTCAAGACCAACGGTCAAGAGTTTTCACCCGGAGCCCTAGCGCGGCGAAGGTACCCACAACAACGCCCCCAGGAGGGTAACCATACCCGCGGGCATGGCCGCCATTGGCGTCAAAACGCTGAGCTTTCGCTCGGAAAAACCTTCGCACGCCGGTAATTGAACCGTCCACTGCCCACGAGCCCGGCTTCCTTAACACGATAAGGGAGATGTCTTCACCGAAGCGCAGCCAACTCCAGGATCCCCCGAAGTCCGTTCCTCGCCATCCACACGGCCAAAGAGACACACCATCACCACCGTCACGTAGCTCGCCGCCAAGCTGCCCGTGCGGTCCACCTTCCGAGGCCGCTGCCTCGGCGTCCAAGATCGCTAGACCACGGTGTGATCGAACACCACTATGAACGGACTACCGGAACGGGCAGGGGAGGATGGGGACATGCAACTAGCCCTCGGACAGTGAGGTATGACTAGCAGGACGTACCCGCCTGTCAAACCGCAGAGCCCAATACGGGGATGTCAGGCGGCTACCGGATCTAGGCCCGAACAGCCCGGATCTAGCGCCCCGACCACCATGGTCAGTGGGTGGGCTCCAGGTCGGGAGCCCCTAAAACCAAGCGACCCGTAGGGCCCAGCCAACACGATCCAGGCCCGACAGGCCCAGATCTGGGCCGAGGCCGGGCGCCACCATCGCCGGCCAACTCCACCCGCAGCCGTCCAAGTGCTGCGCCGTCCTGTCCTCGCCGTCACCGGCGCCGGTAAGCCGCGCTGCAGCCGTGCCGAAGCTCCCGCCGGCCAGGATCTGGGCGAGCAGGCTCAGGGCCGCCACCGCCGCCACGGCGCGCAGCAACCCCTAGGACCACCCCCCGCCGCCGCCTCCACCTGCGCGAGGTCGCCCCTGGCGCAGCTCGCCGGCCGCCGCCACGCCAGGCCACGCCGGCCTCCGCCGAAAAACACCGCCGCCAGAGAGAGCTCCTTCCCGCCTGGGTCTCCTTGCGTCGGGGGAAGGCAGACCCGCCGCCGCCGACACCACACGGGCTTCGCCCGGCGGCGCTTGGCCGGCGGCGGCGGGGGAGGGTGAGAGGAGGAGGAGGGGCGTGTCCGGGAAGCTAGGGTTTGGTCACCGCGGGAGGACGACGCGAGGGGGGACGCTCGATCATCCGAGTCCACGGACCTTCTTTTGATAATAGATATTTTATTACCCAACATCGAGAATATAGATATCCAGAATCTGTATAACAACGATGCACACAACCAAACAATTCAAAAGAACAAAATTAAAATGGCGATTAGAAGGATCAAAGAGAGCTCGTAGAACGACTAAGAAACTGGAGGGCTAATCCGAAGATCACGCTACCACCCATGCGGGGTAATGAAAACCTCACTGCTTCCTCCAACCGTGTAGACACCTCCCTAACATTTCGTGAAACTCCACGCGTTGTAGCGATGACCATAAACGAATCATATGCATGTGTACACCGGTAGATAACTTGCATAACAGAAACATTCTTATCTTCAAAAATCTTGTCATTTCTATATAACCAAAACGACCATATTATGGATAGTGCCCCCACCTATGAAGAACTTTGTACCTGTGATCAATACTATGTAACCAGTTGCCAAAAACGTTGGCAACGCTACTTGGCGGGTCCAAGTTAGAAGCTATTTAAATGACTGTCCATATAGAACGGCAAACTTGTATTGGAAGAATAAGTTTTTCATCTTGATGACAAAAGAATTGTTCCATGTCAGTTGCGTTTTACAAGTTATTCTTAGTAAGAATTGCTCCTTTCCGAAGGTGCCATGCAAAGATTTTAACTTATAGGGGTGCCTTTACTTTCCATGTTTTCTTATTATTATCAACTACCCATTTTGATGGAAAAGGGCTCTATACATAGAATTGACCGAGAATTTCCCATTCTTGAGAAGATTTCGAGAAATTCGTCGGTCCCTTGCGACAGTTGCGCCAGCGAGACACGTTGTAATAGTGCGTTCCATGCCGCAACTTTGGGACCAGTTAAATCTCGTCTGAACGTCACATTTGATGGAGATGTCATCCACACCGTTGCGATAGCATCGCTCTTGTGATGAACAAAAGTGTATAGCGCTTGATATTTTTCCTGGAGTGTGGCATTATCTAACCACTTATCCTCCCAAAACCCTATCTCAGAGCCATCTTTAATGGAGATTTTTCTAGAGACCCAGAAATACAATTTAAAAAACAAGAGCTCATGTGCAACTAACACTTTCCGATGCTCAAAGACGTATAAGAGCAAAAATGGTTGTCACTCATTGCTGCATATGGCACTGCAATAGTAGCGAAGATAAAAGCATCGAGCTTTTTCCTCCAAGATGCAAACGATACCAACATGTTAGTGCAAGACTTCGTCACAACAAAACATTGCGAGATGCCTGGATGTGGTGTGGCCCATTAGCGCTGCACACAATTCTTCTCCACGTCGCGCGCTTCCTACGCGGAGGATCCCAAACATTGATGACTTCAGACTGACGACACCATGACGTGATCGTATTCTATTCCTATAGCCGTATAGGGTTGAAGATAGAAGAAATAGACTAGCTACTAGTGATCATTAGCTAGCGCCGACAAGTGATTAGCATCGGAGAACGAAAAAGATGGACAAAAATGATCCACGAGCTCAATTTGTTATAGCTAGGAACTACAAGTAGTCACAATAAGCAAGGTAGATAATGGCCAAATCAGTGTACTGGTCATTGTGCAGAAAACATACACATACGAGCAAGTATAATAAGAAGTTTATAGTCCGCTTATATGGTATTTTTGTCTATTTGAAAATGAGGGGAGTTGGCTATCATAAGAGACACCTGTACACGTGCAATAAATATGAAAAAAGTAAATTAGTGAAACTTGTAAAAAATAGTAGTTTAGTAGCCAGCCTTACTATATGAGTAACTACAAATAATGGCTATAAATGACATGACATCTGTACATAGTAACCTGTTGGGTTGGAAACTGTAAATGGCTCCCGAGCTACACATAGCTCGTTTTTTGAAATACGCACTTTTAAGTTTCAAAAAATGAGAAAAAAAATTCTCAGATGTAGATATAATGTCTTGATCTACAAGCGTGCAAAATTTGAACTCAATATTCATTGTATTGTGGGATGCACAAAAAAGACAAATCAGAAAAATTTCAAATTTTTGAAACTGTGTAATTTTCACCACTCAGATCCACATATTTATCATTTTTTCCCAACCCACAATACAACGTATTTAGATTTCAAAATTTGCACACTGTACATCACATCATTATCTATACCTGGGAATTTTTCTCGATTTTCGGAAACTTTGAAGTTTCATTTTTGAATTTTTCAAAAAGCAGGCTCCATGTAGCTCGGGAGCCATTAGTCCACACTCCTTGTTGGTTATACTGTTACCCATGCTCTAAGAGCAAACACCATAAGCGACTTAAAACCATCATATGTGGCACTTTTACATATGTGTAGGAGAGACGTGAAAAAATGAGGGGAGTGAGCTCTCATGTAAGATCCCACTTGTACACATGCTCCTATGCAAATGTAATAAATGTGAAGAAAAATATACATAGCAAGTTGTAAAAGTTAATAGTCTAATATCGAATATTAGTATAAGACTAATTATAAATCACGACTTTAAAAGACATGCCAGTTGCATAGAGTGAATAGTTGCATATAGTATAGCCATGCTCTAAGATAGTGGAAACTAATATCATGCATATGTGAATAGTCTATATCACTACTTTTATACTGATAGTGTCATATGTGTGATAAAACAGAGGCTCTAATTTGTTATTTTTTAGAGTCAATTTCATTGGAAAGCGATTCTATTTGTCTCTCTCCTTTTAAATTATTTGCCACCTCATTCTATTTGAATATGTGAGATGTATGTTACCACCTACGTTATTCCCGGTATGGGTAGTCCAATAGAAAATTGAGGGAGTATTAATTAGTAGTTTATATTTGCAACATTTACATAATGTCCACCCAACGTAATATTTTCCCGTGTAGTTTTACTATTTTTGCCAAAGTTGTGTTTCTCTTTTATATAATATATAGAATATGTTATATTACCCAATTTCAACATGTTTTCAATAATATATTATCTAGTTTCCATTTTTGATTTTTTCATTTCTATGTATAAGTAATTTTATATGTTTTCATTATTTTAAGAATATTTAACATTAATTTATCAATTTAATCATTTCCTATTTTTCCACTTTCTAAGGTAATAATGTTTCTCTAAGTTTTGGAAAATTATGACTAAGCAACACGTGCGCATACGGATATTACATCGGCTAAAAATACTGATGTGTCATTCATGAGAGCTAGGAGGGGGAGGAGGGAACGTTTTCACCGACATTGTACTTAGAGCTGGACAATAAAAAATATGAGTAATTCATACTATTACAGAATGCCACATTGAGCACATAAGAAAACCCACATCAGAAACGGATATAGCACTCGGCGAATCATGGAGTTGTTGAGGGACGCACATCGACATGGAAACCAACCGGCCCTATTGTGAAAGGTATCAGATAATGGATGCGCTGGTATGCTTGATTTACCCACACATCGGACAATATCCACTATGAAGAACAATCTATCATGCGGCCACATCAGAACCAAAGTCTTTGAATTCGACCTTTTGCAATGAGCATCATGCATTTAGTATTTATCTGAAAGAAAATAGGACCGATTTCAAATTACAATACACAAATTTTACAGCGCAACAAAAATTCCACCTCATGATGTTGACAACAACAACAACATTTCATTCATAATAAAGACAAGACCACATAGAGATAATCAATGTCATTTTTACACATATTGTTCTGTTCACGACCCCAAATATAATCGCATGTTCTCACCCAAAGTACATAATACCTTGGTAAAAGAGTTCTAAATTTCTAAGTTCCAAAGAAAGGAAACCCATATATTTCTTGGTTGCGTTGTTTCCTTCGCAAGGAACGTCGAAGAGAGGAAAACGACAATGTCTTTCAAAGACCCTAGGCCTAGAATGCCACCAAAGTTTCTATTGATGGAGCAAGATGCGATCCTCAGAACATCCCAAGCCTTAGGTTTTCACGTCACTTCTTCCTTACTTTAAAATGCGATCCTACTTAGTTTGGAATTCGATAGCTGGAATTATATTTGGAATTCCACCCAAAGGTATATGCTTTAATACAAATACGATAGTAAGTTTATATGCATAATTATGAACAAACTGAATTTAGATAGATCAAAATACTTACAGACGTCATTGTTGATATGATTTTTGTTGAGAAAAGAGTGTAGCTGATCAGAGCTTTGACATCAACATATTCTATTTCGACTCCATCATCATAGTCTTAACAACATATTCTGCCATGAGATCCATCATCAACTCGAGCTTGTTCATGCTCTGGGTAAACGTCCTAGAGCCGGAAGATATTTCTACTAACACGTGAGCACGTAACGGAATTAGTGTTTTATCTAGTGTACCAAAACGTCACAATGGGGACGTGGTGTAATTGGTGTCATCCTGGTAACCCTCTTTACACATAAATTGAGAAATTAGTCGGTTTTTGATACGTCCAAAACGTATCTATAATTTTTGATTGTTTCATGTCACTTTTATGCTTTTAACACTTGTTTTTATACTAAGTTTATTATTTATTTGTACTAACCTATTAATAGTTTCAAAAGTGCATAATGTTCTTGTTTTACACTTTGATGTGTAGGAATTATAAAAATACAAGAAGAAACCTTGTTGGAGTCGAATTGGGACTTTTCCTGAAATCTGTCTGCAAACGTTTTTCGGAGATGGTCACGTTGCGGCTCGAATACGACGTCAAACGGAGACCTCACCGAAGACAAAGTTGCTGGCATTTTCCATACGCTTCTTTTAAGCCCAAGATCATCCCGATCGGAGGTCGGACGTGATCTACAAGCCCAATTTACTGAAACCTTAAAAGGGGATGACGGAAATCCGAGAGGCTATATAAAGGGAGGAAACCTAGGTCGTGAAGGACACCTCATACCCATGAATTTCAGCCACCAAAGCCACATTTTTGCCTCCTCCATGGACCTCATCTCCATAGGGGAGGTCTCCCAAGAATCCATGGAGAAAGGGGGCTAAGGGGCGGCGCATCCCCTCCATGCCTGCGGCGCGCAGGAGGAGTCCCTGCGCTCCTCGCTGCCCCCTTCACCGTCTTCACCGCCATCTCCATCGCCAATTCCTCCTTGTATACAGTGGTTCATCCTCCCACATACCTCTGTACCGCTCAATGTAAACATGGTGTTTGATGCTATAAAGTATATATTATCCTATGATCTATGTCATGTTTATGTAGTTTCTTTGTTCTTTGATTACATTGTTGAATGTCTTTGGTTCATTAGAGTTGTATGTTGATATGATACAGTACTTTGGTGTCCATTATATTTGTGCGCGCATGGATCAAACATCAAAAGGTTTGTAGTATGTGTAAAGGAAGGGGGTAGTTCTGTCGGAGTGACAGAAACCTGAGGACTCGAACCGGAATGATGCACGTATGGGAGTAACAGGACCGTTAACTTAATGCTATGGTTGGGGAAACCTTAATGAATTGTTAGCATTCGCGGATGCCCGCTAACAAACCAATCATATAGTATGTGTAATCGCAAGTAGTCGAGTGCATGTATATTTAGCCGCTCCCACATGGAAAACTGCATCGAAGACAATGAACCATGTATTTCACAATTAATCTTGACAATTCCATCACACTTTCCACCACTTTTTCACTCTCATGGTACTGTTAGTTTATGGTTATTTAGTGTACTTTATTGCTGCAGCAACTAACTTTTACTTTCTTGTTGTTTATTATCTCACAAAGCTATCTCTCATACCTGTATTGTTACTCTAGTTTTATTCCTAGATAAAGCAAACATTTAGTGTGCGTAGAGTTGTATCAGTGGTTGATAGAACTTGAGAGAATACTTATCCTAACTTTAACTCCTTGTTGGGTTCGACACTCTTACTTATCGAAAAGGCTACACACGATCCCCAACACTTGTGGGTTATCAAGACCTTTTCTGGCGCCGTTGCCGGGGAGCAATAGCGTGGGGTGAATATTCTTGTGTGCACTTGTTTGCTTTATCTCTAAGTAATTTTTATTTTCAGTTTTAAGTTGTTTTCTATCTTAGTATGGATAGGGAATGCGAATTAAAAAAAATTAGTTGTACTTGTTATCTAAAAACGTTTTCAAAAAGAGAGTGATTGGAAAGATGAGCAATGGTTAAGTGGGGGTCGACCTTGAACACTTGTGTTCATGCCTATGAAACCAAAGCAATTTTTTCATGAAGCTTCATCTAAAAACATGTAAATATTTGTATATTCCTCTGTACATAAAAATAAAGTGCTAATAATAATCTCTAGTTAATTGAAAGTTGATAGTTTTACTTTGCTGTCCAGAAACAGATTTTCTGTGCTCCACCGTATAAAATGTTTAAAATCATCAGAACGTTATCTTGATCTGAAATTTCTTGAGTGCAAAGTACTGCTTATTATCTTTCTTTTATTAGTTTTGACTTTTCTGATTTGAGTTACGTAGCTGTCTCGAAAAATTCGATCTTCACTGACTGTCCAGTTTTAACAGATTTCTGTGCTTCTCTGTAAATAAAATCGTGATAAATCTCAGATAGTATTTTGATCTGAAAATTCTTGTGCTTAAACCTGAGCTTATTATATGTCTTTCATTAGTTTTGAGTTTTTTGATTTGAGCTACGTAACTATCTCGTTGAGTGTCATCTTTACAGACTGTTCAGTTTTGGCAGATTGTTGTGTTTATTTAGTATTGTGCTTATACTCAATGTTTATAATCTTTATTTGATCGATAAAAGTTATAAATTGGCTAGTATACAGTGGCTAATGTTTAATAAATTTTATGAAACTTGCCAATACTTGAACATGAGTGGATTTTATTTAATGAGTACTAACCCTACTAACGGTTTTTATGAAGTTTTATGTGGATATAGTTTGTAAGATCTAATCAATATGGTGATACGAGATGAATAAGAAGACACAAGAGCTCAAGCTTGGGATGTGTAGGTGCACCCAAGAACATATTCAAGAATATTCAATCATTTAAGCTTGGGGATGCCTCGGGCATCCCCTTATTCATCAACAAATATCAGGTTGTCTCGTTTATGATCTTTATTACTCGTCCACATGATATGTATTGTCTTAACTTGTATTATAATTTGTTTCTATTAGTTTTGGTTTTCTCTTATTCGGTTTTATTTGGTTCTTTATTTGTTTTTATTGCTTCTTCTTTTGCTTTCACTTATAAACTCAAAACAAAAAAAGTTTTCTTTTCTTTTGCTTCTTTATTTGGTTCTTTCTTTGTATTCTATAAGGTTTTTACTTTTGATTTTTATTTAGAGTTTTCCTTGCTGTAGCTAGAAATTTTAGGTCTTGTTTACTCTCTGGTCTTTTAGTTTTCAAAAATAAAGTACCAAGTTTTACCCATTTGGTTTTAGTTGATACATATTAAAAATGGTTTTTCTGTTTTCAGCATCTGCTGCCACTGTACGATTTTTCATATTTTACTGGAAACTCTAAAAATCATGTAATTTTACAGATTATGTATCACCTAATCCTCTGCATGCACAAAAATTGGCTAAAATTTGACATGTTTAAGTGCACCTAAAAATTACGTTTTCCAGCTGCTGTTTTTCTGGACAGATTCTGACTTTTGTTGCAAGAGTGGCCTCTTTGCGTTTTCATTTGATTCTTTTTGGGTCTTACCTTTTATTTAGAAGTTGGCCACTTAAGTAACCTTTCTGTAACTTAAAAAAAAATTGATTTGGTTTAATAGCAGCACTTTGGAAATATTATCTATTGCACTAATGTCTAACCGCAGAAAAGAATGGGAAAGTTTTTGTGTTGAAGTTTTTTCACAGAGAATGAAGGAACACCAAACTGAGAAATATTGAAGAATGGTCAAAGCCATAAGCTTGGGGATGTCTCCGCATCCCTCTTCATCAACAACCCCTCGGTTTGCAAACCTTTAAACTTTGTTTTTCGAGCAACATAGAAACTTGCATAAACTTGGAGCGTCTGTATCTTATTATTTATTTGTCTTAGCATCAAAACACCAGTTACATTAATGAGGTGATTATCATATCTTTTATTTACTTAGTTGCTGGACTATTTGATGAAACTTAAAAATGATGTGTGCATAATATTTAGTAGTTTATGTTTTCTTATGGTTAGTCTCAACTAGCTAATAGTGTATATTATGTTATTTTGATGTTAACATGCATTGTCCTTTCATAAGATGGTATGGTATTGTAGTATCCTCCTCTGAAGAGTTTATTTGGATCGACTTGGCGCATGTTTACACATGTTATGACTAAAAGAAAAGTCTATCAAGCCTGGATGAACTTTTGTGACTCAAAGTGGTAATATCACTTCTTATGCCTCAGTTAATATTATTTTGTCGCAAGCATGATTATGACAGTTATTGCTCTCTTAGTTGTCGCTTCCAGTCTATTGCTGCCTCCACTTGTACTGAGCGGGAATGCTGCTCGTGCATCAAAATCTTTAACCAAGTTTTCCATGAGAGTCCACTATAAATTCCTATTCATGGTATTTGTAAGCCATTCCAAGTAATTTTCATGTGCTACCTTTAAAACCTTCAAAATACTTCTTATTTTGTGCCATTGTTTTTAGCTCATGAGGAAGTAGTAGTTGGGTTTGTTATCTTCCATGCTAAATAAAGTTTTCCCGACTTGCATGCTTCATCTGCTCGTCACTAATTTTGCAAAGAGCTGGTTAGACCATTATAATATCTAAAAGAATAAAAAATATAGACACTCCTCCATGGTATGTGATTGTTGGCAGGCACCCGAGGATTCGGTTAGCCATGGTTTGTGTAAGCAATGGTGGGGAGGAGTGTCAAGCTATATAATATGCGCATATTATAAGTGCAAAGTATACATATTTCGGAACCGCTCTCAAAACTTGTTTAGCATGGAAGATAATAAAACTCTATTGCCATTCGTTGACAGGAATAACCACCTCTCAAAACAATTTTAATTCTGTTTTAAAAATAAAAAGCTCTAGCACATGTTAATTCCTGCTTCCCTCTTCGAGAGTCACCATCCTTTCATTGAGTACTTCTTCGAGAGCATAGTTGTCATTCTTAGTATAATGTGTTTGTCCCAGAATACTATTAATTGTGGCATGGCTGTGATGTTTCTATCTTTGATATCTTTATTTCTAGTCTCCACTTAAGTTTCAGAGGTGCTCTAGCATTTATGTTTTGCTCCACTATAAAGGGCAAGCGAGATACCACTTACCATGCTTTATTATGATCATTACAATCTTGTTGATGTTTATAAATTTCATATGAGCTCTTAGTTCGTTGATGTCTTTTATTAGGTAACATGATTGCTAAGTTTTATTATCCATATATCATTTGTCATGCAATTGTTAAAGAGCTGATCATAGCATTCAACATCAAAAATTATCTTTGTTATCGTTTACCTACTCGAGGACGAGTAGGAACTAAGCTTGGGGATGTTGATACGTCCAAAACATATCTATAATTTTTGTTTGTTTCATATGCCACTTTTATGCTTTTAACACTTATTTTTATACTAAGTTTATTACTTATTTGGACTAACCTATTAATAGTTGCAAAAGTGCACAATGTTCTTGTTTTACACTTTGATGTGTAGGAATTATCAAAAATACAAGAAGAAACCTTGTTGGAGTCGAATTGGGACTTTTCTGAAATCTGTCTGCAAACGTTTTTCGGAGATGGTCACGTTGCGGCTCGAAGACGACGTCAAACGGAGACCTCACCGAAGACAAAGTTACTGGAATTTTCCATAGGATTCTTTTAAGCCCAAGATCAGCCCAATCGGAGGTTAGACACTGTCTACAAGCCCAATTTACTGAAACCATAAAAGGGGATGACAGAAATCCGAGAGGCTATATAAAGGGAGGAAACCTAGGTCGTGAAGGACACCTCATACCCACGAATTCCAGCCACCAAAGCCACGTTTTTGCCTCCTCCATGGACCTCATCTCAATAGGGGAGGGTTCCCAAGAATCCATGGAGAAAGGGGGCTAAGGAGCGGCACATCCCCTCCATGCCGGTGGCGCGCAGGAGGAGTCCATGCACCACCGCTGGCGCCGGCGCCGCCCGGCGCCCTCGCTGCTCCCTTCACCGTCTTCACCGCCATCTCCATCGCAAATTCCTCCTTGTATACAGTGGTTCATCCTCCCACACACCTCTGTACCTCTCTATGTAAACATGGTGTTTGATGCTATAAAGTATATATTATCCTATGATCTTTGTCATGTTTGTGTAGTTTCTTTGTTCTTTGATTACATTGTTGAATGTCTTTGGTTCATTAGAGTTGTATGTTGATATGGTACAGCTCTTTGGTGTCCATTATATTTGTGCGCGCATGGATCAAACATCATAAAGTTTGTAGTATGTGTAAAGGAAGGGGGTAGTTCTGCCGGAGTGACAAAAACCTGAGGACTCGAACCAGAATGTTGCACGTATGGGAATAAGAGGACCGTTAACTTAATGCTATGGTTGGGGAAACCTTAATGAATTGTTAGAATTCGCGGATGCCCGCTAACAATCCAATCATATAGTATGTGTAATCACAAGTAGTCGAGTACATGTATATTTAGCCTCTCCCACATGGAAAACTGCATCGAAGACAATGAACCAAGTATTTTCATTAATTAATCTTTGATAATTCCATCACACTTTCCACCACTTTTCCACTCTCATGGTATTGTTAGTTTATGGTTATTTAGTGTACTTTATTGCTGCAACAACTAACTTTTACTTTCTTGTTGTTTATTATCTCGCAAAGCTATCTCTCATACCCGTATTGTTACTCTAGTTTTATTCCCTAGATAAAGCAAACGTTTAGTGTGCGTAGAGTTGTATCTGTGGTTGATAGAACTTGAGAGAATACTTATCCTACCTTTAGCTCCTCGTTGGGTTCGACACTCTTACTTATCGAAAAGGCTACACACTATCCACTAGACTTGTGGGTTATCAGTTTTCTACTAATATTAGTATATCATCTTCGTTATATTTATGTGAATATAGATGAGTACATGAATAGCCGTTGGGAAAGACTAAAGGGACACCGCCGAATCCCCAAAGGGGGTGGGGGAATATAGAAGATATTTCACCAACTCCTTAGTCCATGTAGTAAGGACACATTGTGGGGAAGGCCATACCTTTTTTCTAGGTTAAACTAACGCTTTTGTACATAACCGAATCTCTGTGTGAGTTATCAACTTTGTATCCAGAGCAATTTGTATAGTGTTACCTAAATGTGCTCCTTTAAAAAATACTTCTAAGTTATCAACACAAAACTAGAAAAAGCACCTGACCAATTTCAAATTATGGTAGCAAAAAAGAGAAGCAAGAGAGGAATGTACCTACATTGAAACTAGTTTCATTAAAGTTTAGAGTGCCTTAGTATTTGCATAACAAATTGCGCCAGAGAAATTTAGATTTGTCACACTGATATGGTAATTTCCAAATTCATAGGCAGCTTGAAATGGTATGTCTGGAAGTGGCATCTATATTCCTAATAAACCTAATGCATGCAATATGTATTTTCATAGTTGGCACTACATAAGAAATTCTCGCATGTGCTAGATTTGACATTTAGCTAGTTTCATAAAAATCAGACACAAACTAGATACATACATGATTGCCTCAATACACGCTTACAATCAGTGCCATTGCCCGAGTCTAAATTTTTGGAAACCAACTAAACTGGGATAAACACACGACCTGCTTTGAAAGATAAAACAAAGGGAGAGAGGATTAAAACTAGACTCGTAGGGAGAGTGTTAAGAACTAGAACACTATGAAATTATATTTAGAAATTCTATAGACATAGGACGTTCAATCATCTTATCATACTAACAATGCAAATTTATACTAATTAACATAGTAAGTTTAATCATGTGTGTGTGTGGGGCGGGGGTGCTTTTCGGGTTTTTCCGAGGGTTATGGGGGCATGTATAATATCTTTGTTGCATCGGTAATAGTTAAACACGTTTAACCATTTTCTTAGAGGTCCACCATATATATACGGGCACGTAAAATAGCCCTGGTCGATGTGGGTTTCCCAAGTCGGTAAGATTCGTTTATTTTTATCCTTTGCCAATGTGGGTCAGCCCGTGGTTATCCCTTCCAATTCCCTCTCAATCTAATTAAGACATCCCGTGCCTTTTTCCTCATAAAAGAGTACTCCCCAACCCAAAGTGAAAGGTTACTGCACCTTTCCCAAAAAATTGTAAAAACATCTTTTAGTATGACCACTCTTACAGCCTGGATGAAACATACAACTTTCCCTGACCCATTTCTTCATCAGAGCATCTCCAACAGACGCGGCAAATGGAGCGCGCGCGCCAAATAACGGGCTTTTCCCGCGCGCGGGGCCATTTCGCGCGCTCCAGCAGTCGCGGGAAAAAAGCGCGCGCTCAGAAAACATCGGCGTGCGCTGGCCGAAGCGCTACGTTCCGCGTTAAATACACCGCCCCGCGGCGCGCGCGCTCACTCCACGCGTCTCCTCACTTTTCCCCAACCGCTTTTCCTCTCTCTCCCACCGCTCGCGCCACCACACGGAATCCGCACCGCCAGCCGCCGCCACCGCGCCGCGCGCCGTCGCCACCATGCCTCCGCGCCACAGGAACCAGTCCGGCTACCGCGGCGTGCGCGCGCGGCCGAACGGCTCGTTCTACGCGGAGATCCGCTCCGGCGATGAGCGGATCTCCCTCGGACGTTCGAGACGGCGCACGAGGCCGCCCACGCCTACGACGCGGCAGCATGGCGCCTCGGCCGGAGCCGGCGCCAGATGAACTTCACGGACGTCCACAACGTGCAGCAGGCGATGGATCTGGCGCCTCCGCCGCGCCTCGTCACCGCCGAAGAGCAGACCGCCCACCGCCAGCTCCAGGCCCGCCTTCTTATCGCGGACAGGGACGCGCAGCTGGTGGCGGACTATCGCCGGAGGCACCCGCAAGAAGCCGCCGCCGAGGCGGAGCTCTTGGCTACGTACGCGTCTGAGCGGGCGGAGCGGAGGTACGAGCGGCGGCAGCTCCGGGCCCAGCGGCGCCAGCGCAAGGCCGAGGCGGAGGCGCAGCTCAACAACACCACCTGGCACGACGAAGACCCCAGGTGGGGGCATCTGTTTTCCGACATCTCCGTTACGTCGGAGAGCTCGGACTCCGACTTTGATATCTAGGAGCTTGTTTATGGAGTCTGTTAGCTTAATGTAGTCTGTTAGTTTAATCGAGTCTGTTAGTTCTATGTTTTAGTCAACGAACGTTCGTCTGTTCATTCTAATAATAAAATTTTATTTTCATCAGTCCATCTTTTGATTTGGTTGTATATATGGTTGATGCAAAATATTGTTTGTGCTGCGCGCGCTGGAATTTTAGCGCCACTGCTGGAGCAAAAATTTTAAGCGCCGCGCCGCGCCACGCTAAAAATAGCGCTTCTGCTAAAGCAAAACAGGCGCTCCGCGCGCTAAAACGTACTTTTGGCGCTGCAAAAAAAATTTAGCGCGCCGGCGCGTTGGGCCGTCTGTTGGAGATGCTCTCAAAGCAAAAGTAGTAAATTAGAAGAAAGTATAGGAGCAGAAAAAGGGCGGCCCGGAGAAAGAAAACAAGTAAATGTATACAGTGGGAAGTGGCAAATAAAACACATCGCTTATTTGAAGCTTCTTGCTCTCCACTAAGTATAGAGCTCTCCTCTTCTAGTCCCATGAGATTCTCTCTCTTCTCCAAAGGCTCACAAGCTTTCTCCTCTCTCTAAAGGTTGACCTTAGGGAGTAGAGAATCGTGGAGAGGGTTCAAAAGGGACAGAGAGGTACTGAAGTGAGTGGGAGCTTGGTGTTGCTTGTGTGGAAGAGAGAGCTAACTAGCATATCAGAGAATATGGATAGGGGACTCATCCACAAATCATCACCTCTAGTGGGGGAGATGGCTGACGGCCATGGATGGTGGAGCGTGAATAATTTGAGGCCCCCCTTTGAGCAGCACAATCCTTCTGTTGTCTTGCCCTCCGCCACCACCGCGTCATCCTCCTCCTCCCCTATCAGTTCTTTCTCCTCTCTTCTGCTATCGAATCACTATCCACTGCCTACCACTTGTACTGCACCTTGGCATGACAGCAGCAGCAGTATCCATGGTCAGCAGCTCCAGGATCCATGGAGCAATCTCTTCATGTATGTAACTCTCTCTCTCTCTCTCTCTCTCTCTCTCTCTCTCTCTCTCTCTCTCTCTCTCCTTGTGTGTGTGATCACAGTGATGTGTTCTTGATATCTATTTGTTTTTTCATCCACTTCCGATGTAATTGTTCGAAATTAAGTGCTGCATGCAAACGCAATGCTGCGATTGACCCTCGTGTCTGTTGTTGTCTTGTTGATAGTTCACCCGGTGCAAGTGGTGGATTGGCCAATGGTGAGGAGAGGTACAAAAACTGGGACGGACAGGCGCTGTTTCCAGGTACAACAACCGCCGGGGGAGAAGAAGATGATGGGAGTAGCGCCGGCTACAGCCACAGGACCACAGCTGGTGATGAGATCCAATTGGCAATGTCTTCTCCATCGCCATGGGCCAGAGGTATCCAGCACCAGCACAACACCCTTCAGCAGCAAACATCCTCTCCTAGGTCTTCCTCCATCACCTCCCTTCGAAGCAGCATGTTGGAGTTCTCAAACAACGGTTCGCCACGCGAGGTATCATTACTTGCTCAAGTTTAAAATTAAGGAAAATTAATCCGGTAATTTAAAACATGAATACTATCATGTCTCACACTTCAAGAAATGCAATTTTAACTGCTTGGAAATAATATGGCAGAAAACCTTTTGTTGATGATTAGTTAAGTTTGTGGAATTGAAAGCTTAGTAACTTTGTTCGATCCTTTTGTGTTTCCCCCAGTGTCTCACCACAGCATCTGGAGCAGCTTTTAAGAGGGCTAGGACCCAAGAACACTCCCCGGCTCAATCTACGGTTAAGGTCCGCTCTCTGTCTTTCTCTCTCAATGAGCATGGGCCAGCCGCCCTGAGCAAGCTACTTTGAAGCATAGGCATGCATGCTGTAATGGACAGGCATGGAATCATTGTGGAGTGAGAGAGAGAAGGTGAGATAGGCAGGGGTTGGGATGATGACATTCTTAGTATCTTTTGCTTGGTCTTTTGTTCAGGTGAGAAAGGAGAAGCTAGGGATAGAATAACTGCCCTTCACCAGCTTGTCTCCCCATTTGGGAAGGTATACACCGATATCCTCTGCAGGTCTACAAGTTTCACCTTATTAGGAGCTGAAATTAGCACCAGACCATACCTAATTTGAGCTGTATAAATAATGTATTGGTATGCTCAAGTTACTGATGGCATATAGCTAGATGTTTTCTTGTCCATAAATTGATGGTCAATCTGAATCCAAGCGAAGAACCCGTTTAGAAAGAAGTACAACTGACAGAACAATATTGTACGACATGATCCCATGATGTATAGTTGATTATAATGCCCATTTGGCCCTGGATCTATTGTTAATGCAAAGAATGATTAGACCATGTTGTACGTAAGATCAAAACATTGCTCCTGCTCATTAAGGCATGTCATTTTATACACCACGAACTCATTGGCCATATATTTCCAAGCAAGCTAATCAAATCCACTTAGCAATATATGAATGTGAATTCATGTGGGTGCTCATTTTCTATGCATAAATCTCCATGAATATTTTTGGTTCGGACTTCAGAGATAAAATAAGTATGTTAGTTTAAACTGGAAACTCAAAATGGAGACCGAGCTTCAGGGAGCTCTTTATATTCAAATTTAAAAAAAAATCATATTCCAAGTTTCAACCAAATCTGAAAAAAAAAACCTGCATGTAGTACATGATGTATACGACAAGTTTGCGAAATCTCAGTACGAAATAATTTCTATACTAGACTACAGAAAGGTGATAAGATTATGGATCTGAGTATAATTAATTAATAGTGCACATTTCACAACTATATATTTTGCTTGTTTCTGTCATATGTAGGCCCAGCATCCAGGGAATTCGCAATGAGATTTTGCATCTTTGAAAGAAACATAATTACATTCAAACTTTGTTAAAAAATAATCTGAAACTTGTAAATATAATTTTCGAATTTTCGAAAACAAATGTCTCCCTAGAGCTCGGTCTCCATTTGTTCGTTTAAACCAGCTGATAATTTTATTTTATGCTAGATTTCCGTTGGCACCAAACATAAGTAACTAGATTCAGTGGATTAGGGTAGAAAAATAAGCTAGGAGGTTAAATGTCTTTTACAAGATAAAAATCCTGAATTAAAATCCTTGGAACAAGACAGGGCCTAAGAGAACGCTTTCACAGACAAAATCTGGACATATCTTAGAGCAAACTAAATATGCATGTTGGGCTTGCATTTGGCCTCCCCTTTTGTAATGTAAGTCACAAGTATATCTTTTGCTGGACGGTAAGAAATATATTTGTGATGGAAGCTTTGTGGTCATGTGGTGCGTTTTATTCTTCACATGTAAGTTTATTGCACCGTAGAAGTAAAACAGTTGCTTTTATTGCACAGTGAAAGAGATATGTCTAGCTTGCCAGTATTTTTTTTCTTTTCAAATGAAATATGATGCTGTCTTGTTTCTAGCTTTTATGCTGGACTGTGTTGGAGTAAAAGAAGATCCAGTGTCCCAGAGAAAAATACAAAAAAGAGATCCTGACATGGGCTAACCTCTCTTTTTTGTGGCAGACTGACACTGCGTCTGTACTACTTGAAGCCATTGGGTACATCAGATTCCTGCACGGTCAAATTGAGGTTTCTCTCTCCCGCTCTCTCTCTTCATGCGTTCATGCATGCGTGGCCATACCTGCAGGTTTATTAGTTAGTTCCCAAGCAATACTTCGTCATCCATAATCCATCACACATAAAGTAGTATTCACATGCATACATAGGTACTCGATCTACTTTTTTTTGAAACCGGGGCAAGAGGCTTGCCTTTTCATTTATATAGAAGAAGTGAATTGGCCAGTTTATAAGGAAAACTGGCCAAAAATCGGATACAACAACACAACACACCACGCCGGCCCCGAGGCCACGCACCACACTCAGTCGACGGCCTAACCGCCCAAGCGGCCAAGGCCGACACCCCTCAACGCCACAGCGGAGGCCCTCAACGCAACAGCGGAGGCGAAATCCGGAGCCGCCGCTCCGACATCCACACTGGCCACGGGCCACGCTCCACACAGGTCGACGACGAAACCGCCCAAGCAGGAAAGGTCGACACCCACACACCTCAACGCGACGCAGCGGAGGCGAGATCGGAGCCGCCGCTCCGACATCCACGCCGGCCCCAGGGCCACGCACCACCTAGCCGAAGACGAGAAGATCGCCGCCGCAGGCCACCAAACCTCCACGGGTCCCTCCGGCCGGCGAAACATCCAAGACAAGGCCCCAAGGGGAATACGACGCCGAAACGCCGCCCTCGCCCGATCCACGGAGGATCTGGGGTTTCCCCAGGAAGTTTCCGGACGGAGGAGAGGGAGCACCGCCACGACGACGCCTACAAGTAGGAAGTGGCGCCCGGGAGCGTCACCGTCGCCTGTCCTGGTCGACGACCAAGGCAAGGTTTTCACCCGGCGGTCTCCGTCCGCCCGCCCACAAGGGAACCGGCCAGCCCACCAACGCAGACCTGCACGCAGACACCGTCAGCCCCGCGCGCCCGACGGTCCACGGCCACCAAACTGAGCTAGACGTCGGGGTCTAGGTCAATCTCGCGCTGAGCCACCTCCTAGCTCAACTCGACGCCACCACCAAGTCCGGAGCCGCCGCCCCGACGTCCAAGTGCAGCAGGACAGCCACACGCCCAGCCGCACAAGTGCCGCTGCCCTCGAAGGCAACGCGACGTGTCGGCCAAGAGAAACCGGACGGGGAGCCTCTACCTCCCGTCGACGGCACTGCAGTTCCCTCGAACACCACCGCACAGCAGCAGCCAGCCCCGTGCGGCACCACAGTGGTGCGATGCACGCGAGGCCGCCGAGAGCAGCGGCCCGCCGAGCCCATCGGGGCCAGATCGGGCCCTGGCCGATCCACCGGCAGCCGCGCAGCAGGTCGCCGCCACCACCTGCCGCACCCACCCCGGCCACGCCGCCGTCGAGCCGTGCCGAGCACGCTGCAGAAGCACCGCCGCCGCCGCACCACATCGCCGCCGCGGCAGAACGGGAGCCGAATCGCGTCCACCGCGAGCTCGCCCCGCGCCGCCCTTGAGGAGGCCGGGGGCGCCGCCACCGCGGCCAGGCCGGCGGCAGCGGCGGAGGAGGGGCAGGGGAGGGGCTGGGCGCGGGGATGGGGGCGCCTCCGGTGTCGCCCCTGCGAGCGGCACGAGAGGTGGAGTTGGGGGCTATGAGACTTGAGTACGGGTGCACCTGAAGTTTACTCAGTCTGATTAGGTACTCGATCTACATAGTGACAGTGTGGTAGAGATCGTTATTTGATCGATGTTGTTGCATCTGCATGCGCAAGGAGCAAGGAGCCATGCATGTGAAACAAAACGAGGCAGATACGTAATGTGGTAAAGCTGCATGCGTCTCTGCGACCTGCGGGCGAAGATGCAAATCTCTTTAGCAACAGTGTGCATGGCTCTTGGAAAGGAGACAACCATGTTTCTTAGCCTAGATATAAGTTTTCCACAGTGAATTACTGGTTCCAAGTAACCTCTTAATTTGTTTCATAATACTACTCTTATTAATCTCCCGTGGGCGCGCGTGCAGGGTCTGAGCTCGCCGTACCAGCTGGGCGGCGGCAATGGTGGTGAGGGCTCCGTCATCTCCACGCAGCACCACGAAGCAACTGTGACTGTGAGTAGAACCAGTACTCCTAGCCTCTCTCTGCTCCTAACCTATTTCGATTGCGTTCGTGGACGAAGGGGTGCCCCACGCAGCACGCCCTCTGCGTTTCCCGGCACAATTCCCGACGCGTTGGCTAGCTGCCAGTGCATGCAGGTGCAGGCGATGATCATGGCTGCTCATCGTATCTGCGCGCCTTCATGCGCACATCACATCGCATCGCATCTTTCCCTCAAATAAGGCCCTGCCTTGGTCAACAGCAGAGAAAGCCATCTCGATCTCAGTATTGGCATTTGCATGCGATCTCGACCGTAGCTGCAAGGGATCGGAGTTTGACTACGATATGCCATGGTGCTCTAGGTTTTAATTTGCCCCGTTCCCCAACCCCCGAATTGAGGGTTAATTTGTCACTGAGTTATTTTTGACAGTGCCCTAGT
Organism: Poa pratensis; assembly: GCA_947311845.1. Classification (NCBI taxonomy): domain Eukaryota; kingdom Viridiplantae; phylum Streptophyta; class Magnoliopsida; order Poales; family Poaceae; genus Poa; species Poa pratensis. The sequence goes on from CAMZMU010000015.1 coordinate 4,124,342, forward strand.
TACATTCCCAGTTTATACTCGAAACAAGTTTTCACCCGACTTTATAAATAAAGTCACACGGCCGAATCGATATAATGGGATGAGTTCACCCTCTTACATTCCCAGTTTATATCAACCGTTTAGTAGTTTGTTACGTCCCAGATTTATACACAACAGATAAAACAAGATTGGTGCTGGAAGTAGGTACGTACGTTGTCAACTACCATTTGGCATGCATATTTTGTCCGGATCTCAACTTGTACAGTGGTACACACACTTGTTGTATCTATGTCCTTGGCAGCTCCATATGGTGCTAGTACTGGCTTAAGCTTACAGCCTTACATTGTTCACAGCCAGCGGCGGAGCCAGTCTCATTAATCTGTGGGGTCATTGTTAACTTTTGAATTTTTTTCTTCACAATGTACAGTAAATGAACAGTGTTATTAACCTGTTATGCCCAAAAGCTGAGGGGTCGGCCGACCCCACAGCTTACACGCAGCTCCGCCGTTGTTCACAGCGTTAGATAACTGAACCATCGTTTGCGACACTTACTTAACCTTCGGTTAATTTTAACAATAACTACGTGGTGCACCTCACTTAACCAACCTTTGGTTTTACCTACTTAACTAACGTATCAGGGTCGACACATGCACCGACTCTGCGGGACTGCAGATTAGTTTAAATCAGATTAGCTGCTAATGGCAGAACAAGCACATTACAAAAGCCTATGCACTTCCTACTTATACAAAGCATCATATCTTTGCGAGATCTTTCGATAAAAGCATTTGACAGAAGCTTTATGCCTGACCAACCAATTTATATTCCTATCGATAAAAAGGTGGCTGATTCCCTTAAAACCGTCATTTTTTACAGGTGCAACAAGGAGAAAGGAGCAGCATATTTCCAGAAGAGCCTGGTCAGGTATAATAATTAACTAATCATTTATTCCGATTAAACATCCATTAATTCTTGTGTGGGATCTATATATACCCCAGCCGATCATCAGTGAAGTAAAGCAGAAAAGATGATCATCGGTCCTTTTTCTTTGTTGCCAAAGGGGGCTTTAGTTTGTCTAAAAAAGCCTTGCTTTAATTGACCCATGAAAGCATCTGGAAAAGTTAATCATGCAGGGGGCAGTACTTGTCTCTAGCCTTTAGACTTTTAATTATTTCGTTCACAGCAAAACTACCTGCTACAATGTAGCTTTTGTTCACTAACACTACAACAGTGCTACCTTTTTGACGTGGTTAATTAACCGGTTGCTTACTTATATAAGCAGCTGTTACATGATAAAGCCACGAGGAAGAGAGGACACCCTGACAAGGTACTCATCACTTGATCATGTGGTTAACCGGCCGTCTTCGAGATTATTCCACGTAAAATACAAGGATTATTGACTGCTAATCCATATATAATTTGCTGTGACAAATTAAGGATGGAAGCAGCGGCGAGGAAGCAAAGAAGGACCTGAGGAGTAGGGGGCTGTGCCTTGTCCCGGTGAGCTGCACGCTGGACGTCGGCGCGGACGCCGGCCCTGCGGACTACTGGACGGTGGCGCCGCCTTTCGGGGTGGGATTCGGCCGGTAGATCATGCGACTGGTTGTCGAAATAGACAGGTGCCTTGGAGAACAAAGATGAATGCCTGTACTCGCGTGTATTACATGATATAAGTATTTGTGCATGAGCTGCATAACATAGATTAACCATGCTGGTGGATAGATCTTTAAGGCTGGTTACTCTTGATGCTATGCACACACGCACTCCTGTGTAACTAAATATAAGACGTGAGCTACCAAAACGTCTTATATTAAGATACCACTAGTAGAAAAAAGGTCATCCATCCCGCGCATTAGTCCCCGCGAAATTTGGAACCGGGACTAATGTCCCGGTTCGATCGGAGGCGACGTCGCACCTCAACAGTCCCGGGTCGAACGGGGTCATTAGTCCCGGTTCGTGATACGAACCGGGACTAAAGGTCTGTGGCAGGCAGCCACAGAGGTGGGGCCGGCGCGAGCACCTTTAGTCCCGGGTCGTATCACGAACCGCGACTAATGATGGACCTTTAGTCCCGGGTCATGATACGACCTGGGACTAATGTTCCCACTATATCATCTTCTTCCACCCGAGCAGCTCTCCATTTTCTAGCTCGAGCAACACCACCATTTTTCTCCTCTTTTACTCACCCGAGCTCGAGTTCATCCCTATTTTTCTCCATGATTTGTTAAGATTGGCGGCACCCATCTATCAAAGGGTTGGCAACTTCATCCTTCCTTCCGGCGTTGCTAATTTAGCTCATTTCTACTAGCTTAGCTCATTTCATTTTTGTAGTGCTAGCTAGGTGTTTGATGAAATGTCTAAGTTAGAGAGTTCATTTATTTTATATGCAATTTGAGCTCAAATTCAAGTATGATTTGTGTGTTTTAGTGCCGTCCCGTCCCCGTCCTCACCACCGTCGATCGCCCGCGCCATCCCGTCACCGGCGCCACCTTGGTGAGCCTCTTGTCTTATCTTTTATTTAAAAAAATCTTACTTGTATGATTTAGATGCATAGTTATTACTTGTATAAATTGCTTACTTGTATGATTGTCTGTTATATGTATAGTGTCATGGTTTTGATAGGAGTACCCGTCGGCCCTTGTCCGGTCTATGATTCCGATATGGTATATTATCTTTTATAACTTTTAGTTTCATTTCGTGTTTATTACCATTATGCCGACCAACTTGACATAGGTATTTTATCTAGGAGGTAGTTGAACCGGAAATTCCAACTGACCCACTTGTTGAGATGTTAATTTTTTTTGAAAAAGAAAACACTGAATTGAAAGCAAAATTGAAAAGAAGTGAAGATCTTCGTCTCCAATGCCTAGAAGAGAAGATGAAATTGGAGTTCAAGCTTGTCGACGTCGTCGATGATCACGAGATCAAGATGGATGCAATGCGCTTGAAGATTAAAAAGATTAGAAAATATGCCATTAATCAAGAGGCTTGATATCATTATGCTGTTGGTTAAGTAATTAACTTAGTTGCGATTTTGATCGCATTTGTTGTTGGATTTAAATTCTTTAGATAGTTGTATGTTAGTTTCAATGTAAGTTTTATGAGAACTATGTATTACATTTGGTCACTACTCTACTTCGCTTTTAATATGATGAACTTGTATTAATTAATTTGGTCACTTTTAATACAGATGAGCTGACAATGGATGTACGGTGACTGACGTTGTCCCGAGTTCATGATTGGTCTGCATATTTTCTCGATTTAGCTGAGGCAAACAAGCGGAATGGTTTTATTTGTTGTCCATGTAGTGTCTGTAAGAATACGAAGAATTACCCTTCCTCAAAACCTCTGCACTCCCACCTGTTGCAGTCCGGTTTCATGTCTGGCTATAATTGTTGGACCAAGCACGGAGAAAGAGGGGTTATAATGGAAGACAATGAAGAAGAAGAGGATGATGACAACTATCCTATGTTTCCTGAACACGGTGGTACTACAATGGGGGAAGACGAAGCTGAAGAAGAGGCCTTTGTTGATAAGCCCGATGATGATGTTCGTCGGGCCATTCTTGATGCACAGAGAAACTGCGAAAGTGAAAATGAGAAGTTGAAGTTGGAGCGCATGTTAGAGGATCACAAAAAATTGTTGTACCCAAATTGCGAAGATGGCCAGAAAAAACTGGGTACCACACTGTAATTGCTGCAATGAAAGGCAGAGAATGGACTATCTGACAAGGGATTTGAAAAGTTGCTGAACATATTAAAGAAGATGCTTCTAAGGGATAACGTATTGCCCCCTAGTACGTACGAAGCAAAGAAGATTGTCTGCCCTCTTGGATTAGAGGTGCAGAAGATACATGCATGTATCAATGACTGCATCCTCTACCGCGGTGAGAAGCACGAGAATTTGAATGAATGCCCGGTATGTGGTGCATTGCGGTATAAGATCAGGCGAGATGACCCTGGTGATGTTGAGGGTGAGCCGTGCCCCAGGAAGAGGGTTCCTGCGAAGGTGATGTGGTATGCTCATATAATACCACGGTTGAAACATTTGTTCCAAAACAAAGAGCATGCCAAGTTGTTGCGATGGCACAAAGAAGACCGTAAGAAAGACGAGATGTCGAGACACCCCGCTGATGGGTCGCAGTGGAGAAAAAATGACAGAGAGTTCAAGGAATTTGCACATGACGCAAGGAACTTAAGGTTTGGTCTAAATACAGATGGCTTTAATCCTTTTGGGGAGCAGAGCTCCAGTCATAGCACCTGCCTGTGACTCTATGTATCTATAACCTTCCTCCTTGGCTGTGCATGAAGCGGAAGTTCATTATGATGCCAGTGCTTATCCAAGGCCCGAAGCAACCCGGCAACGACATTGATGTGTACCTCAGGCCATTAGTTGAAGAACTTTTACAGTTGTGGAGTGACGAAGGTGTATGTGTGTGGGATGAGCACAAACAGGAGGAATTTGACCTACGAGCGTTGCTGTTTGTAACCATCAATGATTGGCTTGCTCTTAGTAACATCTCAGGACAGTCAAACAAGGGATACAATGCATGCACGCACTGTTTAGGTGAGACTGAAAGTATATATTTAGGTAACAAGAATGTGTACCCGGGGCATCGTCGATTTCTTCCAAACAAGCATCCCTTAAGAAAGAAAGGCAAGCATTTCAACGGTGAGGCAGATCACCGGACGAAGCCTACCCGCCCTACTGGTGATGATATATATGATATGGTCAAGGATTTAAAAGTAATCTTTGGAAATGGTCCTGGCGGACAATCTGTACCGAAGGACGCTGACGGACACGTACCCATGTGGAAGAAGAAATCTATATTTTGGGATCTACCCTATTGGAAAATCCTAGAGGTTCACTCTACAATCGACGTGATGCACGTGACGAAAAATCTTTGCGTGAACCTGCTAAACTTCTTGGGCGTGTATGGGAAGACAAAAGATACACCGGAATCACGCAGGACCACCAACGTATGAACGAACGAGACAGACTGCATCCAGAGAAGTATCAATGTCCTGCCAGCTACGCTCTTACCAGAGAAGAGAATGAAATCTTTTTTGAAGTCCTGAGCAGTATCAAGGTCCCGTTTGACTTCTCGTCGAATATAAAGGGAATAATAAACATGGCAGAGAAAAAGTTGCAAAACCTAAAGTCTCATGACTACCACGTGATTATGACACAATTACTTCTGGTTGCATTGAGGGGGATTCTACCAGAAAATGTTCGAGTACCCATTGTGAAGCTATGTGCATTCCTCAATGCAATTCCTCAGAAGGTAATTGATCCAGTAACTCTACCAAGTTACAGAAGGATGTGGTCCAATGTCTTGTGAGCTTCGAGCTGGTGTTCCCACCGTCCTTCTTCAATATTAGGACGCACCTCGTAGTTCACCTAGTCGAAGAGATTAATATTCTCGGTCCTGTATTTCTACACAACATGTTTCCCTTTGAGAGGTTCATGGGAGTCTTAAAGAAATATGTTCATAATCGTGCTAGGCCAGAAGGAAGCATATCCAAGGGCTATGGAACAGAGGAGGTCATTGAGTTTTGTATTGACTTTATTCCTGACCTTAAGTCGATTGGTGTACCTCAATCGCGGCATGAGGGGAGACTGAGTGGAAAAGGCACGCTAGGAAAGAAAACAATAATATGTATTTTTTAGAGGAAACGCAAATGACATTTGCGTTTCTTTACATTCGAAAGAGAGAGTTGCTAAATCCTCCTAGGAGGTACAGTGCCACGAAAAACTAAAAAATCAGTGTACATCCCAAGTGTTTGGGAGAATGGCGCGCAGACCCAATGCACCGGCTCTAGCCCAAAGTGCAGCTTCATCCTTGATCTTGCTCACCAAGGCGCTGGTTGATGGGGTTGCAGCGTTGAACACGCAGTCATTGCGGTGTTTCCATGTCATCCAAGGAATCATCAACGCCGCGGAGGCAAGTCCTTTGTGCATCGGCTTTGCTGTGTTCTGACGTGCCTTACTCCACCATTCCGTCAAGTTTTCCTCGTCATCAGGCACACGGCAAGTGAGACGCAGCCACGATAGGATCTCAAGCCACACCTGCTTGGAGAAGGAGCATCCGAAGAACAGGTGCTGGATTGTTTCCGGTGCCTGCTCGCATAGCGGGCAGCAGGGTGGGTGTGGCAGTCCACGGCGAGCCAGCCGATCAGCCGTCCAGCAGCGCCCAAGATTGGCAAGCCAATGGAAGAACTTCACGTGTGGCGGTGCCCAAGCTTTCCAGGTGAGCTTCCACGCCGGGCAGGAGGCCGAGCCATGGAAGGTGGCGAGGTAGGCCGACTTGGCAGTGTATGTGCCTGTCGCAGTCAGCCTCCAATGCAGGCGATCGGGCTCAGTCGTGAGGACGACACTCTCGATTGCGTGCCACAGCAACAAGTATTGCCCAATTTCGTGGATGCCTAGGGTGTCTTGAATGTCCGTTGCCCAACGGTGGTCGAGTAGGCCATCTGCCACCGTCCTGGACTTGCGTCGCCGCTTGGGGATGACGGCATAGAGCTGGGGCGCGATTTCGGAGATGGCGCGCCCATGAAGCCATCGATCTTCCCAGAAGTGTGCTCGCTGACCATTGCCCAGGATTGTGCACGTGGACGCAAAGAAGAAGGCCTGTTCCTCTTGCGTAAACTGGAGGTCTAGTGCACTCCATGCTCTGCCATCGTCCATCTTGCTGAACCATAGCCAGCGGATGCGCAAGGCGAGGTCAGTACGCTGCAGGTCCCGAACACCCAGTCCGCCAAGCTGAATAGGGCGGCAAACTCTCCGCCAATTGACGTGGCAGTGGCCACCATTGGCGTCAGCGCGCGCAGCCCAAAGGAATCCTCTTTGGATCTTCTCGAGAAGCTTGAGGATCTTCTTTGATGGCGCGAGCACTAGCAGCTGGTCTATGGGAATCGTGCTAAGGACCGCCTTAACAAAAGCTAGGCGGCCAGCACGATCCATGAGATGAGCCTTCCAAGTTGGTAGCTTCCCTGCAGTTTTGTCCACCAAAAACTGCAGCTGTGCGGCGGTGGGGCGCCGTATCGTCAGTGGGATGCCCAGGTAGGTGATCGGGAGATGAACAAGTGGGCAGCCCAGGTTGGCGATGGAGGGTGCCGCTATGTCAGCGTCGCATCTGATCAGCGTGGCGGTGCTCTTCTGGAAGTTGACACGCAAGCCAGATGCGCGTCCAAAGAGCTGCAGGATTTCTTTCACAGCAAGTGTATCCTCCGGCGACGAGTGGCAGAACAGGATTACGTCGTCGGCATATAGTGAGATGACGGGGATGTCTCTGCGCGGGTGTAGCTGCTGAAGGACGTTGAGCTCTATCGCGCGGCGAAATAGGCGTCCCAGTGTGTCCACGGCGAGCACGAACAGCTGCGGCGACAAGGGATCACCCTGGCGGAGGCCGCGGCGGTGCCAAATAGGCGGACCTGGCACGCCATTCAGGAGGATCCTTGTGTTTGCCGATGAGTGTAGCACGGCAAGCCATCCGAGGAACCGGTCACTGAACCCATATCTTCGTAGCACCTCATATAGGAACGGCCAAGAGACCGAGTCGAAGGCCTTTGCCAGGTCCAGCTTCAGCAGCACGCGCGGTGCACCCAGCTGGTGAAGTAGTCGCGCAGATTGTCGCACAAGCACAAAGTTGTCGTGCAAACTGCGGCCAGGGATGAACGCGTTCTGGATGGGACTGACGAGGTCGTTGAGGCATGGCGCGAGGCGGAGGGAGAGCACCTTGGCGAAGATCTTGGCCACTAGGTGAATCAAGCTGATGGGCCTGTAGTCACCTAGAGTGGCCGCGTCAGCTCGCTTCGGAATCAGCGTGAGCAGCGCCTGGTTGAGCCTGCTGAACCCACGCCCTCGAAGCTCATACAACTGCTGAAAGGCAGCGGCGAAGTCACACTTCACGACCGGCCAGCAGGATCGCAGGAACTCCGCCGTGAAGCCATCAGGTCCGGGCGATTTCCGCGCTGGAAGGCGCTTGACTGCTTGCCAAATCTCTTCTTCACCGAAGAGGGCATCGAGGGCATCCAGGTCGGAGGGCTCGATGAGGTGCTCAAGGTCGATGGAGCAGTCTCGCGGCAGATCGGTCCCAAGGAGGGAATCAAAATGCGCGAATGCCGCTGTGGCCATGTCATCCGCGTCAGTGAGCACGGCGCCGTCGACCGTCAGGTTATGGATCCTCGTCTTCTGCTTGCGGTAGGTGCATTGCTGGTGGAAGAATGTCGTATTCGCGTCGTCGTCCTTGAGGAACGCGATGCGTGCACGCTGCCGGGCCAGAGTCCGCTCGACCGAGGCAAGCCCTAGGTAGGATAGCTTGATCTGACGGCGCAGCCAATCCTCGTGTGGCATCAGCTGTCGAAGCTCCTGGACAGTGTCGAATCGCAGCAACAACTCGTGGGAGATCGCGAGCTTGTCTCGGATGGTGCCTACGGTGCGCGCACTCCAGCTCGTGAGCTTGCTCGCCGTGACCTGCATGCGATGCATGATGCGTCGGAACGGGTCGACGTCGTCCACCGAGGTCCAAGCTGCCGCAACCACATCCTGATATCCATCAATGCGTGTCCAGTAGTCCTCAAAATGAAATCGGCGCTGGACGTGTGGCATCGGTGAGCAATCTAAGATGAGCGGGCTGTGGTCTGAAACAACAGAGGCGAGGCAATGAAGGTGTGCTTCGCCGTGTTGCTCCTCCCAATCTATGGTGCAAACGACACGATCCAGGTGAACCAGTGTCGGCGGGTTTTGCTCATTGGACCATGTATAGCGGCGACCGTTGAGGTAGACTTCCTTAAGAGTCAGGTCGTTAATGACGCGTCGGAAGCGGCCCATCATCCTTCGATTAAGGTTCCCATTATTCTTATCCTCATCGCGGTAAATCAGATTGAAATCTCCGCAGATCATCCATGGCCCAGGGCAGCCGGCGCGTGCTTCGCGAATTTCCTAGAGGAACGTGATCTTGTCATCGTCTTGCTGCGGGCCGTAGATGAAGGTGAGCCACCAAGGGGTGGTGGCGCTGGATGGTGTTGACACCCGGGCAGACAGCGTGTTTGTCGTGAATGTCTGACCGGTGATCGTCACCTCCCTGCTCTTCCATGCGAGTAAGATGCCGCCTCGCGTGCCAATCGCGGGCAGGTACACATAGTCATCATAATCCGAGCCAAGTGCTTCAAGGATAGTTGACAGGTAGATCGCCTCCATCTTTGTTTCCTGGAAGCATATGATGGATGCTCCGGTAGTTAGGATCAGCGAGCGTATCGCGATGCGTCTAGCGCGAGAGTTGAGACCGCGCACGTTCCAAATAACAATTTTCAGGCCGTGATCCATGAAGAACATGTTCGACAGGTCAAGCACAGCCGCAGCTAGGCCTCGGCCTCGCTCCCCGCGATCACAGTGGTGATAGGCACGATAGACGGATCTTGCGGGAGCTCACGGCCAATCAGAGCAGCCATCGCGCGCAGGACCTCAATGGGGATGGGAGTGGTGAACATCCCTTCGTAGGCCTTCATAGGTTCTTCGGAGATCACCTGGTCCACACCAATAATGCCTAGGTTGGGGAGCAGCTGAACCTGGGCACGTCGCTCCGCAGTTGGTCTGCCAGTGGTCTTGGCACAAGGAGTGGCACCAGTGGTGGCTGAGCGTCCACGACGCGGCGCGGTGAAGCTTAACTGCTGTTGGCGTTGCTTGCGTCCTGGCGTGGGCAGTACATAATTTAGTGGCGCTGTTGCCTTTGCCAAAAACTCGCCCAGGGTCAGGCAAGGTGCAATGGGCTTGGGGCGTGGACGCTGGCGACGCAGTGTGACCGGCGGGGAGGCGAAGCGCGCGGGGTCCCGGACCGGAGTTGTAGATGGCGCTCCTGGCGCGGCGGCAGGTGTAAGCGTTCCCGGTGTAGTCGCAGAGGTGGCCTCTAGGCTTGATGCAGTCGGGGTTTGCCGTTCCGGAGTGCTGGGTCTTTGCAGGATGCGAATTTGCTCAATGATAGGCTCAGTCTGGCTAGGACTCAGCTCTAAATCTTTCTCAGCAGATGGACCATCAGCATCAGCATGTACGTCAGGATCGGACGTCGCAGGTGCAGTCACACTTTGTCCCGACAGAGTATCTTCCTCGGGGATGGTGTGTAGAGCTTCCAGTTGCGAGTCAGGAACCTCGCTGGTTGTGCCTTGGCTTTCCATGTCGCTGGCCGCATCACGAAAGGTTGAGGACAAGTCAGTGTTGCAGCTACTGTCCGCCTGCATGGACGGCGACACATGAGTTGGGGAGTCGATGGGCTCGTCAGTAGGATTGGAGCTGCTGGCCAATGTGGCGTCGCCAGGTGAGGTCGCATGCACCTCCTCCTGAATTGAAGGTTCGGTCGGCCTGGGATCAGCAGCTGCTGCTGCCTTGGCAAGAGCAGCTTTGATACGAGCTCGCTTTTTAACTCCTCCACGCTTGCTTCTTCTGGCTTTGCGACGTGGGCGACGAGGCTCAGGATGTGAGGCGGGCCAGGGCTGCATGTGTCTGGCATCAGCTGGTATGGAGCTTGTCGGCGGGGTCGTGGTGGAGCGGGTGTCTGTCCAGCCATCAGCGACGGCGACACCATCTGCACGCTTGTAACCTTGGGGCAGTGCGCCACCGAGGACATCCATCATCATTCCGTCAGTTTGCCCATTAGGGGCAGTGGCAGCACGTCGGCGTTTGCGTCCGCGACGGCGCTGCTGCGTCCTTCGTGCATTGTTCCCACCACCGGCATTGTGTGCGTCACCTGCCTCGTCCTCCTCAGGGGCGTCATCAGGCCCGGGATCAGCGCCTTGCACACGGCGAGCATGGTTGCGGTCGAGCTCAGCACGGGCGAGGGCGATACGGATGGGGTAGGTGAGGGTCCGAACAGTCGCCGTGGAGGAAGTAGAATTTGGCAGCTGCTCCACGATTTCCAGGATTGCTTCACGAGGGATGGCGGCGGGGTCATGTGTACGTCCAGCCAGCCGAAACGTGGCGAGGTCAGCACGTGAGCGCGTACTAGGATGGAGGCTCTCGATCCAAACAGTCGCACCCAATATGTGTTCTGCCGTTGCAAGGTGCCAGACATGGGCAGGGATGCCACGGATCTCAAGCTCAACGTGGTGTGCAAGGCTGCCGGAGCCTGCATGAGCCAGCTTGCACCACGGGCGGATGGAGAGGGTGAAGCGTGGACAGCTGACAAAGTGGTATCCATTCATGCGATCCATGGAGGCGCGGGAGTTGAAGAGTATCAGGAAATCTTCGGGATGGTGGAGGTGGACGGTGAAGTCGCCGTCGGCGAAGTTGAACATGCGGAACAGCATCTCCGCGACGTCCTCAGCAGAAACGCGCGGTCTGGTGCCTGTGATGGTGGCCACCATCGCGCGGGTTAGCACCTATTCCGCAGCTTCCATCTCGACGGTGCGTGACACGATGATTCGCGTTGGTTCAGCGGCGGGCATCGGCGCAGCCGGAGCGGGAGGCGCGGGCGGAGGTGGCGTGGCGCGAGCCGGGGCGGCGCGGCCGGCGTTCCTGTGGAACTCTTCGCAGCCACGGGAGTCGTGGCTGGAGATGAGACAGCGGCGGCAGCGGATGTCATTGTCGCAGTCACGGACACGGTGGCGGTGATCGAGGCACCGGAAACACAATCCTGCGAGCGCCTCCGGCGATGGACTACGCTGGGGTTGCAGCGGCGGGCTCGGAGCAGGAGCGTGGCGAGGGCGGCGGCGGTATCTACGGCATGGTTGTTGGAAACCTTCCGCGTCCACCGTTGGCTCGCGAGAAACCCATTGAACTTCCGATCGGGGTCCCAACCTGGACGAGATCGGGATGCGGGTCACCGTCGGGGGTGGCGGCGGCGCAGCCGTGGTGGCGCGACGGGGGGCCGGGGGAGTACGCGCAGCCTCGCTGTACGAGCGCACAGATGACTCACCATCCGATCCTCCCCAGCGCTGATCACCGGAGGAAACGCGTTCGCCGGAGTGGGAAGGGGTGCTGTAGGAGGCCATGGTGGGGAGGGCGGAGGGCTTGGGGTTGGGGAGAGGGCTACCGGCGGGGATCGACGGTGGCGGGGCTGGTGGGTGCTAGACTAGGGTTTGGGGTCGGGAGCAGAACGGAGAGGCATCGCGAGAGCCTTCCCCTTCGCAATAATATGTATGGACGAGCATTCTTACACTCAAGCACACTACACCGTTCTACAAAATTCCACCTTGGTGGCTCCATATCTTTCGGAACACATGGATTTTGTACGCTTCAAGAACCCAGAGCAGACTGACTCCTGGATTAAAGATAAACACATGGAGACTTTCGGCGGTTGGTTGCAAACACATCTCATGAATAACAACTCCACTATTGCAGAGTAGCTGTACTTGTTGGCCAGGTCACCATCTTCGACTATATCGACTTTCCAAGGGTACGAGATAAATGGAAATACATTTTACACGACCGCCCAAGATATAAAGAGCACAAACCAAAACAGTGGTGTTCGCTTTGATGCAACAAACAACAATGGAAAAAAGAACACATATTATGGTTTAATAGAGGATATATGGGAACTTGACTATGGACCTTCTTTTAAGGTACCTTTGTTTCGGTGCAAATGGGTCAACCTGAAAGGCGAGGTAAAGGTAGACCCGCAGTACGGAATGACAACAGTGGATCTCAACAATCTCGGATACGACACCGAACCATTCGTCCTAGCCAATGATGTGGCTCAGGTTTTCTATGTGAAGGACATGTCTAGCAAACTAAAAAAAACAAAAGATACATCATACGGGTGAGACAAAGCACCACATAGTTTTTTCAGGTAAAAGAAACATCGTGGGAGTGGAGGACAAGACAGACATGTCAGAAGATTACAATATTTTTCATGAAATTCCACCCTTCAAAGTGAACACTGACCCAAACATCCCGTTAAATAATGAAGATTCTCCATGGTTACGACGCAATCCGGAGAAAGGGACGCAGGCAAAGAAAAAATATGTGTAATAATGTTGGTGATGTGTAATAATGTAGTAAAGCTTTTATATAACTGTGTTCTGAAAACTATTTGTTGATGTGTAATAATGTATTAAACATTTTATTTAACTGTGTTCTAAAATTTTTATATGAGTTTTACGAATAAACAATTATAGCAATGAGTTTTACAAATAAAGATATGATTTTTAAAAATATAGACAATTAAACATGTAAATCAAATAGATATAAAGGAAAAAAGAAAAAGGAACTAAAGATATTTGATTTTTACAAAAAAAAAACAATTATAGGTATAGGTTTTACAAATATAGGTATGAGTTTTACAAATATAGATATTTGATTTATATCAAATATAAATGTAGGTATGAGTTTTACAAATAAATAGATATAAAAGAAAAATAAACAGGAACTACAAAAAGAAAAATTGCCGTTCCCGCGGACTCCCGGGCACCCACAGCCGTGTCGAGCCATGCAAATTTGAATCTTTAGTCCCGGGTCGAGCCATGGCCCGAGACTAAAGGGTCTTTAGTCCGGGTGGAGACACGGCTCGAGACTAAAGGTCGATTGGTGTCGTTTTGATGCAGTTCCACCCCAAATTGACCTCATTCTTCCCACGGCGCGCGCTTGACCTTCTCCCACGGCGAAGCCCTGCCCGTCCGTCCGTGCCGCCGCCGCGCGTCCGTGCTCGCGCCGCGGCCCGTGGCCGTCCTCGCCGCGCCCGAGGTCCACGACGCCGTCGCCACCCACCTCGAGCCGGAGTCGCCGCCACCCGCACGCGTTCCTCTCCGACACGACGCCCACCCCGAGCCGGAGTTTGCCGCCCGTGGTGCTCGACGCCGTTCGCCGCACGCCGCCCGCCGCCCGTGGCTGTCCTCGCCGCTCCCGAGGTCCACGACGCCGCCGCCACCCGCGTTCCTCCCCGACACGCCGACACGACGCCCAACCCGAGACGGAGTTCGCCGCCCGTGGTGCTCGACGTCGTCCGCCTGCACGCCGCCCTCCACGCCTCCACCTACCCCGAGATGCCGCCGCCAACCTCGACGACCTCTACCTCTCCCCTCCCCACGGTGCTTCCCCTCTCTCCCTCCCTCCCTCCCCTAGCTATTTCCTACACACAAGGTGTTTGATTAAATGTCAACCTGATTTTTTTTTGCTGTTGTTGTTTGCTGTTGATTGCTTGCTGCATAGTTGCTGTACTGCTGCTAGGTGCATATTAGGACTAATTTAGTTGATGGCAAAAATATTGAGATGAAAATTTCAAAAATTTGTGCCAAGTTAAATATGTCACAGTTTAAACATGGCTTATAAACTGACTTGAATTAAGGTGTTAGAAGTTTTGAAAAAGTTATTTTTGAGCTTGATCATGAAGTAATAACATAGGGCAAGAGATCCATGAAGATAAACTGAAAATAGGATCAAGATTTGATAGTTTAGTAAGCCTCCTAAGTTGGTACTTTTTAACTTACTTGAAGATACATTTTTAGTTGGAATTTGCATGTTGTAGTTGATTGTTAGCAAGCTTTTATGTGCAACTATTGTTATAAATGAATTTGAATGGATGTGAATATATGTTTTGAATGTAAATATTTTTTACCTTTTTTACATGTTGTTTGTAGTTAAGCTATGGACGCCGGCAGAGAGGGTGAAGATCAAGTGATGGATATTATATATACCGGTGGAGATGCCGGTGAAGATGCCAGTGAAGATGTCGCTGACGATTTTGGCTCACAGTTCTTGAACGACTACGGTGATGGAGTTGAGCAAGAACAAAGAGACGAATGGACCTCCGGATCACTAGATGGACAACAAGTTGTAACAAATTCCGGCGCGGTATATATATTAAGACTTTGTTGTTCACGAGATGCATTAGTTGATTTCTGTTGCACTTATTAACGAATCTTTCTTCTTTTAGCCCTCGGGATCGAGCCAATCATCTAGAAGGCCATGAGGCCCGAGCAAAAAGTTGGGCGATCATAAAATTTTAGTGATTGACAAAGTTGGTGAAGATGGCGAACCGCTTGAGCCCAAAGAGAACAGAATAAAATATATAAATCAATGTGGAGTTGTTGTTACAGACAATATAGTGATCAGCACTCGAGAATGGCATAAGCCAAAGGGAGACGATGGATCAGTTAGTTATGTCGACGAAATTTCCAAAGATGATCTTTATGATAAGCTCATGACATCTTTCAGTCTACCGCCACTTCTGTCAGGAATTGAGAAGGAGAAAGTCAAGCAGTGGGCTCTTAAGAATATGGCCACACAATTTCAGACCTTCAAGAAAAATATGTGGAATTCTTATAAGAAGAATAAAGTAGCTCCAACTTTCACCGGAACACTAGAGAAGCACAATTATCACTGGGCCGAATTTAAGGCGTACAAGGAATCGTCTGAAGCTCTGGAAAGGTCGGCAAAAAATAAGATAAAAGCTTCGAAGAAGGTATATCACCATGTTCTGGGGCCAGGTGGCTACGTGACTGCCGCGCCTAAGTGGGAAAAAAGAGACACCAACCTGATTGCTAAAGGGATCATTCCAGAAATGAAGGAATTTCCTGAGAGGTCCAAGCACTGGTTGTACGGGCATGGGTCATCGTTGGACCCAGAGACAGGGAAGCTTATTGCAAGGGAAAAAATAAGGAAAAATTTGAGGATATCACCAAAGAGCTTGTTCAAGTAATAGGAAAAGTTCGAGATGGAACTTTGAAGCCCGACATAGAGAACGACGAGCTGACACTCGCCCTCAAGAATCCTGAAAAAAAGGACGAACACGAGGCTATGGCTCCGGTTATCCGTGGAAGAAAGGGTTTCCGGAGTGCATTGGCAGTTATAGAAGCCGTGAGAGAAAAAAGAAGGTGGAACCAGACCGGATCCAATGGATTGAATCAAAACTGGAAGAATTGCAACGCATTGTCATTCGGCAGCAGGAGCAACCCTTGACTTCGCCCAGTACCGTCCCCCCATCACGTGGGAAAAGCAGCGTGGGTTCCACAACGTTCCTGGATGATGAACCGCAGGCTCGCTGCCCTGAAGATGATATCACGGAGAAGACAGACTATGAGCTACATATGTTAATGAAGAACCTATCCGTCAAGGTGGCGGTCGGCACTGCTTTACCAAATCAATCTGGAGCAAGCTACCATCTCGGCGGGATTCCAGCTGGCTATGCTCGTATCGGGGTGGATGAAGTTATGCCGGGATTTCAGACACTTGAGCTTGACAAGGCTGGAGGTGACGGGGAGACGACACTGGGAGAAGCCAAGGGTAGTATCATTCTATGGAAAAAGGAATACATCGTGTTTGCGGACTCCACCCCTCCACAGACTCCTCCTTGTACCAATCAACAAAGTCCACCCCTCCCCGAGAGGGACCCCAGCACGAGTCCATCTCAATCTCCGGTGTATCAGCCGTCTCGACGGACTCCTCCTCGTAGCAATAAACCTCAGGAAAGACCACCCCTCCCCGAGATGGAGCCCATTAAGTGGACGAAGCGGAAGCCCATCCGTTCGCCTGTTAAGAGGGCACAGAAAAAGAAGGCAAGAGAGAGGACTCCTGAGAAGTTACCTTACGAAAGGACTGTCGAGGAAAACGCCGCGTGGGTGGCTGCCGATACCAAAAGACAACTTGCACCGAAAATGCCCGAGCCAAGCTTTACATCCAAGATACCTGTGGAGAACATTGACCGCTGCATTAGGAACTTACATAACCCGGAACCAAAGCCGCCAACAGACTATGAGCGCTCTATTGACAAGTCATATAGCTCACATGGGTCGAAGAGTAAATGCGGGAAAAAAGGTGCCCAGCTCGGAGAACAGGAAGTACAATCGGTCCCCCCGCTCAAGGTGTTTACCGACAAGCAGAACGACAATATTGGTCTCAATGTTGCTCCTCAAGTCATAGGCGACTCAGGTTACCCCATTGCTGAGATGGCATATAAATATGTTTACGGGAAGCCTCTGGTCAGATATGAGGAGGTCGAGGGTCTAACAATACAATTGCGAAGATTGCATGACTGGTACATGCAAGCCGCAAAGGAAGGGAAAATTTATATCATGGCGCGAGTTAAGAAAGAGCACTACTTCCAAGAATATGGTGTGCATATTGAATTTCCCGAGCTTTTTCACCTATACAATCTCCGGGCCCTCGACAAATCTCTCGTCAGTTGCTATTGTCTGTAAGTGATTTATTTCTGTAATTTAAGTCTTTAGCTCAGCTCGTTCATTGCCAGTAATTATCCTCACGATATTCTTTTGTACGCTATTATGCAGAATGAAGATTCTCGAATGCAAAAAGGAATCAATCTGGGATATTGGGTTCATTGACCCGGATAAAGTTCATGAAGTCACCGTACAAAACCACCGCGAGGACACAGAGGCACTTTTGCTAAGGTTTTTAAAGCGACAACATACCAAAAAAGAAATACTTTTTCCTTACAATTTCAAGTGAGTGTTACTGTCTTGTACACATTCTATTTTGCTCCCCCGATGTTAAGTGTAATTGATGAGTTATGCATGATTGCGTATATAAACGTGCGCAAGTTCCACTTTATTCTGCTAATCATTAAAATTGACATCGGAGAAGTTGAAGTCCTGGACTCATTAAGGAAAGATCCTAAAGAATTCGCGAGCCTGTATTATATGATCCAGAGGTAATTTCTGCTGAAATATTTTTGAAATATTAGCATATAACAATTTCAGAAAAATCCCTAAAGGCCCATGCTGTCATGCGGTCAACTGAAACATTTGCCTTAATGGAAAATGAATATGAGTTGAAACGTCTGTATTAAGTACAATTAAGTACGGGAGTTTTCAGAATTAATTGCTAGCTGAAACGTCCGTCTTAAGTACTATTAAGTACGGGAGTTTTCAGAATTCATTGCGCTTAATGGAGAATGAATTTGAGCTAAATGTTTTGTCTTAAGTGCTCTTAAGTACGGCCGTTACCAGTCTCTTAATTCTCTCCTTAATTGCGTGTGTTTTCGTTGGTCTTCCGCCTGCGTGTGTATATAAGAGAGGTCGCTCCTCTCTCAGAAATACACAACAGACACCACATCGCATTTGCTCCTCGCATCGTCGTTCCTCCCGCTGTTGCTGCCATCGCTGATCCCATCCCGTCCACCGCGTACACGGCTGACGGGAGAGCAGGCCTCCGAAACTCCGCCTCTCTAGATCCTGTACGGGAGAGGGGCAATTAGGTTTTTGGGGAGCGTCTCCTACGCGACTGCTCGCTCTACTTCATCTGCTTCATCTACATCTGCATCAACTACGTCGGTGTCGTCTTCTTCATCACCATGGCCACCGACGCCGACAAGGAAAAGGCTGCCGCTGACAAGAGGATCGCCGACGAAGCCACCGCCTCCGCTGCTGCTGCGGCCAACTGGCCTACTGGAGGGTATAACATGTTTATCCCTCTCTGATTATTTCCATGTCTGCAGTACTAGGGATATGCGTAGATGTTTCTACTATCTGTCTAGTACATAGTTTTATCATCAAGTTTCAGTATGTCATTAGCACTACTTTTGTCATGTTCATGATTTATTATTGGATTAATTTAATCGAACAATTGCCTATATTCTCAGCAATCCAAAAACCTAATATGTGTAGGCAATTTTCGATCCAAGGTTTTGCTGCTGCACTGAAACCAGCCCCGTTTACGGGGACATATTTTAAGCGTTGGCAAACCAAAACCACCTTATGGCTCACTGCGATGAACGTGTTCTGGGTCGCCGGTGTTACTCCCACTGGAACGATTGCTCCTGAACAGGAGAAGGCGTTTAGGGAGGCCACCGTCGTCTTTGTTGGAGCCGTTCTGAGCGTGATCGGAGATAAGTTGGTTGATGCATATTTACATGTGCGGGTTGCCAAGGACTTGTGGGAGGCGCTCGAATCTAAATTCGGCGCAACCGATGCTGGAAGCGAGATGTACACTATAGAGCAGTTCCATGATTACAAGATGGTTGAAAACCGTTCTGTATTGGAACAAGCTCATGAGATACAGTGCATCGCTAAGGAGCTTGAGCTTCTCAAGTGTGTGCTACCGGGCAAATTTGTCGCGGGATGCATAATCGCTAAGCTGCCTAATTCCTGGAGGAACTTCGCTACTACTCTGAAACACCAGAGGCGTGAATTCTCAGTTGAGGATGTCATCGGCCATCTGAGTGTCGAGCAGAACTCGAGAGCAAAGGACTCGCACGGAAAAGGGACCGAGGGAACTTCTGTCGCCAATTTTGTACAGAAGAATTCCAACTTCCACAAGCCCAAGGAGAAACATGGAGTCCAACAGAATACCGACTTCAAGAAGAAGGGCAAGAAGCCCTTCAACAAGGATAAGAAGAAAGGAGCTTGCTTCACATGTGGTTCAGAGGAACATTGGGCTCCCAAGTGCCCAAAGAAGTTCAAGAAACCAGGACAGGACTCCAAGTCTGTCAACATGATTGTGAGCAACAATGAGAATGGTGCATCTGGGTACGGTAATTTGTTTACTGTATTTTCTGTTTGTCAGTCTAATGATTGGTGGATTGACACAGGTGCAAATATTCATGTATGTTCTGACATCTCATTGTTTTCTTCTTATCAGGTCACAGGGAACGGATCCGTATTGATGGGGAATGGCGCAAGTGCTTCTGTTCTTGGTGTTGGCACGGTCGATCTGAAGTTTACTTCGGGAAGGATCGTGCAGCTCAAGAACGTGCAGCATGTCCCCGCCATCAAGAAGAATCTCGTTAGTGGCTCCCTTCTATGTAGAGAAGGGTTTAAGTTGGTATTTGAGTCTAATAAAGTAGTTGTTACGAAATATGGACTGTTTGTTGGAAAAGGCTATGAATGCGGAGGCTTGTTCCGCTTTTCCCTCGCTGATTTTTGTAATAAAGTCGTGAACAATATTCATTCGAATGTTAATGAAGCAGAAGTTTGGCATTCACGTCTTTGTCACATTAGTTTCGGTTGTATGACGCGGCTAGTAAAATCGAATTTAATCCCAAGTTTCACTTTAGCCAAAGGTTCTAAATGCCATTCGTGTGTACAAGCAAAGCAACCTCGCAAGCCCCACAAGGCTGCGGAGGAGAGACACTTGGCACCGTTAGAACTTATACATTCTGATCTATGTGAGATGAATGGTGTGTTGACTGAAGGTGGAAAGAGATACTTCATGACTCTGATAGATGATTCCACTAGATATTGCTATGTATATTTGTTAAGCACCAAAGATGAGGCTCTACACTACTTTAAAATCTATAAGGCAGAAGTTGAGAATCAACTTGAAAAGAAAATTAAACGACTCCGGTCAGATCGTGGTGGAGAGTACTTCTCCAATGAGTTTGATTCTTTCTGTGCGGAACACGGTATTATTCATGAGAGGACGCCTCCCTATTCTCCCCAGTCAAATGGGGTTGCTGAACGGAAAAACCGTACTCTAACAGATTTGGTTAACGCCATGTTAGATACATCGGGTTTATCCAAGGCATGGTGGGGGAGGCTATATTGACATCATGTCATGTCCTGAATAAAGTTCCGACAAAAGACAATGAGATCACTCCCTATGAACAATGGGAGAAGAGAAGAACGACACTCTCATACTTTGTACTTGGGCTGCTTGGCGAAAGTCAACGTGCCGATCCCCAAAAAGCGTAAGCTTGGACCAAAGACCGTGGACTGTGTTAATTTGGGCTACGCTAAGAATAGCGTCGGCTATAGATTTCTAGTAGTGAAATCTGAGGTACCTGACGTGAAGGTCGGTACAATTCTGGAGTCTAAAGATGCTACATTCTTTGAGGATATTTTTCCTATGAGAGATATGCCAAACACTTCTAGACAGGAATCTGATGAGACTCCTGAACCTGCCATTCCTATGGAATATTATGAACAAACACATGATGAAAATCCTGAGGAGGATGACGAGGAAACCCTTGGTAGGGGCAAGAGACAGAGGACTGCAAAGTCCTTTGGTGATGATTTCCTTGTGTACCTTGTGGATGATACTCCCACTTCTATTTCAGAGGCTTATGCGTCTCCGGATGCTGATTACTGGAAAGAAGCGGTCCGTAGCGAGATGGACTCCATCATGGCTAACGGAACATGGGAAATTACTGAACGTCCCTATGGTTGTAAACCGTTGGGATGTAAGTGGGTGTTCAAAAAGAAGCTTAGGCCCGATGGTACAATTGACAAGTACAAGGCTAGGCTTGTGGCCAAGGGTTATTCCCAGAAAGAAGAGGAAGATTTCTTCGATACTTATTCACCTGTAGCCAGACTGACCACCATACGAGTATTACTCTCTTTGGCGGCCTCGCATGGTCTTCTCGTCCACCAAATGGATGTTAAGACGGCTTTCCTGAACGGAGAGCTAGACGAGGAAATCTACATGCAACAGCCAGATGGCTTTGTATTAGATGGTCAGGAAGGAAAAGTGTGTAAGTTACTGAAATCTTTATATGGCCTGAAACAAGCACCTAAGCAATGGCATGAGAAGTTCAATACAACTTTAACCTCTGCTGGTTTTGTTGTTAATGAAGCTGACAAATGCGTATACTATCGCCATGGTGGGGGCGAAGGAGTTATACTGTGCTTGTATGTTGATGACATACTGATATTTGGGACCAACCTCAAAGTGATTGAGGAGGTTAAGTCATTTTTATCTCAGAACTTTGAGATGAAAGACCTTGGTGTGGCTGATGTTATTTTGAATATCAAGCTACTGAGAGATAATGAAGGTGGGATTACACTGTTGCAATCCCATTATGTTGAGAAGATTTTGAGTCGTTTTGGATATTCGGACTGCAAAATTTCTCCAACACCATATGATCCTAGTGTGCAGATTCGAAAATTCAAAGGCACAGCTAAGGATCAACTGAGATACTCTCAAGTAATTGGTTCACTCATGTACCTAGCGAGCGCTACAAGGCCTGACATCATGTTTGCTGTGTGCAAACTGAGCCGGTTTGTTTCCAATCCGGGTGATGTACATTGGCATGTTGTTGAAAGAATTATGCGCTATCTGAAAGGTACTGAGAACTATGGACTTCACTATACCGGAAGCCCCTCAGTGCTTGAAGGGTATTGTGATGCGAATTGGATCTCTGATGCTGATGAGATGAAAGCCACAACGGGTTATGTGTTTACCCTTGGAGGTGGTGCTGTTTCCTGGAAGTCTTGCAAGCAAACGATCCTGACGAGATCGACAATGGAAGCAGAATTAACAGCATTGGACACATCTGGTGTCGAAGCAGGATGGCTTCGAGATCTGTTGATGGACTTGCCTGTGGTTGAAAAGCCAGTACCGGCTATCCTTATGAACTGTGACAATCAGACAGTGATTACCAAGGTCAAAAGTTCAAAGGACAACATGCAGTCCAACAAACATATAAGAATGAGATTAAAAGCTGTCAGACATTTGAGAAACTCCGGAGTGATAGCGCTGGATTATATCCAGTCGGCTAAGAATCTGGCAGATCCCTTTACTAAAGGGCTATCACGTGTTGTGATAGAAAATGCATCGAGGGAGATAGGGATGAAACCCACATGAGTTGCCATGGTAGTAACCCAACCTATGTGATCGGAGATCCCGTGAAGTAGGACCTGGGAAAACAAGCTAGTGGTCAACTGAGGAGAGTAACTTTAGTAACCCACTCCGTTGGAGATGCACTACTCTCGTAACTGTATGGCAGGTTGACATTTGTCTTAATGTGTTCCAAGGCTTTGTATAAGCAAGATGCTATCCTACAGAGCGATCTTTGGAGGAACACACCTATATGAGCCTGACTGCTGGTCACAGTCTATGAGATTGGGTTGATCTCTAGAAAGTTCATGAATAGGTCAGGAGTGTGACTAATATGCTCCACCCGAGGGGTCAGCCTTCGGTAGCCTAGTACTGGTAAGACGTTTGGCGAAACTACTTTACGCCAAATTGACAATTCAAGGCATAGTCCATTGTCAGTTGTGAAGGAGTGTAGCTATTCGTTCTAGGTGGAGCTCAACCTTAACAGGTCTCCACTGAAAATACTGGTATATCAAAACAGTGTTTGGAACAGAGAACAACATCATGGGTCTTTGGGATCTGGTGGGGGATTGCTGAAATATTGTTGAAATATTAGCATAAAACAATTCCAGAAAAATCCCTAAAGGCCCATGCTGTCATGCGGTTAACTGAAACATTTGCCTTAATGGAAAATGAATATGAGTTGAAACGTCTGTATTAAGTACAATTAAGTACGGGAGTTTTCAGAATTCATTGCGAGCTGAAACGTCCGTCTTAAGTACTATTAAGTACGAGAGTTTTCATAATTCATTGTGCTTAATGGAGAATGAATTTGAGCTGAAATGTTTTGTCTTAAGTGCTCTTAAGTACGGCCGTTACCAGTCTCTTAATTCTCCCCTTAATTGCGTGTGTTTCCGTTGGTCTTCCGCCTGCGTGTGTATATAAGAGAGGTCGCTCCTCTCTCGGAAATACACAACAGACACCACATCGCATTTGCTCCTCGCATCGTCGTTCCTCCCACTGTTGCTGCCATCGCTGATCCCATCCCGTCCACTGCGTACACGGCTGACGGGAGAGCAGGCCTCCGAAACTCTGCCTCTCTAGATCCTGTACGGGAGAGGGGCGATTAGGTTTTTGGGGAGCGTCTCCTACGCGACTGCTCGCTCTACTTCATCTGCTTCATCTACATCTGCATCAACTATGTCTGCGCCGTCTTCTTCATCACCATGGCCACCGACGCCGACAAGGAGAAGGCTGCCGCTGACAAGAGGATCGCCGATGAAGCCACCGCCTCCGCTGCTGCTGCGGCCAACTGGCCTACTGGAGTGTATAACATGTTTATCTCTCTCATGATTATTTCCATGTCTGCAGTACTAGGGATATGCGTAGATGTTTCTACTATCTGTCTAGTACATAGTTTTATCATCAAGTTTCAGCATGTCATTAGCACTACTTTTGTCATGTTCATGATTTATTATTGGATTAATTTAATCGAACAATTGCCTATATTCTCAGCAATTTCTATCTCAATATATCGGTCTCTTTCATTCATTTTCCGATATCAAATAATTAATAACTCTTTTATTCATTTTCTTTGCCGGACAGGGTTTGAAAACGGTTCATCAAGCAAGAACCCGGTGTATGGAAAGAGAAGCTGGATTTTTGTCTGAACAAGGTAAGTAGTACTACCTAGATCCGCGCATCTCTTTAATTCTAGTTTCAATACCATTGGCATGCTTGATTATTATTTGATTGAATTTTATTCTCGTATAGTGGTGCCTCGTACAGCCAGAGGGTCTAATTTATGTGCATACTACGTTTGCGAGAACATTCACATGAGGACCAGTGAGAGAGTCAATAATCAAAGAAATAAAGAAGTACGTAAACATTATTTACAATTTTATTTTGTTACCATCAATTGTGTTGTGTTTAATTCGTAATTGTTTTGATCTCCTTCTTTTACAATTGCGGAGGAAGCAGAACGCGCTCGTACCAGAGATCCGCCTAAAAGCAACTGCGGAGAAATTGGCGGGATTTCTCCTTAAGGAGGTCATACCTGAAACCGGAGAATACCACTATAGGGAAGAATAATATGTCTCCATGTACAAGCTAGTGATCTCCATATGTAAAATTATGTAGATATAAATACCAAATTGTATGTGTTATGTATATGCTGATCTTCATGTAGTACTTTATGGGTACGAAAACTTGTTTTTGCCGCATCGACGTGATCTCCGCAAACCCCTCCTAAACACAAAATCAGAAACCTAAACCCCTCCTAAACCCACACTAAAAAAATAATCAAAAATAAAACAAAATTGCACAAACCTTTAGTCCCGGTTCGTGTTACGAATCGGGACTAAATATCCCCAGACACGCGCGCTCTGCACGGCCACGTGGGAGGGGTTTTAGTCCCAATTCGTAACAAACCGGGACTAAAGGGGGTCTTTAGTCCCGGTTGGTCAGTCCCGGTTGGCCAACCGAGACTAAAGCCCCTTATGACCCGGGACTAGAGCCCCATTTTCTACTAGTGTACGGAGGTAGTACATGCGTATGTGGATGCACCGGGTAGTGTGTGAATGATGGGTCCAAAAGAGTATATAACTGTTAGCGTGTGTATTCTTGTCGAATTAGAGATTGGTGAATTTGGTGCACGGGAGAAGAGGTGCATAGAGCGTACCTAGCTTGCTAGTGCTAGCACCACCTTTGCAAAGTTTTTTTCTGCTGATAAGTGGAATATAATAATATCAACCAATTACATTCGGTCGCTCCACCAATGAATATCAAAAACTAATCGAGACATGAATGATGCCAATAGCCAAAAGAGAAGAAAAAGGAAAAGAAACAAAAAAAAAAAACCCGCCGAAGGTGATTAGTAATTCACAGCACAGTAATGCTACACCTACGGACAACGTGGACGGATATTTGTTACGGACTCATACATGCAGGGCTGAAAATACAACGTGCGGCCCGATTTTTCAGCAAGGGCTAAATGTTCAACCAACCAATTCAGGCCACATTCGTCCGTAGGTGATCATGTAGCCATTCAGTCCGTAACCCTAGCATTATTGTTCACGACACCAGCAAATTAAATCCACCACCAATAGTAGAACTCGTACTTCGAAAAGATTATCCAAATGTGATGCCTCTACAACACGAAGGGAACGAAACAACCAGCATCATCGCGCGAGCTAAACCAGAGTAAAATCTCGAGTTTTCACTCAGGAAGAAATACCTTCAACCAACCACTGATTAGTGGTCGGCTCGAAATTGACGTTTATATCAATTCTTTGGGACTCCAAACATACAGTGTTGTAGGAAATAATATTTTCCCCATAAGAAGCTATCCGCCTCTAAAAATCCTGCAAGACGGAAAGTAATTTTCTTGTTGTCCCCAACACTACCATTTTTGCATTTTTAGAATAAATAAGCTCGCAACCAGGAAGTAAAATAAAGTAAAACTTCTTTCTTATGTTGTAAAATGTATTGGATTCATGGCCTCACTTGATCTCTCGTAACATGGTAGCACAAAATATGATCTATATGACATGTTTTTTATTTTTTGAAATGGTGAATCCCCTGTCTCTGCATCGTCTGATGGATGCGGCGCTTTATTATTGATCTATATGACATGTTATGATGCATGAAACTTACATCTAGAAACGGAGGGAGTATATGTGTACCGTGCGCAGGGGTGGAGCTATGTTGAATGGAATGTGTCAGGTCACAACGGCGAGCTCAAAATAAACTTAAGAGAAGGCCCCGGGGACTCATTGTTCTAATTTCTCCACGACCCTACAGTGCAATTCGTGTTATATACTTATGTGTTTTGTGCAATGTACATTTTATAAGAAATATTTGTCTAACTTCATGATTTTTAATTCATAAAAAATCTATAAAAAATTCTTAAAGTACACTTTTATTATAAGCACACGCGAAAACTACAAAACACACATAAAACGAAAAGGAAAAAATATCCGAAAGAAGTGCGACAAGGTGACAATTTTTTAAATGACAAGGTGACAACTCGAGTCAACTCACTAAAACTCAGTCAAGTAACGAGTTAGCTCGGCTCGACTCGTTTTGCTAAAGAGTGCACAACAGAAACTAGGCTCGGCTCGTGAAACTAGGCTCGACTCGTGAACTCGCGACTACTCGTTTAGCTCGGTAAATGTGTCAACAGGCAATATAATAGCTTATATATACATTTTTTCTTATTATGTTTGCCTGTATGATGCAATAATCACAAAATTCAATGACAATATGACATCATCAACTAATTTGTAGTGGATAAACTACTTTAATAGAGCACAGTTATTCAAATACAGAAAAATGTCAGTTAGTGACTCTTTTTTAGCGAGTTAAACGAGTACTCTGTAATTCGGCTCGTTTATCTCAAACTCATTTATTATCAAGAATGAAAATTCGGTTTGGGTCGTTTGACAACGAGTTTGAACCAATCTAGCTCGAATTGCCAACCACTCATTTAACTCGTGAGTTTCGAGTTTTATTTTCAGGCATAGTGACAACTGACAAACGATAAACGTGGGACGCTCCAGTCGCCGCACTGGCCGAACTTGCGGAAGGTCGGCCTTTTCTCATGCATACGCCGCATACCCTTGCCGAAACGCGTAGGCCTTCCATGGATCGTTCTTGTGGCCATGGCCCACCGGGCCATTAATTCTTTGATCTTAATCAAAGAAGAAAAAGTAAAAGGCCCAAGTCCAACCCATGGAACACTTCGTCCTTCGTCTCCGTGAACGGTACGAGAAAAGAAAAGCTCCCGATCTATCCTGATCCCGCCGGCGGCGCCATATGATCTCCTCCGCTACTGCATGCAGTACCTAGCTGGGGGCCCTTGGTTTTGGGGGCCCGGGGCGGCTGTTCTCGGCTGCCGGCGGTGGTGACCTCGCCTAAGAAATCCTGAGGAGGAGGGTTGGTGATGAAGAGCTTAGCTGTAATGGCTGCGGCGGCGGCAGATCAGAATGAAAGTGGGGAGTAGGAGAGTGGGAGGGGCACGAGTGGGTGACGATCCCCCGCCTGGCGGCAGCAGCCGATGGCGGAGCAGTGAACCGACGGCGGCCGACCAGCGGATGCAGCGGCCGCTGACTGCGGTGTCAACCACGCCGGTCGGGCCTGGATATGTGGCACCATCGCCAGCTCGCCGCGTCGTGCTCTGGTGCCAGGTGCGAACGATCCTTGGTTCCTTCGTGCGGCTACAGGCAACGGGAGAAGAATACATTTTTATTTTTTGACGGCTTCACCCGACGCCTCGTCGTGCGGCCCACACATAACTGGCGTGCGTCCCTCGCGGGAGTTCAAAGCCTATTTTTAACGCCTTCCTCCCGGTTCCCTCCATTCCTCCTCGCCATCTCCAATTCTCTATCTCCCTCGCCTCTCCTCCTCCACCCTCCGCCCGGAGGTAAGCCGTCCTGCCGTGCTCTGTTACCCTGCCGCGTTTTCCCTTCATTAGATCGATCTTGGTAACCCGTAGTCTGCTCTGTCTCTGTTTTCTTTTTTGGTATGTGATGCTCCAATTGCATCCGTATGTGTTGCATTCCTGCCTGCAATTATGTTTCTGACTAGATTTAGGTGCTAACTGTCTTCTGATATTGGCCAATCGATATATGCTCCTAGTTCGGAGCCATCTGTTTCCCCCACTTTTAGTTTTAATTTCTGGCCTCAAAAAGTTTTGGGCTAGGTGGTGAATTAAAGCATTGTTACACACACATTTAGATTTTGCTTTTGTCTGATAAGTGATCAATTGTTTTTCGTTTCTTATACTTTTTATTTGTAGCCACATAGACAGATGCCAATAGCGACCTTTCTTATTTTTGGCCATTTCGTGCGAGCATGGTGGCATTCACGTTGCAGGAGAAGCAGGGACAAAGATTAATGTATTGTTTATTACACAACTCTTTCTAATTAAAATTAGGCAGCAAATAACCTTCCTTGAGATGGCGGGTAGCGGGTCCGAATTAGCTTTATTGCACACACAAAGTCAAATAATATTGTGCACAAAATTATTTTTCAGTTTTCTTTATTACGTACAGCAACTTAGCCTTTTTTATTTACCTGGGCAAATAATATCGTGCAGAAATATATAAACAAACCTATTCGATCTTGAACAGGTCCAGATAGGGCGTACTAGACATGACAGAAGTCCTGTCAGGACCTCCCGAGCACCATCTAAGCTCCGGTACGTGAAAATGCAAATCATTGTATTAAGCGTATTCCTGCTGTGTAAAGTGGAATAGCATGATAATTTGTCCATTTATCTTTTCAGTGTATACGTAGGGGTTTTTATATTAGTGTATCTTTTTTTTAAAGAAAAACAACACCATTCCTCAAAACCAAATTTAGTCTATCCATAATCGACTAATGTACATATGATGGTACCACCAGCCTTAGATGCACATTATGAAGAGAAGAGGAAATCCAATGTGGAATACTCAGAAGATGAAAAGAAAGCAAGGATTGCCTCGCTTAAGAAAAAGGCGATGAGCGCCTCACAAAAACTGAGGCATTCCATGAAGAAGGGGAGGAGGAGCAGCAAGGTCATGTCCATTTCAATTGAGGATGAGCGCGACCCTGAGGAGGTGCAGGCTGTAGATGCCTTCCGCCAGCTTCTTGTCCTAGAAGAGCTTCTACCATCGCAGCATGATGAATACCACATGATGCTTAGGTATTTTATCCGATAATTGCACATCATGTTGTATATATGAACGCATTTTTCTTGTGGAGTTCTATTACTGAATGATGCGATGGTGTAGGTTTTTGAAGGCAAGAAAATTTGATGTTGAGAAGGCAAAGCAAATGTGGGCTGATATGCTGCAGTGGAGAAAGGAGTTCGGCACAGATGCCATTCTAGAGGTAATTACAGCTATCTTATAGTTCGTGATTTTAGACTCTGTTTTGATTAAAACCATTTGGATTGAAACATACTATGTTAGTTCATGACCTATTGTCACATTTTCATCCTAAATCTCTTGTCAGGGTTTCGAATTCGAAGAAGCTGATAAGGTTGCAGAATGCTACCCTCAAGGTTACCATGGGGTTGATAAGGAAGGCAGGCCTGTCTACATTGAACGGCTTGGACAGATCGATGTCAATAAGCTAATGCAGGTTACCACAATGGAACGTTTTGTCAAGAACCATGTCAAGGAGTTTGAGAAGAACTTCGCCGATAAGTTTCCAGCTTGCTCAGTAGCTGCCAAGCGCCATATTGACCAGAGCACTACCATACTTGATGTCCAAGGAGTGGTATGTATCGAATCAAAGGTGCTCCGTTTATTCGATGTTGCAGTTTTTCTATGGCGTTTTAAGGGGAGGAACATTTTCAGGGGATGAAACAATTTAGCAAAGCTGCAAGGGACCTCATCGGCCAGCTTCAGAAGATTGATGGTGATAACTACCCGGAGGTATGAAAACTCCTGATGACAAACAATTCATTACGCTCATGCAAAAAATGTTTGAGCTGGCTTTTTCTAACAAGTTATTACTTTGTCGGTTATATAATTCTTGTCCCAGACACTGTCCCGGATGTTCATCATTAATGCAGGCCAAGGGTTCCGACTACTCTGGGGTACAGTGAAGAGTTTCCTTGACCCAAAGACCACTGCAAAGATTCATGTAAGTTTTCATCTCTGATAATTTTGTTCCATAACTATGACATTATTTATTCCATTTCAGTTAATAGAATTGTTTCCTGGAATGTGCATTTCTTTAGGTATTGGGTAACAAGTACCAGAGTAAGCTTCTCGAGGTGATTGATGCCAGGTTTGAAGCAATTCTATAATATTTCTTTATGGTTTATCAATCTTATTAAACTGTTAAGCTACTTCTAATACCATATTTCCTATACTTTCGGTTGTTCAGTGAGCTGCCAGAGTTTTTTGGTGGAACTTGCCAGTGCGAAGGTGGTTGCATGAAGGCTGACAAGGGCCCATGGAAGAACCCTGAAGTCATGAAGGTAAACTCTAATCTAATCCTTTGGCATCAGCATGTTATCCTTAAATAGAACATCGAATTGCAAAAGACAAGGAACTAACTTAGTGCTTTATATGATACTTTGATGTGAAGATGGTTCAAACTGGTGCCGGGAGGTGTGGGAAGCTCAATCTGGAATCTCTTGATACTGAAGAGAAAATGATTTCTGCAGATGACACCATTTACCTGAAGGTAGCCGAAACAAGATCACTCTTGCAGAAAGACAGACATATTAACATATTTGTCAATTTATTAGAAAATAGTACTTATCCATCAGATTTTTTTTTCCAAAAAGAAGCAAGATCTTTTTAACGGGGAAGACGATCGGTGGACCCTATCACACAAAACCTCACGTGCCCGAATTGAGCATCCTCAGTTGTCCCCTGTGCATGAGGAACTTCTTCCTACATTGTTTCCTGTAAGTCACGTTGCTTCACTGATATGAAAGATATTAATAACTTAGTTAATACTTGTTAGTGTTAAATCATGCGGATAAGAAAGTTTCTGGTGAATGAAACTAGAGTAGAACTTTTAACATTCCAACTTAGGTGCATTTCCTAGTTCCATCTCCCAGAGAAAATTTATTGATTGCTATTCCAATTTTGTGAATATAATTGTTTTCCGGAGCAGCTGATTGTTAGTAATAGGGAGGTTATGGCTCAAAATGGTCCTAGACTTAAAACTAGGATAAATCTAACTCTTCCCACATATATACACAAATCTCACTTACAGTTGTTATAAAAAAATTCAGACCCCGGGATCACCATATTCTTGTGATGTTCAAATGGTTGAGAAGGCCATTGATGCCATATGCCAGGGCAAGGGATTACCAGATGAGAAGCTTGCTCTCACTAAAGGTCAGGGTTAATACCACCTCTTCACTTTGACAACCTTCTGACAAAAAAAACTGCTACTCCTTGTACCTTTCCACTGATGGGTTTGACCAAAACAATGCTCCTCACCAGCTGCTGCAAACGCAGCCAATGGATCCAGTCCCCCACTATTTGGTGGCATCATGACCCTTGTGATGAGCATTGCGACGATGCTCCGTGTGAGCCGTAACATGCCCAGGAAGGTAATTGGCGCTGCCATAGGGACTGCTACCATTGCTGCCCAAAGCACGCCAAAACCTCACGCACGTCAGCAGTCCAAGATATCGGCGGAGTCTGCATACGCTGCTGTTTCTGCAAAGCGCTTCGCTGATCTTGAGGAGAAGGTCCTTGCACTCCTTGCAAAGCCAGCGGACATGCCCGCGGATAAGGACGAAATGCTGAAGGCTGCAACCAGCCGGGTCAGTGCATTGGAAGAGGAACTTGCACAGACCAAGAAGGTAATTTATTTTCCACCTCGCTGAAAAGCGATTTCTTACTGCATAATACCGATTTTCCGTATTGTCATGCTAACTCCACTACCGTTATGTATTTCCTTAATCTGAAACACCGTTGAAATGTTTTAAATTAAGAAAGATTCTTTGCTGTGTTTTTGCAGGTTTTGCAGGAGACTCTTGAGCGGCAAGGGGAGATCCTTGAGTACATTGAAAAGAAAAAGAAGAAGAAAAGCAAGGTAACAAAGAAAAATACTCCTGAAATGCATTATTCTTCACCGTAGTTTTTTTACCTTTACCTTCTGACAGAACTTCTCAACTGCTTTTCTCTATCCTTTATCTCTTGAAATTAACACTTCCACTCGAAATTGTGCAGCGCTTATTTCGTTGGTAGATGCGACGAGGAGAATGCTCTGTGTCCGCAAGAGGCTTTGGTTTGATGGAGTGAGCTGGTGTTTTCATCTGTCAGCAAAACACGATTCTAAGTGTAACATGATGTGTTTTTGTTATTTTGCCTGGTGTTGATATAATTCATTGGTCTGTGAGCTTCTCGGCCTTGATGTACATTTTGCCTTGGCCATGTGCTGTCATTCCTTTTCATATTCCTACTGTCAATTGTGGATGGACTGATACAAGTAAAAAAAATGCTACTACCTCAGTTTATTGGTATAGTACGTTTTGGCAATTCCGATTAAACTGCCAAAATGTTTTATATTTGGGCGCAGAGGGAGTACCTAAGTTCTAAATTCTTGAGAATGTGCGTTGTTCTACAGAAAACATCCTTTTGCATGGCTAACTCTTCCAGATGATGCAACTAGTTCCTCCGCATAATCCTTATACTCCTGGCTGAAGTGTATATATTTTGGTACATGTACCTCACGTAGAGAGAAACATAGCATGGCGACAATATTATCATCAGTAGGTTTATCCACCATAAAACACATGCCATCATGTTTTTTGAACGCCGTATCAGACTCACACTAACTCGATGTAACACTGAGCCATGCGCCTTGAATTATCTCGGTTATTGAGGATGGAGTCAAGCGGGTAGTCGGGTACCTCGTTGTGATGGCCACAGTGTGGTAGTAAAAGTAAAGCTTCGCTTTTCGTGGCGCTTGTCATAATCTATATCTATACTACTATTAAAAGAGCAAACTTGTCTTGCTGGGATACATTAAATCTGAGCCCTTCAATATCCGATCAAACGGTTCAGATCGTCCCAATGTTTGACAACTCAGCATTGTCCGTTTTGGACCGTTTTGCCCTCCCACCAAATCACATAATACTACTAAATTGCCACCGTACCCCTTCGTTCTTTTATTTCTGCTCTCCCGGAACAATCCCTTCCGCCCACTCAAACACATGTCGAGAACAATCCCTTCCGCCAATTCCAAATAGCGATTGGATGTACAAGTCATGGAATCGAAAGATTTGGTGAATCTGACGGGAGGGGAGGATGGCCGTCGGCGGGACGCGGGGCTGCAGGGCTCCAGCGGCCATGGAGGATTGGCGGGGAGGACGGCCAGCGGCGGTGCGCGGGGCCAGAGCGGCCGGCGCTGGTGGTTGCAGGATGCAGCGAGGCAGAGGACGAGCGGCTTGTGACACCGACGCGGACTCAAAAAAATCCGTCTGTCGCTCGTATCGTGTGGTGTGAGTCACGACCCCGATCCCCAACCGAGTTCCTCTTGCGAGGGTCCACCGCGCCGCCGCCGGACAGCAGAGACGCGCTCAGCGTACATCTAGCTCTTCTGGCTCGGGCCACGACGGCGCACAAGCGGGCGCACGCGAGATGCTCGTCCTCCGCCGGTGCGTCCACCACGACGGCTTCCACTCTTCCAGGCGGGCGAACACGAGATGTTCGTCCTCCGCCACTGCGTCCAGCACGGGCAGCAGGCAGCAGCAACACGCCCTCCGTCCTTGGTGAGACATAACCCTCCTCTCTCTGAGTATTTCAGCCCGTGATTGCGCGATCTGAGCGGAATTGATTTTTGGGCTGAGAAATCAGGCCTGGGATATCACCCATAGTTTCGAGAAGAGAATAAGGAGATCACGAGGTCCTCCATGTGTCACTCAGATACGGAGCAAGAACTTACTATGTGCCATTCACTGAAGGCTCCACGGGGTTTTATCGCAGCGAGGATGTTCATCTTCGCAGTTGAGACCATATGCAGCAGGTTATCCTGATGAATTGGTTGACGAAACATTACCCTGAGGTGGACACCAATTCTATTTCTTTTTCATTTTCATCTGAATCCACCCCAAAAGAATTCTCAATTATCCTGAATGCAAATTAGTTACGGTCTGAAATTCAAATATTCAATTAGCTATCTGTTAATAGTTCCGGTAGCTTCTATTGGATTATCTGAAAAGATTTAGATGCTAAAGTTACTATTACAATTGATTGGGCCCACTCAATTTTAATTTTGGAGGCAATTTACCATCTAATGGCACTTATTTGGCTGCTCCTTATGCTTCACTGTCACTCCCTGTATGTACTCACATTTGGTTTGTTGCATAGAATTATAATGTAGTAAATTGGCATGTATTCTATTACTTATCTTAACGCATATCTTCTTATTTTTTTGTACATTCTAATTCTTTACTTTGCATTTTCTTGGTTAAACGAATGAAGACCCTAACAAGTATATTCATGGTGCTGCATGTGTGCTCGCCGGCTCGCCGGCCGGCCATGCATGCATGCATCTGCCTGTGCTTGCGCTCCCCGGCTCGCCGGCCGGCCGTGCGTGTGTGCTTCGCCGTCCTTCCCTGCCGCCCCGGCGAGCTCTTCCAGCGGCGGCCAATGACGAATCAACCTCTTCTGGTCCAGCCGTGCGGGAACGCGTAGAGACGGCTGGCGTCCGCGGCGACGACGGGAAGGAGTAGCCATAGAGACGGTGTCCGTCGTGGTCGTCTGCGGTGTCGACGGGGAGATGAGCCTCGGACGCCCAGATCGGGTGAGGACGTTCTCGATCGCCACGGCCGCTGCAGACGCGTCCACACAAGTAGGACGCCGCTCCGCTGCGAGGCGCCGGGAAAGCAGAGCGCAGCACACATGTGCAGTCGGGAACCCGGCGAGGTGGCGCCCGCCAGCCACAGCACGTAGTGCAAGCAAAGAGACGCCGCAGGAGGAACAGTCAAGACCAGAATAGAGACTCGGCAGAGATATTCAGGTGGGCCCATCTCCGTCTTCCAACGAGCCCAGAATGAATATTTATTTTGGTAACTTGAAGCCAGGGCTTGCGAGGATTAAACAGACTAGCTGCTAGAAGAACACGAAACCGCATGCAGATTGTTCGCCAAAGTCTGTTTAGTTATGTGATTGAAGGCATGAAGCAAGCGATCAAGATGGACGAGTTAAGTTAGATGTGGGAGTGCATACGAATTAATTAATTAAAAGCAGAGTGGTCGGTCTTCAAGTGTCATCCGTGTAAATGATGAGCATTCACTGATTGTCAAACTTATTCCTGATAAACTGAATATGCACTCCTCTGATATGATTTTTTTTAAAATTGTATTAAGCTTCGCCTTTATTTTGGTTTGACAAATAACGTGCGTTGCAGGTGCACATCTACTAGTTACTATTAAAAGAGCAAACATGTGTTGTGCTATGTTGATACATTAAATCTGAGCCGTTCCTGTTGATCAACGATCCAGATCACATCCCGAAACGGTATGTTCCGGGAGCGGGTTCGATATCCACCTTCACCGAGCATAGTCCGCCTCGCCGCCACACGCCGGGACCCATCCACGGCGTTCTCCTTCGTCTGCCGCATGGCTGCCGCCGGAACCCCGCCGCGCCTCCGCAGCTACGTCCCCGCCCTCTTCGTTTTTTGCGACGCGGGGACGCCAAGTCGCCGACGGGCCGGTGAGGTCGAGGCCCACATGGGCGCCGGAGGGGTCGTGCCCGAGGAGACAGAGCTCTCCGCGGGAGTCCTCAAGCAGCCCGTCGCAAGGGGCTCTCCGGTCGTCTTCAACTACTCCTGCGAGGTGCTGGCTCCTAAGTCCAGCCCGCCAACTGGGAGGATGACCCCGCCACCAATACCACCGACAAATCCCCTCTCACGCCGGCTTCAACGTGTCTGCCCTGCCCCGCGGCGGTGGCTGCCGGGAAGAAGGACCTCGCCAAGATCGCCACCGAGCTGGTAGAGCTCTTCCTCGAGGAAGCCGGCGTCCGCAACCGCGTCGGCCCAGATCTGCGAGCTGCCCAAAGCCACCAAGCCTCCCAGGCAAGACTAATCAACACATCAGTTTGCCTCCTTTTTCCATCCTGTCGACATGGCCAGCAGGACAACATCGTCTCAGCACAACATCGTCTCAGCATACAAGCCAACATGACTACATCACACCGTCCTGCTTACTGGACATCAGCAACTCGAATTGCTCCCCGTCAGGTTCCAATCTTGATGTACATCCACGTAATTGTTGTTCTAAAAACATGTGTATTGTCCCAATTCTGGACCGCCAAAGGAGACGATTTCACCTGCGTATCTTCAGATCTAAATCTAACATGTATTTCTTCCTTCTACTTTTTCTAATTATGTAGGGAAAAGCTTTGGGAAGGACGAATCTGAACTAAATTCTTGCTGCCATCCTGGATTTGTTGTGCTTCTATTTAGTCGATTGACTTGCCCTGACATAGCATCAGTGGCCGGTATCTCAAATCAGTTTGTTTTTGCAAGAATATTGTTATACAAAGGTGATGCTCCACATTACGCTCACAATCAGAAAACAGTGATCGTGGATGCTGATGCCGGCAACGGTAAACGGAAAATTTTCTTTGGAACCACATCAGAGATCAGACTCCAGAAAACAGTGATCGTGGATGCTGATGCCGGCAACGGTAAACGGAAAAAATTCTTTGGAACCACATCAGAGATCAGACTCCACCCAGCAGTCTGCTTGCCCTCCTCCTACCATCTGAACATTAGGCAATGCAAGTCGTTCACCTTCTCACTACTTGATTATGTTATACTAATTAATTAGAACCAGATTATTATTAGCGTCAAGGTGAAGTGCAGGTGGGAGCATCTCAAAACGTTATGTATTATCCCTCTGGACAGATGCATTGTTCAATTTTTTGATATAGGCACTTCCCTTTAATTTTATGTTGTTTTGGTAAAAAAATCCTGACTGAGTTGCAGCCTTTCAGGAGAAGGAGGTGTTGTGGTCACTGTTGTTTCACCATGGATAAAAGCCCGAGGACCACGTTTTTTGTAATTTCGGTAAGAGGACAACACCTAATTGAGTTCCCAAATCCAATAAAATTTTCTTATTTCACTCATTAGATTTGGGTATAACTGCGTTGGCAGGTTCTTCCTTTCTTCAAGCAACATAGACAATGGAAGTGAGCTTATTTTGGCTTGTGTTTAATAATTTGATGATGAATTCTATTTCCCAAACCAACTCCGTGTTTATTTCTCGTGAACACTTAACATCAGCACAAATGTTAGCACTGAATCAGAATGTGCCATGGTTCAGTGAGCTCAGATTCAGAATTTCAAGCAGTAGAACTTACCATGATTTTCTGCTTCTTGGTTCCAACCGATGGACTTGATGGAGAGATAAATATAGGTAGATACTGTTAGTACATGATGCTCTGTTGTTAACCCTGATAGACGGCCATACAAAGAACTATGCTATACAATACTTATGCGCACCATGTACCTATATTACGTGGGCAATCAGACATGGGTGTATTGGTGAATGGTGATATTTTATAGTTTCTGTTCGTTTTACTAAAGAAACCAAGATATTTTTGGTGGGCAGTGGTGTGGTTTGTTGAGGTAGCCACGGTCCTTTACAAGTGTCAGCAGAACTGTTGAATCAGGTTAGGGCATAAAAACTAAAACTTTAGCATTCTATATCCTTGAAAATACTTTGGCATTCCAAGTGAGATGCAGTTTGTTTAGTCTCAGCTATTGACTGCTGGCCTAGACTTAACCTTTTAATTAAGGATGCTTTGCAGGTGCTCTGTTAATCGAAAAAATGTTTTATTTTAGTATTGATTTCGGTGTTTCTATATTTAGTGCCAAATGTGTTGTGTACTGTCTGACAAGTTATTTATCATTGACAGAAGAATATGAACTTTTTACTTACGATCGGTCGTGAATGGAATTACAATAAAATTGCCTTAAGTTGGTTACCAATCTCCATGAGGTGTATATGAGAAATTTCATTATTTTTTCGAGTACACTTTTGTGTAAGAATAGGTTTAGGAAAATTGCACCATGCTAATAAGACTTCTTGATTTCTTGCCTCTTGAGTATGGTCAAGTACTGGTGGAGACGTGCATTGCACGTACATGGTTACTAGTCATGTATAATGTATAAACGATGTTGGGCCTCCGGGAACCACTCCTTTGGTCCATGGAGGCATGGATGAAAGAGCATTGTTGCTCTTAATCATGTTTTGGTGATTGATAACAATGCAATAATAGCATTTAACTTGTTGTCTAAAGTTTACACAGGTTCTATAAACGATTCCATGTCGTTTTCACTTTGAAGAGAAGAAAAAGGAGTGTTAATCTGCCAGCGGCGGTAGTACCGCCGTGCAAGCGGCGGTAGTATCGCTGGCCTCTATTGCTTCCAGTACAGCGGCAGTTCCGCTCACACTTCCGCTTAAAATGGTGTTCGGGTGCGCATAGCGGAAGTACCGCCAGGGACCGGCAGTACCGCTGGTGCGGAGAAGACGAGCGGAAGTACCGCCTGTACTACCGCTTAAAACCACGTTCGGTGTCACTCAGCGGAAGTACCGCTGTGGTGCGGCAGTACCGCTTGTGCAGTTCCTGAAGACGGGCGGTAGTGCCGCCAGAAGTACCGCTTAAAGCGAGCTCGGTGCAGCTCAGCGGAAGTACCGCTGGTGCGGGATTTGAAGGTCGAAGACCAGGGCGTTGAGCGCCCAAATGAAGGCTCCCGCACCGCCGGACTACCGCCCCTTCATCAGCGGTAGTACCGCCAGTGCGGGAAAGATGCCCCCAACGGACAGAATTGAAGTGAGGGTATTTATTACCCTTCACCTATCTTGGGGCATTCAAGCTTCACGAAAATATCTTGCCACCATTGTTGAGAGCTTCATTTAAGAGATCTCCCACTCCCACCAACCAATCGCCTTGATACTTTGTGGAGTGAAGGAGGAGGTCTAGATCTACATCTTCACCGAAGGAATTTCAATTCCCCCCACACTCTCCGTGTGGATCTTGCATCTTGGGTTGCTTGTAACCCTAGGTGCCTTTGTGAGTCTCGGAGGAAGTCCGAGGCATTGTTGGGAGGCTCCAACTCATTGTGGAGTTCCCCAACCTTTGTGTACCGGCTTGGTCAACGCCATCAAGGTGACCTCATAGTGGAAGAGCCAAACCCCCACGGGTAAAGCTCACGGAGAATAGAGTGAGCACATCCGTGCTATTGGAGCGCCTAGGTGGCTCCACACTCCTCCAACGTAGACGTACTTCCCTTGGGAAGGAACTACGGGAAACATCTCCGTGTCTCCACTTTGCGGTTATTTCTATCCTTTACTTGTTGCTTCCGCTACGTTATTTACCTTGCTTGTATCACATAGGTTGCTATCACCTAGTGCACATCTAGTCAACCTTGTTATACTTTGCTCAAGCCCTAATTAATCGAAAAAGAATTAAAATTTGGTAGTCGCCTAATCACCCCCCCTCTAGTCGACATATCGATCTTTCAATTGGTATCAGAGCCTCGGCTCTTATCTAAGGCTTCACCGCCTAAGAGAATATGTCGGACAACTTGGACCCAACCGCGTCGGTAACTAATGAACGCCTTGGTGAGGTTGTTAGTGATCTCAAGAGTGAGATGTCTAATCTCAATACCGAGATCACTACCAACCTCAACCTAAGCATGAAGGAATCGATGCGGGAGATGTTCAAGGAGTTTCTAGGGAAACCGGAACCTAAGATTGATTTACCCCCCGGAAAAGGATCGGAGAAGGTAGATGTTCTTCCTTCTTCGGTCCTAGTCAATGTGGACGGAAAGGCAAAAGCCAATCCCGAAACAACGAATGCCGCGGAGGGTAACTCAATCCCAAGGAAGCCGGGGGTGTATGCAATGTCCACCGGACAAGTGTATAACTCAATCCACCAACACGTCTCTCCGCCACACATCGCCAATATGGGCGCACCTCCTAAGCTTGATCCAAAAGACTTTCCTAATTGGCAATATGCTATGCGATCACACATGTCTAGTTGTTGTGTTTTCTTGATTGACATTCTAGAGCAAGGCTTCTATCCTCAAGACCCACTCAACATGACTTCAACGGAGAAGGCCAATCATCAACTCAACGCCACCGCCATGCACATGATCAAACGGCCGCGGCCCAACTTATACCACTCATATCCGGATGTGCAAGACGGCAAAGCAATGTTGGGATAAACTCCATAACTTGTTCTTGGGGAATGAAAGCATTCAACTTTCCAAGTATGAAGCGGTTCAAGACGAAGCCGATGAGTTCGTGATGAATGAGGATGAGACACCCGAAGATCTCTATCGAAGGCTCACCGCTCTTTCCATCACCTTGAATGATTTTGGCTTCGAGAAGTTTGAAGAAATTGGATCAAGCGCAAGTTTCTCAAGGCAATCACTCCCTCAAATCAAGGCTTGGCTCAAACCATTCGATCAAGACCGGACTTCTCAACACTTGATTCCAACACCGTGCTCAACGAGTTTGTATCCATTGGAATGGTGGTCAAGAGCTCCATTCATGCTCATGCTCGGCAAAGAGGACTTGCGGGACACTCTCCAAATGTTGCTTTGAAGTCCACGGCCATCACTAGTGAAGAAGAGTATGAACATGGAGTTGAAGAGGAGGATTCGGAGGACACAAGCAAGACTATTATGAGCACATGGCCCTTGCTTCAAGAGCCTTTTGGGGCAACCGTTCCAAGAGATCTTCATCAAGACCTTTTGCTAAGAAGAACTTCGTTGCAAGACCAAGAGGAGACCGTCCAAAGACTTGCTATAATTGTAGTAATCTCAATCACTACATTGCCGATTGTCCTTGGGAGAATCGAGAGGACCACAATGGCAAGCTTGTGAGAAAAGACAAGTCCAAGGGCAACGGCAACAAGAACTACGTGAAGAAGAGGGTTCCAATGCCTTGTGTGTTCAAGATAGAAAAGTTTTGGAAGAATACATGTCCGGTGATGAAGATGAAGATGAAGTTGGAGCTACCGCTCGCATTGCCATAGCTACACCTTCCTCTACACCGTCATCCCTATTTGAATCCCCCAATGAAATGAGTCCATTCCCTACACATGTCTCATGGCAAAAGCCACCTCGGTAACTCCTTCTACCAAACCTATTACCTCTACACCTCCTTCCTTATTGGATTGTGTAGAGAATGTTGTGAAGGAGCCCCAAAGTCCAAATGAGGTGGACTTGTGGCTAGCTAATCTTAAGGGAGAAGATAAAGTGAATGTTGATGCTCTTTTGGAGCAACTTGAGGAAACTAACTCTCTTGTAGATCAAAAGGAGGAGATCATTTCGGGCATGGCAAACCGTGAGGTTGACTATGCTAATGAGATAGCGGATTTCTCTATCGCTCTTGAAAAGAGCAAACTCGTAGAAGGTCTCTTGAGGAGGCCCTATCTAATTCCGAGGAATCCTATGCTATTGACATGTCTAGAGTTAAAAAGGATCATGAACATGCTCTTGCTACTTCTAAAGTCTATAAGAATGAGAAGCTTGAGCTAGGCATTGAACATGCTAGACTTGAGAAGGAAAACAAGAGACTTGATGAGGAACTCAAAACCCTCAAAGAGTCTTTTGCCAAACTTGAGAAGTCTCATGATCAATTCCTAGGTCAACAAGTGAAAGAAGTTATTGCATCCACATCAAATGAAATTGTTGCTAAATCTATTATTTGTTGTGAGCATGCTAATCTTGTGAAGAGAATGCTAGTTGAAATCTCAACTTGAGAAGGGCATTTGGCTTGTGCCCAAGGAGAAAAGAATCTCAATGACCTTTTGAGTAATCAAAAGGATCAAATTGGAAAGAAGGACTTGGTTTCTCTACCAAGTCAAAGAAGAAGAACAACAAGAAGAAGAAGCCTTCTCCCTCTTCAAAAGCTATTATCTTTGTGAAGGAGGGGGAGTTGGCTAAAGAGAAGGAGACCAACACCGTTGTGGGTTGAGGTCACAAGGGACCTTCCTACCCATAATGACTTTGCCGGCAAATATAACCCATCTTATGTTCTTATGAAATCTAAGATGGTCATGTTTATGCTAAATATGTTGGCACTTCTTATGGTGATGATTATCATTGGACTATTTGGGTTCCAAAGACCCTTGTGACTAACAAGAAAGGACCCATCGAAAAATGGGTACCTAAATCGAAGTCTTGATTCCTTGTAGGGTGTGGCGTCCGGTGCGGGTCGATGGACGGTGGATAGTGGCGCATCCCAACACATGACCGGACGCATTGACTTGGTGGATGATATTGAACCTCCTCTACCTCAATATTCACGAGTCAAAATTGGTGACAACCGCGAGCTTAAGGTATTGGGACGAGGCAAGGTCGTTGTTGCTAGAGAGTCTCTATCAAGAATGTACTTGTCGTTGAGTCCCTTGGCTACAACTTACTCTCCGTCTATCAACTTACTAAAAGTGGTTATGGGTGTTACTTTGATGACGAGAGTGTGATCATCACCGTGAAGGGATCTCTTAAAGTAGTCTTTGTTGGACATGTCGAGTACGGCATGTATGTGCTTGATTTCTCGAAAGAGAGCATGTCGGCCGCGACTTGTCTAATGGCTAAAGTTGATGTGGGTTGGCTTTGGCATCGCCGACTAGCCCACACCAATATGAGAACACTCCATGATCTTCAAAGTGGTGATCACATTCTTGGACTAACCGATATTAAGTTTTCCAAAGATCGTGTGTGTAGATCATGCGTTCTAGGAAAGCAACATGGAG
Source organism: Poa pratensis (assembly GCA_947311845.1). Classification (NCBI taxonomy): domain Eukaryota; kingdom Viridiplantae; phylum Streptophyta; class Magnoliopsida; order Poales; family Poaceae; genus Poa; species Poa pratensis. Next base: position 4,166,977 of record CAMZMU010000015.1, read on the forward strand.
AAGCCCATCCATCAAAGACGAAGATTACCACCGACAAGATTCTTGAGCTCATTCATTTGGACCTATTTGGTCCATTATCTTATGATAGTCTTGGTGGGAAGAAGTATTGCTTGGTGATTGTTGATGACTATTCAAGATACACATGGGTCTATTTCTTCAAGAAAAAGTGAGACTCAACAAAGAGTCATTGACTTCATCAACATGTCAACGCCAATATCAAGAGAAGATCATGACAATTCGAAGTGACAATGGGTCCGAATTCAAGAACTACACCGTGGAGGGGTTTCTTAGTGAAGAGGGATTGCTCATCAATATTCCACTCCATACACCCCTCAACAAAATGGTGTTGCGGAGAGGAAGAACCGGACTCTTATGGATGCGGCTAGGACCATGATTGCGGAGTATGCTTCTCCGTTAACTTTTGGGCCGAAGCCATCTCCACCGCTTGTCATGCAACAAATCGGTTATATCTCCGCAAGCTATTGAACAAGACCCCATATGAGATTCTTCTTGGGAAGAAACCGGATCTTTCTTATTTTCGTGTCTTTGGATGCAAGTGCTTCATTCGCAAGAAAGGTAACCGGTTATCTAAGTTTGAGACTAGATCTATAGAGGGTATCTTTGTTGGTTACTCCACAAACTCTCACGGCTATAGAGTCTACAACAAGACCACCGGTCAAGTTGAAGAATCTAGTGACGTGAAGTTTGATGAGGATAATGGCTCCCAAGTGGGGCAAGTTGATCCTAATGTTGTAGGTGATGTACCTATGGAGCTCGCTCTAAGAAGGATGGCAATTGGGGACATTCGTCCCATTGAAGAGGATCCTCCTCAAGTTCAAGATCCTCCTCGAGCTCCTCCTCAAGTCATACCATCACCAACTCAAGATCCTCCCCGTAACCAAGAACAAACTCCGAGCCCTCAAACAAGTGAGCAAGGTCAAGAACAAGATCAACCTAGTGGTTCCTCTCCACAACTTGATGTTCAAGACCAAGCTCTAGATGGTGCACACGACAATGATCAAGAACAAGATCAAGGTGGTCCACATCAAGATCAAGCTCAAGATCAAAACAATGCACATGACTCCGATGATGAAGGAAATGATCAAGTCATCTCTCAAGAAACTTCGGAGGAGACCAAGAAGAGAAGAGAATTGCGAAGAGAGCAAAAATTAACTCGCTTAGAGCATACATTGGACAAAGTTCTTGGAGGTGTCCAAAGCAAGGTCGTCACAAGAAAACAATTGGCAAGCTTTAGCACCAACCATGCTTTTGTGTCCTTCATCGAGCCCAAGAAGGTGTATGAAGCTCTTGAAGATCATGATTGGATTGATGCCATGCATGAAGAACTCAATAACTTCAAGCGCAACAAGGTGTGGAAGTTGGTGCCAAGGCCAAATGGGTGCAAGAACGTCATCGGCACCAAGTGGGTCTTCAAGAACAAGCAAGATTCGAACGGCATTGTCATTCGAAACAAGGCAAGATTGGTGGCACAAGGCTACTCTCAAGTCGAAGGTGTTGACTTCGGTGAAACCTATGCCCCCGTTGCTCGTCTTGAATCTATTCGCATCTTGCTTGCATATGCATCTCATCATAACTTTAAATTGCAACAAATGGATGTTAAAAGTGCTTTCCTTAATGGTCCTATTAATGAGTTGGTATATGTTAAGCAACCTCCCGGGTTTGAGGATCCCAACCATCCGGACCATGTTTACAAGCTCGACAAGGCGCTCTATGGCCTTAAACAAGCCCCACGTGCGTGGTATGAGCACCTTCGAGAGTTTCTTGTAGACCGTGGATTCCAAGTTGGTGTTATTGACCCCACCCTCTTTACCAAGAAGGTGGGTGGCAATCTTTTCATATGCCAACTCTATGTAGATGACATCATTTTTGGTTCTACTAACAATGCTTTCAATGATGAGTTTGCAAAGCTAATGACAAGCAAATTTGAGATGTCCATGATGGGGGAGTTGAAGTACTTCCTAGGATTTGAAGTGAAGCAATATAGGGAAGGTACCTTCATCAATCAAGCCAAATATACCCAAGACATGCTCAAGAGGTTCACGATGACGGAGCTCAAACCTTACAAGACACCCATGTCCACCTCCGTCGACCTCCACACCGACACCGAGGGTAACGATGTCGATCAAAAACTCTATCGCTCGATGATTGGCTCTTTGCTTTATCTTTGTGCATCTAGACCGGATATTATGTTTAGTGTGGGTAAGTGTGCAAGGTATCAAGCGGCTCCCAAAGAGAGCCACTTAGTGGCGGTTAAGCGCATCTTTCGATATTTGCTTCATACCCCAAACTTTGGTCTTTGGTATCCCAAGGGTTCAAGCTTTCATCTCATGGGTACTCGGATGCGGATTATGCCGGAGAGAAGAAGGATAGGAAGTCTACATCCGGGAGTTGTCAATTTCTTGGCCGCTCCTTGGTGTGTTGGTCTTCCAAGAAGCAAAATTGTGTTGCTCTCTCCACCACCGAAGCCGAGTACATCTCCGCCGCAAGTTGTTGTGCTCAACTCTTATGGATGGTGCAAACTATGAAGGATTATGGTATTATCTTCTCCAAGGTGCCCCTCTTGTGCGATAATGAGAGTGCTATCAAGATCGCCCACAACCCCGTGCAACATGCCAAGACGAAGCATATTGAAGTTCGTCATCATTTCATCCGGGAGCATGTGGAGAGGGGCAACATTGACCTTTCTTTTGTAGGAACCAAGGATCAACTTGCGGATATATTCACCAAGGCCCTTGATGAACCAAGATTTCGAGAGTTGAGGAATGAACTAAATGTCATTGATGCGAGCAACTTTGCTTGACCGCCTTGCACAAGTACCCATAGTAGACATCGTAACTAGTTTAGATGCATGCATGGACATAGGGGGAGTGTAGCTCAACTCATGAGTCAACACTACCTCTATTATGCGCACATAGACAATTCGTGCTTCATTTGGTCACTCCGGTGACAAATTGTGCTTAAACGATGAGTATTGGCCTTGAACCCAAGATATATCTTCGCGGTTTTGGGTTGATAATTGCTCATACATGGTGGCCTCGGCCACCGCCCTCCTCCTTATGAGGAGTTGGTTTTATTTGGATCTTATTTGGTGTTTTAGATTTCCTTTTGGGGAGAGAACTCAAGCTTGGGCTTTCTTGTTTGGTTTTTGCAAACTTGAGTTTCTTCTCCTTCCTCAGCTACTTGTCTATCCCAAGCCACAACCCTTTCTTAAAAAAAACAGCCATCTCTCTCTAAAAATGCCTTTTATTTCGTGCTCTCGGTGTTGTTTTGGACGGAACCGGTGACATCGTGCTGTTGGATTTAAAAAAAAAAAAACCACAGCACTGTGCTCCCAGGTACCGGTACTACCGGCCTGGCGGCGGTACTACCGCTTATGCGGGTGCGACAGCACTCTGGGTTAGCGCGTGGAACCCTGTCAGGCCTGTGGATCGACCGGGAGCGGTACTACCGGTTTGAGGGCGGTAGTACCGCTCGTGCGGATCTGGATGATAAGGACTCGGGCAGAGGGGAAATCAACAGTTGACTTTCTTTTTCCTCTCCAACGTCCTCTTCACTCCCGATCCGCCGCCGCCGGCCACCTTCACCGCCGGGAACGAGCTCTCCCGTCCTCGGCCCTTGCGGTTCTTGTCTCGGGAAGGCTCGAGCACCTCTCCTCTCCCTCGATCCTTCGCCATGAGCACCGGTACGCCTTCTCCCTCTCTCCTATCTAGTTGATGGATGGAGATGATTAGATGGGGTTCCCTAGTGTGTTCTTGACGAATTGGTTTGGTAGAGATGCATCTTAGGGATCCTAGAACCTTTGTGTACAAGTATTGTGACGAATCATGGGCTAATTTTGTAGTTCTCCATCTAGATTCATTGAAATTACCCGGGCTGTTGTTGGTGTTCCTCATCGAATTCTCTCACCATCCCGTGGTACTTTCAATCCTCCTAGTTGATGTGCTTCACCTTAGCCCTTGTTTCCTTCAATTTTTGTACCTTTGTGCTCTTGGTCTCCTAGGTCATGAAATTTTTGGCATTACTCGTCTATGCTATCCCTCCTCTTGCTAATCACAGGTGATCTTGATTCGGTAGGTTCTCGTGCTACGGGCAAGAAGCCCAAGACCTCGGATGTTGATGATGGACCAAGCAAGGTAGGGTCAAGCAAGGGGCTCGCAAGGTTTCCTCCTTCGCGAATCTGACAGATGCACAGTATGTTGATCTGAGGAAGTCCAATCCATATGAGTTTGCCCGCATGGACTTGGATCCCAAGGTTCGAGGGACCAATCCCTATTTTCACACAGTTTTTCAACAGCATTGCTATCTTACTTATCTTCATAAGGATTCCAAGAACAATGTGGTGAAGCAGCAATACATTGACATTGCCCACATGGAGAGGCACCCCGAGTATTTTGATGAGGCTCTCCGGATTTGCAAGGAACTTGACATCCTCCGCTTTATTCAGCTCCGTGCAAACTATGATGAAGATCTTGTGTGTCATTCTTCGCCACCGTGTCCTTCAATTTGCTAGACCGCTCTATTACCTGGATGACCAAGGCTGAACACTCTCGGCCTCGTGGAGTGACATTGGGACATTGCTAGGGTATGTTGATCATGGTATGGTTCCTCCGGCTGACTTTCATGCAAATTGGTTCCGTGTTCATATCGAAGACAAGCCTCTTGCCAAGCATCTTCTTACTCCTCTCTATTTTTGGGAAAAGTTCACTCCGGGTCACTCCGAGGGTCTTTACCCTCCCTATGAGATTATGCACCGGATTTTTCGAGAAACCATCAACCCAAAGGCGGGCAACATTGATGAGATTCATGGATTCCTCACCACCCTTTGATACGGATGCATGAGTTCAAGACCAAAGGGAAGAAGTTGGATGTTATGGACTATCTGTGGAATGAGTTTTGGCATATTTGCATCAACAAGAAGAATGCAGCTTTTGGTCCCTATGTTATGAAGATTATTATTTGGGCTTGGACCAAGGATCTTCCCATGGCGGATCTCTCGAATCCCAATTCTTGGACCACTCACAAGCCCAAGCAGCTTCGCATCAAAGATCATAGTTATGAGGCTCAAGCTAGGAAGAACGCCAAGAACAAAGCCACTGCTGAGGCTGCTGCTGGGGGTGCTGGCCCCTCTCTTCCTCGCAAGAAGGAAGATCCCATGACTTGGATGGGTCGTCAAGTCAAGAAACTTTTCTGCATGACCAAGGCTCTTGAGACAAGGGAATATCATCACCATGTGGACCTTAAGCAATATCGTCAACAAGAGATTGCGGATCGCCGTGCTCGTGGTGAAATTGTGAAGTCCGGATCGGAGAAGGAGATCACCGTGTCCGGTGAGTGGCGCGCCAAGGATTCCCAAGGCAAGGTTTGCGAGTGGTCAAACTATGAAGAAGAAGAAGTGTCATCTCGTCGTCGTCCCCGTCCCGCTAGCAACGAGAACCTCTCCGATTGACCTTTGGGACGCTAGCATCGATTTCTTCTCTTTTTGGTGTCTTGATGCCAAGGGTGAGAAATATCTATTAGGTTTCCGAGGATTTGCAAAGGATGTCACAAGCTCTCGTTGTTTTAGCTATTTGTGTCTTATGAGCTTGTGAACTTGTTTATTTTATGTTTGTGAACCTTGTGGCATGGTGTAAGACATGTTGAAACTCCTTATCTATGTTTCCATGCTTATTGCTTTGATTATATCTTGCACGGTTTGGAAAACATGGGGGGAGTGTTGATCCTATTTGATGTGCATTTGAGCATTCAAAAGCTACTCTTGAATAATGCATACATCTAGGGGGAGCTCCGTCCATATTTTCCAAAACTGTTTTGTAGCAAATTATTGTATTGTCATCAACCACCAAAAAGGGGGAGATTGAAAGAGCATTGTTGCTCTTAATCATGTTTTGGTGATTGATAACAATGCAATAATAGCATTTAACTTGTTGTCTAAAGTTTACACAGGTTCTATAAACGATTCCATGTCGTTTTCACTTTGAAGGGAAGAAAAAGGAGTGTTAATCTGCCAGCGGCGGTAGTACCGCCGTGCAAGCGGCGGTAGTACCGCTGGCCTCTATTGCTTCCAGTACAGCGGTAGTTCCGCTCACACTTCCGCTTAAAATGGTGTTCGGGTGCGCATAGCGGAAGTACCGCCAGGGACCGGCAGTACCGCTGGTGCGGATAAGACGAGCGGAAGTACCGCCTGTACTACCGCTTAAAACCACGTTCGGTGTCACTCAGCGGAAGTACCGCTGTGGTGCGGCAGTACCGCTTGTGTGGTTCCTGAAGACGGGCGGTAGTGCCGCCAGAAGTACCGCTTAAAGCGAGCTCGGTGCAGCTCAGCGGAAGTACCGCCATGGAGCGGAAGTACCGCTGGTGCGGGATTTGAAGGTCGAAGACCAGGGCGTTGAGCGCCCAAATGAAGGCTCCCGCACCGCCGGTACTACAGCCCCTTCATCAGCGGTAGTACCGCCAGTGCGGGAAAGATGCCCCCAACGGACGGAATTGAAGTGAGGGTATTTATTACCCTTCACCTACCTTGGGGCATTCAAGCTTCACGAAAATATCTTGCCACCATTGTTGAGAGCTTCATTTAAGAGATCTCCCACTCCCACCAACCAATCGCCTTGATACTTTGTGGAGTGAAGGAGGAGGTCTAGATCTACATCTTCACCGAAGGAATTTCAATTCCCCCCACACTCTCCGTGTGGATCTTGCATCTTGGGTTGCTTGTAACCCTAGGTGCCTTTGTGAGTCTCGGAGGAAGTCCGAGGCATTGTTGGGAGGCTCCAACTCATTGTGGAGTTCCCCAACCTTTGTGTACCGGCTTGGTCAACGCCATCAAGGTGACCTCATAGTGGAAGGGCCAAACCCCCACGGGTAAAGCTCACGGAGAATAGAGTGAGCACATCCGTGCTATTGGAGCGCCTAGGTGGCTCCACACTCCTCCAACGTAGACGTACTTCCCTTGGGAAGGAACTACGGGAAACATCTCCGTGTCTCCACTTTGCGGTTATTTCTATCCTTTACTTGTTGCTTCCGCTACGTTATTTACCTTGCTTGTATCACATAGGTTGCTATCACCTAGTGCACATCTAGTCAACCTTGTCATACTTTGCTCAAGCCCTAATTAATCGAAAAAGAATTAAAATTTGGTAGTCGCCTAATCACCCCCCCTCTAGTCGACATATCGATCTTTCAATGGAGCACCTTGTTGGAGTAGAAAATGGGTCGATAGACTTTGTGAGAGCTTCCATTCCCATCGTAATAGGCGCCATCTCAGTCAACACATTTGTCATTCCATTCTTCCCCCAAAGTGTACTCGAATTGGTTTGTGTTGATGTTTGATCTCTTAGTGTGGAGAGACAAAGTGGCGGTCGTTTTCGCCACGGTTTATTGAGTCAATATGGTGATAAGTGAACCTATTGGCTCCATCTAGCAACATGTAGAAAAATCTAAAAATCACTTTCATGCTATCCCAATATAGTTGTCAATACAGAGGTATCATGAATCTTAACAAGATATATTAGATAAACAAGATAGATATGTTTTTTATATTTTAGGATTAAATAAAATAGTAAAATGCCCTACAGGTTCTGAAAGTATTTGTGGTGTGCCACCTAAGTCCTAGAAAATGCACATTTATAGTGAATAAGTCGTCCATCACGTTTCCTAATCTGGTTTGACCAAACGAGTTAGGACATGCAATGGACAACTTACCCACAACTAGAACTCACATGTGCATTTTCAAAGAATTTAGAAGCGGGTAGCACAACTCCAATACTTTCAAGACCTTAGGTGCATCTTGAAATAAATGATACTTTTGTATTGGCACATGATTTACTTTTGTGTCGCGAAATAATAAACCTACCATGGAGATTCAAAGTACGCGGCTTAAGAAAAGGAGTGGTGCCGAAAATAAATAAATAACTGAAAGGTTTTAGGATCCTTTCTAAACGTGAAACGTTGTTTAAATCAACACGAAGAGACGATGGTTAAAAAATATAGAAATGGTCAAAATCAACCAAAGCTGATAAAAACTCTAAATTTGCAGTAGAATTTCATGACCCTTTTGGTTCTTATTTGTGAATTGGTATTCTTTATGAATTTGGGGCAGGCCACCATTTCGTCATCTTTTTCAAAGACATGTATCATGTGACTTTTTTTTTTGTTTTTGCGTGAAAAAACAAACGCACATCGTTGTTGTCCCAGGCCGAGTATTCCAGTCCAGGAGCCCATGACCGGCCTTTCTCATGTGACCCGAAAATGCTCTAACGCACGCGAACGACGTGGCAGGACCATTCCCGCATGCAAGACGCAATCTGTCCAGCCACTGCGTCTGCCACGACAACAAGAGGACTGAACCACCGCTCCAGCAAAACCAGAGAGCCGGAACAGAACACTAGCAGCGGCACTCCCCCTCCACACACACACATGAACGTCGCCGCCGCCGTCGTGCCGGGCGCGAGGCCAGTGCCCCACGCGCCGCGACCGCGGTGGTCCTCGCGGGCCCGCCGCAGCCTGTGCCCGCGCGCTGCAGCCGAGCCGGCGGCGTCCTCCACGGCGGCGGCGCCCGTCTACGCCCCTACCCCGCGGGATCGGCCTCTGCGGACGCCGCACAGCGGGTGAGCGATCGTCGTCTGCTAATGTGTTATCGGGGTTCAGGAATCAGGCGCCGGACGATCTGAGTCGGAGGGGGCGGCACCTGCTGCCGTTGTTTTTTCCTTGATTGGGGGTTGCGCGTCGGTTAAAAGAAAAGATTTTGCTTCCTTCTGTTTCGATTTGAGAAATGTATTAATTTAGCTCACTGATTCACCCCGTTCACATGCTTGGTATTCGGAATAATGACCCGCTGAATTCGAACCCAACCTGACATTATGCAACTCTTGAGTGGGCCGGAGACTGAGATTTTTTAGAATGTTGCTAATCCGCTAATCCTGTGTTCGCAAATTAGGACTATGAGCTGTGTTCATGTCGCTGCAGGGTATTCAGAAGCTAACGGTTGTGAGGATTTTTTGGCAGGTATCACTACGACGGGACCGCCAGGCCCTTCTTTGAAGGATGGTACTTCAAGGTGGCTATTCCTGAATGCAGGCAGAGCTTCTGTTTCATGTACTCTGTTGAGAACCCACTGTTTCGTGATGGGATGAGCGCTCTGGACCGGGCCTTGCACGGTTCACGGTTTACCGGGGTGGGAGCGCAGATTCTTGGCGCGGACGACAAGTACATATGCCAGTTCTCTGAAAAATCAAACAACTTTTGGGGGAGTAAGATACTTGTGCTATCTCTTTTCTTCAGTAGTTTTCCTTATAAATGCTCCTTTCCTATCAATATTTTTTCCTACAATCATTTTGGTTTTAGATTAAGTGACAATATAAGATTTTGGCATGTATGGAACTGTGCTTCTATCTGAGTTATACATCACTAGCAGCGTCTGTATTTAACTGGTAGCGCTTAATTTATCTCTTGTCAAGGGGTTTATAGAATTTTAAAAAGGTATTTTTCCTATATGTTTAAAAGAAATGGGAATTATGTCGTCATATACACTTGAGATCTTTTTTTTTTTTTGAAACGAAGGCAAAAGCTTTGCCCTTATATTAATTAAGAAGAAGGTGCCCGGTTTATTTGCGGAAGAAACCGGGCGAAAACCATACAACGAACACCGACAACCAACATCACAGGGAGGAGCCCACACAACCAAACAACGACTCGCCCAACCTATCACAACCACGAACTGACAACACGACAATCTCAAATGGGCTCAACAATCAAGAAAAGGCGAAAGATTTCCAAGCGAAGCTAAGCTTCTTCCTTGCCCTCCTTCTGAGAGACTTCTCCACCTTCATGAATACACTTGAGATCTTATCGGCTGCATCTGGTGAAAATACTCAAATGAAGCTGGATAGCCCATCACAAATAAAAATACTCACAAGATTAGGTCTGTAGGTCGCACAATCTGTTATTTCCGTTGAAGAAACCCCGACAGGACAAGAGCTATGCGATTCATTACAGAACTTGAATTGCTAACAAATGATGAAAAAAACCGAAAAACAGAACAGCATGCTCTAAAACTTAGCCTGGAGCTTAAGACAACACAACAAACACACACACCACTGAAACAAACACTGCCAGAAACCGAGCCCCCTATTCTGTGGAACTGAGCTACGATGAGCAAACTCAAAGTTGCTTTTGGTTCATTACTAGTCGGACTAGGTCACCAATGTAGTAATGTACACACTTGCGTAGTCTTGTTTTTACTGGTGTTGTGCTAAGGACTGTACCTATTTTTGGCAGAATCGAGACAGGCATTTCGTGTCTCACGTGGCTGGTTGGGCCGTGCCCTTTTTTGGTTCACATGGCTGGTTCGATCAGTGTTGTGCTAGTTCTCATGCTGAGACGATCTTTATGCTGAACCAGACCATAGCAGGCATTGGGTCTGGTTTTTCCTGGTAGAAACCCTAATTGGTTTTCATTGGTCAAACAACTAGCCTTTTTCTGTCGGAAAAACGAACAACTAGTCTGATCTGGTTTAAAAAAATTACGCTCCAAACAAGAGGTTATCGGATATCATCTAGTACCCTTAGACACAAAATAGGGCGTTCAAACGTCACAAACTCACAATCACCAAATTTATTTCTGACCACTACTTTATATTTCAATAAGGGCAATAAAACTATAATATTACTTTTTCTGATAAATATACATGTACCATTTCATAGTCCATTTAAATGTTTAGGAAAAACATAGGACAACTGCATACTGAAATTAAATTATTTACCTGTAGGGAGTTACTGCAGAACCAAGTAGCCAAACCAAACCATGATGCAAAGATTATTGTGCTCATTTCTTGTTGTCTGACAGTGCTACTTTCCCTGTTTGCTTGACCTTTCATGATTAATCACTGTGGATTTTCCAATTAATAAGCTGCAGTTCGATAGGTAGGCATGAGCTAATTCTCGGGAACACATTCATTCCCAATAAAGGTTCAACTCCCCCGGAACGGGAGGTCTCTCCTCAGGTAGATGCTTTATGGTTTCTTATGAAATTCAAGAGCCTAATCAGTGATCTAAAGTTTTCTTTGCTTAACATCACTTCTTACTAAAAAAAACATCGGATGGCATGTGCTGAATGCTGACCTGCTCTATATCTACTTGTCATCCAATGAATTATTTGGAATTTTTTTTCTTGTTTAATTTGTGGTTATAACCTGTTATTCTTCGTCTCTACTCTAGTTAATTATTTATGTATTACATTCTTCCATGCTCGTCTAACTGGCTAGATGATGTGCAAGGTTTTCCATTGAATTGACAATATTAATATTATATACGCTGAAGCTTTAGACTTGGTCAATGCTTTAGACTTCAGATGTATTGCTTTGCTTTGCCTTCCATGTTACCTTAACGTGCTCATTGAGCATCTTATGGTGACATCTCTTGTAAATATTCTGTTAACTATTTGAACGTGAAAAAAGTTCCTTTGAAAGAAAATTTCCAGTATAGTGTATAGATGCTTGTATGCTCGCATATTTCTCAGATTATATGTCTTTGAAGACCTAGGAATGTGATTTTTATTCTTGTGTGTACGCTTGCTATTTTATGATTCATGCATTTAAAGTTCTCAGAATCTTATGAGTTGCGAAGATTTCTAATACTGAAAAATTATCTATGTTTTATGATCTAGGAATTTTCGAATCGTGTTTTGGAAGGCTACCAAGCCACACCAATATGGCATCAGGGTTCCATACGTGATGATGGAAGGCATGTGAATCCAATGCTTGTGAAAGACCTGTGCTTTTAAGGGCTAGTGGGTTACTTATTTATATTTGGAAAGATTACAATGGTTTTTGCTAAACCTTTATCGTCCTATCCATGTGCGATGATTGCGTAACGTAGTTAAAATTGTATGTATTGCAAGAATCAAGTTTTTAAAATAAGATACCATGGTTCCAAACAATATTAAGAATTTCTCTGATTTTTTTGTATCTTACTGTAAGAAAAAGTGAACAAACGATGGATACTGCTTTTATGGAGCAATATTCTGTAATTTGTACCAGTTATTTCTTTTAGATGTTGGCGTAGTGTTAAAATCATAGCAAACTGCCTCCATAACTGCAGCAAATGTCCAAACAGCTCGTTGGGAGTAATAGATGCACACTTTTCATAAACTGTAATCTGTACCATATAAGTTCTTGGAATGGACATTAGATAAACAATAGATGCACACTTTCTTTCTATCATAATTGGAGCTAGTTGTCATCTCCTATAGGTCAAAGTATGTGCCAAATGTCCAAACAGCTCGTTGGGAGTACAGCACTCGTCCGGTGTATGGCTGGGGTGATGTCACATCTAAGCAGAAGTCGACAGCTGGTTGGCTTGCTGCTTTTCCATTCTTTGAACCTCATTGGCAAATATGCATGGCTAGTGGCCTGTCCACAGGTTTGTATTTGACACCCTGAACATAGAAACGTCTTAAACTATTCTGATGGAATTGTTGTTTTAATTTCATCCTAGATTATATGGCACATATACCATTAATTAATTTACTGAAGGAGATTTCCGTCTCTCATGTGTAATACTATCTCGAAGCTGACGCATGTACTACTGTTTAAGTTATTGAAGGATATGTTCATCTCTCATGTGTAATTACAATCTCCAGTGGAAACCTAATTCTTAACCCAGAATAGGAAAATCGGATTTGCTGAAGAAACTTCACTCATCTTCCCCTTTGATAATGTCCACAAAAACTCTAGTTGCATTTAGCAGATATCAGGATTTTCTGCTAGTTCTATATTCCTATTTTCGAGTCCAACCTGTATCTTTCATTGAGTAACTTCTTCCGTCTCAGTCTTAAATTATAGTACACTACATTTGTTAACAGGGTATGTTTTCGGCATTTCTTTCATGGTTGTAACTGACATTTCCAATTTTGTGGGACATCAGTCATAGCGGTAATATATTATTTTGTGCTGTAGAGATTTCTACTTCAACAGTTTCTAGGAGGTTCACATATGCAAAACAAACTGGTTTGCTTCATGTGTTTTATGACAACGTATGTGTGGCATGCTGTGTTCATGATAGAAATGCTTCTTTGTAGCCTTATAGTAGCATGTCAACAGGAATAGCCTAGCTGCTTCATATATAAAAGAAATGAGAATGCACTATATACCTATTCCTATAATATTCAACAGTTTCTGGAAGGCTAAAAGAAATGCAACCTAGAACTTTTTGGAACTGGTTTATTTTATGTTACTGGAACAACTAATGTGTGAGTACTTTCCAGGATGGATAGAATGGGATGGAGAACGGTATGAATTTGAAAATGCTCCCTCTTACTCGGAAAAGAACTGGGGTGGGGCTTTTCCAAGAAAGTGGTACTGGGTGTGTTTATCTATCTTCTCTCCGAGCTTCTTCTCCCTCTACTGGCCTCTACCATACCATATATCACAGATTCAGAATTGACGCACCTAGTTGCTATTATTATTTTGGTTCATTCTCATTCGGATTTGTCTTAGCGCGTGTTTGATGTACTCAAAATAATTCTGTCCAAGATTCATGCTTTTGTTCTAGTGTTTGATCGAAGCTCCTCCTATAATTTTGTTCATGGATTTGTCAGTGCCGAAACCAAATTGCTACTAAGCACAGTGAACCTAAGAAGATCGCGGAAGGTATTGGAACCTTCCGGAACATTCCCGCACCTTTGGAACCTTCTGGAAAATTCCAATACCTTCCAGGACTTCCTGGAACCGTTCTCTACTGGCCACTACTGTACTTCTAATGTTACTGTGGTACACTGAAGATGACCTTATTTAGACATAGTATTATCAATGATACTCTGACATTATTTACCCTTCTAGTCATAATTTTTATCGATTCTATCTTATGAATAGTTGTGAAATAGATTGTGTGTTATGTTTGGAAAGTTTTAGTTAACTCTAAAATTCCATGCATGACTGAAGTGTTATCCCTGTGCTCCTGTAGATCCAGTGCAATGTCTTCTCAGGTGCATCTGGTGAAGTCGCTTTAACTGCTGCTGGTGGATTGAGGAAAATTGGATTGGGAGATAACTATGAGAGTCCTTCACTGGTCCGTCTCTGATACTTTCAACTTAATCTGGTGCATACATCTAGTTTTCAGTATAAGCTATTTAGCTCATCATGCAAGCATATGCAGGCTTGCTCTGTGGATATCTTCCCAAAAAGAAGATTGTTGTTAGGCTTATTATTTCGACAAACCTCGAAAGGGCAGGGTATCCCTGCAATTAGTTAAGAGTAGTAGAGTTGAGACTGTTTATGAGGGAAAACTGGCCAAAGACCAGCAACACTCAGTTCATTAGAGGAAAACCGAGCGATAGTTGTTGGCTTATCGCTTGCTTAAAAATGTGGAAATACACTGCAACAAATTTCTGTCGAAACAGACCACCCCCATTGACCACTTCTTCCCCTATTTCTCTCATCATTTATAATTAGACACACCTATAGATCTCTGTTAATATCTACCAGTCAGGGTGGCAAACTACCAACAAGGATGTCACGGTGGAAATACATCTGCCTTCCGAAAGTCCACGTATTCAGTTTTCACATTGGTATATGAAAATGCTTTAAGGCTGCAGTTTTTACCCACTTTGTTGGTTACAAGTATTTTAAACAACTTTATTAAAATAATGAGTACTAAATTCCATTTCTAGGTAAAACACGAAGCTTGAATGCTCTTGCAAATGGACTACTGAAATACTATACGCTTGTTGTTCTCTTTAGATTGGCATCCATCATGAGGGAAAATTTTATGAGTTTGTGCCATGGACTGGGACAGTAAGCTGGGACATTGCTCCTTGGGGTCACTGGAGGATGACCGGCGAGAACAAAAATCATCTGGTAATTATTATCCAATTTTGCTTCATTGTTTACAGTTCTTGTGTTTGCTGACTTGACTTATAGTCACAACGCAGCAAAATGCACATTTAACTCTTTTAGTTGTATAATTTGAACTGTCTTAATTTGCAACAGTCTCTATTGCAGTTAAGCTCGCTTTACTCTCAGTTGTATTGGAGATTTTTTGAAGTTCTTGGGATACTGCATTATATGCTGTGCCCACCTGTAATAACATATTACATGCACTCCTACATTTTTCATAGGTGGAAATAGAAGCAACCACCAATGAACCAGGCACTGCTTTGCGAGCACCAACAATGGAATCTGGGTTGGTACCAGCATGCAAAGACACCTGTTATGGAGATCTCAAGCTTCAAATGTGGGAAAAGAAATATGATGGTAGCAAGGGGAAGGTATGCAATAAGGGTTGCACTAGTCCGGGAACTTTTCTTCTGTGCTGAATTTTTTAAATTTGTTTTCAAATAACTTGCTTGTTGCTCCTGTTGCAAGGTGCAGTTTGGTTCAGCAGTCTTCAAAACTGAACTTTGATAATTAATATGTTTAATGATTATATATTTGGTTAATTAATCTTTTTAGTGAGCTAAATTAATGGTGTAAACCACCAAAAAGGAACGTAGAATGTAGGTGTGCTTGAGGGGAGGCTGCGACATGAAGCCTACCTGCCCTCGTCAGTTTGGGTAACTTGGGTTTCTTATCATCTGGCCAAGCCCCTCCTCTATGGATAAATGGAGGCACATGAAACCAAATCTGTTTAGCGAAGATTGTTGACAGAGTAGTCACCACCTGTGTAGTCAAGTTCTCCTCTGACACTGAAAATCGGTTTCCTGTATATAATGTCTGGGCTTCCCTTACATTTTCCTTGAAAAAAAAAGAGATACTTTCAGCGAGAGTAGTACGTGCCCTTAACATTAACTTGTTTGCTCGCAGATGATACTTGCCCTTAGCAAAGATTGTAGAGATTAGACACCACCTATGTAGTCAAGTTCTACTCGACACTGAAAATTGGTTTCCTGTTTATAGTGTCTGGGCTTCCCTTACATTTTTCCTTGAAAAAAAGAAGATCATTTCAGCGAGAGTAGTACGTGCCCTTAACATTAACTTGTTTGCTCGCAGATGATTCTTGACGCCACGAGCAACATGGCAGCGGTGGAAGTTGGAGGAGGCCCCTGGTTCAACGGGTGGAAAGGCACGACTGCTACAAACGAGCTTGTGAATAACATTGTTGGTACTCAGGTCGACGTGGAGAGCCTCTTCCCGATCCCGATCCTCAAGCCCCCTGGCCTGTAGGTTTATTCATTCAGGAGAAGTGAGAATAAATTGGAATTATGAGGGCGCTCAGGTTCTCTAGGCTTAGGCTTAGGTTCTTCTGGCTATGTTTTTGGTTCAGCGATCGGTGATGCATTACAAGATTGAAGAAAAGCGCCATTTGGGTAAATTCTTGGCTCAGCTTCGAGTATTACTGAAGATAGACGCCATATAGGTGAAATAAACATGTTGAGGAGAAGAGATGACTTTTGCAAGAAACTCGCAGTATTAATCTATGTTGGGCGAACAGTCTGCTTTCAACAAAAGTACAGTAAAGCATATATATTTTGGGTTCTTGTCTATGGCCTATAATAAGTAATGCAAATTCTACTGATGTACAGTATTGTTCCTCGGACCATTCACCGTGACGTTGCATCTGGAACGAGAAAATCGCACGTCTGCAGACTGGAGCTCCATGGAACGAAGAATAAATAATCTGCACAATTTTGTGCGGTGCGAGTTCTGTCGGCGTCGAGATTTTTTTCATTCATTTGGTCCTGACAAGTGGCCCCACCGTATAGCCTCACGCAGGACTGAGATTCCAGGCAGAGTCCCAATTCGCTCTGCATTTCCTTTTTGATGCACACCCAGATAGGTGTCGTTTTAGTTCACTCCATATTTTCTCCTGCCGAAATTCCGGCGCCTTCGACCAGCTGTTGCAATAATTTGGCAGGCCAAAAAGAAAAGAGAAATCAAGGAAACCATATTTCATCACAGTAGTACTTACTACATATGGTAGGGACAATATTTATTGCCCATCTAAGCAGATCAAGGGCAATCTTTCCACGACCAGCGTCAAACCTGGACGACCAGCCGGAGCACGCCAACTCTTCCAACCAAACCCCAGCGATCTCTCTCTCTCTTTCTTCATCACGCGTCCAATTTTTTCTCCCTCTCTCAGCCTCCGCTGCAGACGCCACAGAATCCATCCATTTTACAAAAATCATTCAAACAGTGCTCCAGAGATTAAAAAAACCGGAAAAAAAATCTTACCGTGGGATGTGATTTATGCCATCGCATCTGGCGTTGCTGTCGTGCCTGCTGGTGCTGGTCCTCTCCCTCGACAAGTTCCTCCTCCACTACCTCAAGAAGCGCTGGCTCTCCGGAGGCAGCATAATCCCCAGGATCCCCGCCAGCCCCTTCAGGTCGCACCCGCGATTCATGGCGACCGCCGCCGGAAAGTGGAGCGAGACAGCCATGCTCGTCATCGACATGCAGGTCCGTTTCTTTCTCGATTTATTTGGAGGGCGCTTTCCTTCTTTTGTTATTGTTGGAAGAAAATTCAGTTCTTTCGGGGATTGATTGATGTCCTTTGGTGGTGGGTTGCCTACTGCTGAATTATTGCTGCGGTTCCATATGGTGCAGAAGGACTTCGTGGACCCGGCGATGGCCAGCCCGATGCTGGTCGCTGGAGGAGAGGCTGTAATCCCCACCGTCGCTGAGGCCGTCGCCGTCGCCCGGCAGCGCGGCATCTTCGTCGTCTGGGTAAAGTCCCATTCGTCTTCCCAGTGCTAGTAATTTGGTTCTCTAAATAAATCAGCCCCGGCCCAGTTTACTGCTGTTTGTTCCAAGTTCTTGGCGAGTTCTTGCCGTTCCTGGTTTTGTTGGTTCCGTTCGATTAGCCTCGCAGTTTTTTCAATGTAAAAGGGGAGGAATTGGCACTTGCCCGTACCTTTGGTCCCCGTGCGCTACTATTTCCTTTGTCAAATTCAACAAGGGTCTGCCACTTGGCGAGACCTAAAAAACATTCCTGGGCCAATGACCAAGGTCTCGTTCTTTCAAAAATCCACTCAATTGGTTTGACTTCCTGCCTTGCATAACTACATAGATTACTACTCCCAACATTTTTTAGTCATGAAACTGTTCATCAGTTAGTATAAATGTTTGGGTCTCCAACATCTGCCAGCAAAGCAATTGACGTCTACCCTCGTTTGGATTACAATGTGTTGTAATGTTTCTTCTAGGGACAACTAGAACCAAGTTCTGTGCAAAAATCCATTACATGATAACCTTGCAAATTTCACCACCTATACTATACAAAATTTGATGTGGGGGCAATAGACATATTATTGTCTCTCTAATCAAAGTTAGCAATCAGGGCCATCTGATGGTCGCTAGATTAGGTGGCAGCTGGCATGCTTTATTTGTTCATGTAAGACGAAAACTCCAGCTAGCATGTGTTGCCCATTTCTGGCACTTCACCTGCATGAACTGAGAACGATAGGCAGTGCACCCTTAGATGTTGGAATAACTTCTCCTTATGCATGGTGTATGTGCAACTTTTGCAATAATTTATTCCTGGTTGTTGAAGCACATGCAATTCTAAATTCTGCTAAACATGCTTTTGGGAATTTTACATTTCAACCTGCAAGCTGACCTCTGTTAGTGTAACCTACACTTTCCCCCCTTTCTACACAAAGTTATGTGCTTCAGAAAGCACTGTTGCCATTCCGAGAAGGTATTAATTGATGATGAACTACTATGCAGGTTGTCAGAGAGCATGACCCTTCTGGAAGAGATGTTGAGCTTTTTCGCAGACATTTGTACTCTGGAGGCAAAGGTCCAACAGTGAAAGGTCTGAAAGGGGCAGAACTCGCTGACGGGCTTGTTATCAAAGAAGGCGACTATAAGTTGGTGAAGACAAGATTTAGTGCTTTCTTTGCGACACACCTCGATTCTGTCCTCAAAACACTAGGAATTAAGAACTTGGTAATTGTTGGTAAGCACTTATACATGTTGATTGATACTATGAAGTTACAATCTTTTTGTTTGCTCGATAATTGATCGCTCTAAGCCTGTAATGTAGGTTCTGCTATTTAATTGTGCCGTTCATTATTTCTTCTGGCTACTTTTGCAGTTTATAATGTTTCAAATAGCATGCGATGGCAATAGCTCTCCTAGTATGAGCGGTGGAAAGTCCCATATTGGAGAACTTGTATAATGCAGCAACCTTTATAAAAATCGAAAAGCGATTGCTTCCATTTTCTGTACTGTAGAGTTCCACGTTAGGAAAAGCCTTGCTTAGAACAAATGTCTCTACCTTGGCTTGTGTTTTATGGTTTTGTACCACATTGGGCAGCATCATTTACTGTGTACATATATGTGATGATTTTCAGGTGTTCAAACACCAAATTGCATTCGTCAGACTGCCTTCGATGCTGTAGAGTTGGACTATGAGAAAGTTACGGTCCTTATTGATGCAACAGCTGCTGCTAGGCCAGATATTCATTTGTGTAAGTGCCCATGTTTCATGCTATCGCGTCCATAATTTAGTCACCAATAACACCCATGCTGCATCCAGCTTCATGACAATCATGAGTTTAGTACCTGGTTTTGGTGACGCCACGTATAAGTCATTTGGAAAACACGGTTAGAAAGTGTGTGATGTAAGTTTGAACATTAGAGGTACAAGTAGATACTTATCTCGAAATTTTATACGGGGTCAAGAACTATTAGCTACAGATCATGTTGGTGACTGCAATGCTGTCCTCTTTCACAGTTGATAATATTTTTGGTTGCCTCATTTTATTCCTGGGATTGAGTTGTGACAGAATGATTGGTTAGTAGATCATTGAACCTTATATTTCATTATTTTGTGGGTTACAAGATAAAATAAATATATGAACTGAAGGACATGAAAAAGTGCATTCCCTGTTCAACTATATCCATGATAAGCATGTACCTGGCATCGGCATATGTAAATCATGTGGAACCCCACGGTTTGGAAATTGCATGTTGTAGAATATTGTTAGTGGGACAGTTTGATCATCCAAAAGGGAAAAGTACAATTTACCTTGTAAACAACACAACTGCAGCTACAGCTCATGTTGCTGAATGCAATCTTTGATAGTTGAGAGACGATATTTTTTTGTGCTGATTCTCTCTAATCTTTTTGCTGTGATTAATTGCTGACTGACGGCAGCTTATGTATGTTGACCAGCAAATATCAGAGATATGAAGACTATCGGCGTGGAAACACCAACCTTGGAAGAGTGGCGCCATTAAGCTTGCTGGTGTTACACTCCATTCTTGGCACCAAGCAAGATCCCTGGGCTCTCATAGACAACAGACATGCTGCCTCTTCTTTTTTCTCCATTCGGTCCTGACAACTGTAGTTATATTAATCTTTGCAAGGTTGCATGTACACAACTTCTAATCTGTCCTATATAGAGTCAGTTAATGGGTTCTCACAGACAACAGACATGCTGCCTCTTCTTTTTTTCTCCATTCGGTCCTGACTCCTGACAAATGTAGTTATATTAATCTTTGCAAGGTTGCATGCATACAACTTCTACTCTGTCCTTCATAGAGTCAGTTAATGGTACATTGTCGATGTGGTTTCGTTTAAGATGTTGAGGGCTTGTAGGTATAGAGCCTGACAACTCCAGAACCAAAACAGGGTTTTTTCGGAATTGCTATGCCACAGTCGACAGTTTTTTTCTTGAAGTCTCAGTCGATTGGTATCGTCTGGGTGGCTGTGTCAAGAGGGGCGCTGGTGAGTTGGGATTTTCCAAGGTTGGACTGGACCATGTTTGCATGAGCTTGTTTCTATTTTTCGTGTTTTGTGTGTGTAGGCTGTTTGTTGTTTGTTTTGCTCGTGGATTGGTCTTTTGTATTTTCTTTTCTCGTGTGTTTTTAGGGCCATTGATTGTGTCAAATATGTTGTATGTGCTTATTCAAGGCAATAAAGGGTTGAAGATTCTTCTATAAATTTAGGGGTTGAAAATTGGTGTCAATTCCATCATAAGCTTGTGACATTACGTGTACATGCATCAGTATCTTTTATCCGATTATGCGTAAGTTGCACTTTAGACCAAAATTGCTAAACAAGACTTCGGTTATTATTTCTTATTTCAATTTTCCTTCTTTCTTCTTATTTATTTTTTATACATTTGTCATCCTCATTTGTGTACATATTCTTTCATAAAATGCTATGAGTTGCACTTTTTCTCAACAAACATGCAATTACCAATTGGTTTCTAACGCGAGTTGCACTTTTGTCAAAAAAAAAACGTGCAAGTAGCAACCGGGTTTTTCTGCCGTTGCACTTTTCTCAAATGTGCAATTCCTAACGGTTTTTTATACGAGTTGTACTTTTCTCCAAAGACATGCAATTAGCAAGTGGTTTTCAAAACGAGTTGCACTTTTCTCAGAAATGTGCAATTAGCAACCGACTTTCGAAATGAGCTACACTTTAATCAAGAAATGTGAAAACATAACTCACGGCGATCCCTGTCGACAAATTTCGTTCAATAAATTATGATTTGCCGAGTTTGTCAGGGCACACGGCAAAGGATTGCCGAGAACCAACTTGAGATGTCAGCAAAAAACGCGAAGGTGGATGGGAGATGCTTACGGTGTCTTTGGCAGGTGGGACCCACCTCATAGATTTGTTCTTAGCTGTAGCTTTTCCTTGGGCAATTAATCTGCAATTCTAACCGGTTCCGATACGGGTTGCATTTTTATTAAGAAATATGCAACTACAACAGTTACGATCCGAGTTCCATTTTCCTCAAAAACGTGCAATTAGTAGGTGGTTGTCGAAAGGATTGCACTTTTACCCAAAAAAAAAAAAAAAGTCAAACCGGTTGTCGATACCAACTACATTGTTTTCTTCCAGAAATGTGTAACTCAAACCCGTTTTCGATACGAGTTGAACTTTTTTCAAGAAACATGCAACTAACAATCGGTTTACCATACAAGTTGCACTATTCTCAGGAAATGTGGTACTCTAATATGGTTTTTCAATGAGTTGCACTTTTTTCAAGAAACGTGCAAGGAGATCAACCATTAAGAATGCCTATATCTAGATCCAACATAAAAAATGCCTCTATGATGATGGCAAGCATTTTAACATGACACAAATGCTTTCTTTTGTTTATTTCTCTTTTTGCTGGAAAAGAAGAAAATCGAGATTAGATTAAAGTTTTTCACTCTACTTTGTAATATTCTTTTATTTATTTAGGATTTTGTAATATATCAATAAATGTTGTAAAATTTTCTAATGTCAAAAAGATGTGAGTTACTTATTCTTATTTTTACATATCTTTTGTGTATTTTGTCTCTCATGTATTTGCAATCCTTATTCATTATGGAATATTATTGTTTGGAATTAATATTGCAAATTTATTCCTAATCCATATTTTTTTATGATGTCATAATGACTTGTACTTTTTTTACAATAGTAATCCTATGCACTAAAATTGTTCCCGAAACTAAAGATATTAGCAAAGGTCATTCGAAATTTATCGCACTCAAATCAACGATATAACTCTAACTCATCGGCTAGAGTAAGACTTCGATATCCTTGCCAACTTTCAGCAAAAAGTTAAATATTTATCCCAAATGTCACATGAATAAATGCAGGAGCGCTTAGATAGCCGCTTGAGTAGTAAAACTAAATCGAAAAAATAAAATTACGTAGGCAAGCGCCCAGCCACGCAACGCTGGGCTCTTCCTTCAGATGCTAATTAGCGCTGCCGGACGCTTCCGACTTTTATGCCGCAAGCAATAAAAACGTTTAGCATCGGGCGATAATATTTGCATCGGGCGCCCAGGATTCCAGCTAGCAACTACCGATGGGCAGGGATTTTCTTCCTGGCGTTGGTCCGTAAGCGCCCCACTGTGGGTGCTCTCACAAGATAGAGTTGTTGCAAATAAACTCGAGCTCCTCAAGTGGGTATTACCACGGTCAAAGAGGAACTGCCTCGAAGTCACCTTTATTCTCGATTTCATACATGGGCTATTAGATTAAAGCTTGATTCTATCCACAATATTTTACAAAATAAATTATGAAAAACTCTAGAATTAATAATTGCAAATTTCTAAACCCAATACCGAAAAAGATACTCTATCATTTTACATGTTATTGCTGGATGCAAAATTTGCACGGACAAAATTATGTGCAAAATTGGCTTCAAAGAAGAAAAATTACCAATTGTGCATTAATTTATGTAAAAATAAAATTTGCACGGACAATTATGTGGAAATTTCAGCTGCAAAAAGCGGAAAATTTCAAATTGGACTTTTCTGAACCCAAAATCTAATGTGCGAACAACCTCGCACATTTCTAAAAGCTGAAATTACACACAAAAAACATTGTCTATAGTTTCTTCTTTAAAAATGATAAAACCACTCAATTGCACATTGCCACACTCTGTATAGGCATCAAAAGTGCAAACTACCTGGACTACACATTTTATAAAACCAAAAATTGCAACACAAAACATTTCATGCAGAAATTATATTTCAGCTAAGCCTAAATATCCAATAGAACTTTTAAAATTATAAGGTTGCACAATTTAAAACTGAGCAATTGCCTAATAAGCAAAAACTGACACAAACTCAAAGGAGAACCCCTGCAAATAAAAAGAATTTATTTTCTATACACACGCGCACTGTAGTGTAGTTGGGTTCTGCACTAAGGGAGGAAGTCACTACGGGAAACCGTCAAAACGCCGACGGCGGTCCGCCGTCGGCGTAGCCACGATCGCCGTCGGTGTAGTAACCGACGGCCGCCGTCGGCGTAATGGCGTCGGCGTAGGACGCTGTCGGCGTATGTAAATAGCCGTCGGCGTATCCGCCGCCGTCGGCGAAGACGTAGTGGGACCCACAAAACGGCCGTCGAACGTCTCCGTCTGCTCCACCTATACGCCGACGGCAGTGCCGTCGGCCTATGCTGCCACGTGTGCTGCTCTGGTGCTTCTGGGGAGGAGCCTGACGCCGACGGCATTGCCGTCGGCGTAGGGATGACCATATGGTCATCCAGCGTCGACGTGGCGCAATCCTGTGCGTCCACACAGCACATACGCCGACGGCAATGCCGTCGGCGTATGTTAGGCCATATTTTCAGTTTCTGAAACTTTCTGCTGCTGGTTTCTGGCGCATTTCAAATACAATTAAAATTGCACAAATTATAAAACATCACAGAAACATCAAATAAACATCACATACTAATCCAAATGATACAAACATGATTCAAATTCATCCAAACTCAAAAATGACATAAACATAGTTCGAATTCACACACGCTACACCCGAACACATCCTACACCTCCCGAGAGCCCGAGGTATCCATTTCTGACAGCGTGAGAATAGGCGACCGACCGCGTGGGCCAGTCGAACCACACAAGGAATCCGGCGAGGCATGGGACGGTGTGGTCTCACGCGACGAACTAGGCGAGGCACCACCAGTGCCATGCTCCACGAGCGCGCGCGTCGAAGTCGGCGAGGCGGAAGCACGACCAAAGGGTGCAGTCCTCGAGTATTCCGATCCCTACATGTTTTGAGTCCAAGTTAGCAACTTGGAAAGCACAGCATGGCGGTAACAACTTGTTTGGCAAATAACTTACCGGAGTCGCTGGCTTGTATGTGCGAGCGACCGACTCCCTCGTTGGGCCGACGGGCATGATCCCGGGCCTAGGTGGACGCGTAGGCAGCTGCGACCGCTCTCCAGTGGCATGAAACTTCTCGTCAGCCTACAAGATAGTTTAGATGTCAGGAGTTGTAGAAAAAAAAGGTTCAAACTGAGGAAATGGGACTTGTCATATTTTGCAAATATAAAAGTTGAAACTTACAGCATCCCTCAACTCTGCCCACTCCTCATACTCCTGGCTCTTCTGTACCCACAACTGATACTCTCTCTCATAGCTCGCGTAAGCGGCATCGAAGGCCGCCTCGAAATCAGCCTACAGTTTTAAAAGGGAACGCATCTCGTCAACTTAGCCACTTAGCTAGGAACGAATGTCGGAAAGAGAATGAAATTGAGAAAAACTTACATCGGGGCGAGCTCGGGAAGGCCGACGAGGCAGGACGGGAGGGTCGTCGGCGGTGAGGGTAGCCTTGACACGCGAGAGGCCCAACTCAGGAGTACGCGTGAGTACCGCACTAAGCATGAGAGGACGGCCATGCTCCCAACCGTTCCCGGCAAGGACCACCGCTCTCTCGTCGATGTCATGCTCAAGAGGGTTGTCCACCTCCGGATTTATACCCTTGAACGTCTCGACGTATGCCTTTAGCCCCTCCTTGGCAGTGCCGAAGTAATCGGGCAGCGAGGGCTGAGGCTCAGAAAAATTGGGCTTCTTCATCTTCATCCTCTCCCATGCTTGCATGTCCGAAAGAGGCTCCCCGAGATCGGCCTCCTGCAATGCCAAAGAAGTGTCATGCGTATCAAGTAGGAACATGAGGGGAAATAAATGAAGATTGTTTCATGTATATATATACCAGCTTTGCCTTGAAGCGATCATGGTTGCGGGCACCCGCACGATGTGTCCCCCCGCTCCCGCGGTTTAACTTGTTTCGCTCGCTCAAGGCCTTGAACTCGTTGTCCTCCCCAGCCCACCTAGACACCAACGCCCTCCACGCGTCATCCTTGCCATAGGCCCATTGGGGCTTAAACTGAAAAAACAATACTCATGAGAAGAACGGATAATGCAATTGCAACTTAGCAGCAACATGTAATCTCATTAACAATGTACTTACCGCCATGTAGTCATCTACGGACACCTCAGGTGGGTTCTCCACAATCTCATGCTTCACCGCCGTCTTGCCTAACGTCTCAGTACTGAAATGATTGATCATGGTATGCTTTGCATTGTAGAACTGCTGTCGTGTCAACTTCATACAAGCCCCCTGCAAAGTCTTGTCCGCATCGCCCCGCTGCTCAGGAAGTACCCTATAGAACTTCTGTAATCATGCAAAAAAAAATTGTGAGAGCATGGTGGGAACATCAAGTATTAACGAAATTCGAAAAGTTCAACTTACCCAAAACTTGTTGATCACGGCGTCAGAACATTTCCCGCCGGTCGCGTAATTGGCGGCCTGATAGTCTACCCAACGGGTGGCTAGCTTCCTCGCGCCGTTGGGGACGGTACTGTACAAGCCCGGCCAAAACTTCCTAATCAAAGCTCCAACAAGGGTGTTTGGCACACGGCTTCCCGCAGGATGTATCCAGTTGCTGCACAATAATTAAACATTAGTACATGTCATACTGTCCTGACAACAATGAAGTTACCATGTTCAAAATTAGTATATATAGTCACTTACTCTTTCCCATTAGGCGTAATGAGGATCTTCTCCTCCTCGGTAGCAGGTTCCTTGTCCTCATCAGGGACCTGGGATTCCCCTCGAATCTTTGGCGGCTTCCGCCGCCCGGAGGGCCCCGCCTCCAAGTCCGTGGAGGGGCCCGCCCCCACGTCCGTGGAGGGGCCCGTCTCCTCCGAACCCTCGTCGACAGAAGCAGAGGGTATGTCCGAAGACACGTCGCCCCCACCTCGCCCTCGTCCTCCCTCACCTCGCCCTCGCCCTCGTCCTACACCTCGTCCTCGTCCTCGTCCTGCACCTCGTCCTGCATTGAGAAAGGGTGAACAATTAAGCATAAAGACATGATTCAATTAAGAATTGCATCACCTCTACTCTCACCACTGTCAGACAGGTAACGCGGGTTCGGTGTACTTGCTCTTCCACTTTTAGTAATTTTTAATTTCTTCAGCAAGGAGGCCGATGATTCCTTGCCTTGGCTCATCTTGGTCAATCACCTGCATTGAGAAAGGGTAAACTTTTAAGCATGTTGAAAAATGTAGTTAACACTAACAGTAACCCTAAACGGCAACAAGAAAAGGAGGGGAGAGCCAAGTACTGCCATTGAGAAAGCTTGGGCAAATGATTTGATATGGGTTCAAATTATCCCTAGTTATTATCCATATGGGTTCAATTAATATAAGCAAGTGTAGCGATGTGGCCTCCATTCTCGATATTGCGAAAGAGGGAGTTAATATCATTATCGAGAGAAAATCATGATTAGACTAATATCAAAGGAGGTACATATGACCATTTTGCGTCAGGAAAAATATTCTTAACTAGTTTCTTACAAACAACCATGTGCTATATTTCTTACTAACACTTCACAAAATCAACCCATATGTCCTCAACTAGTGTGCTTGCTAACTGCTATGTTTTGATAACTACAAAATGACTAACTGCAAACCTACTTTGCCTGTTCATGTACACATTTTCGCAAACACCTTGCGTGCGGTTTCGGTAGGGGAGGGAGGAGGCAGAGAGGGGAAGCACACCTTCGCGCATGGGAGGGAGGGGAGGTCGAGGGCGGTGCAGGGAGGGAGGGTAGGTGAAGCCGGCGCCGAGGTCGTCCGCAGCGTCGAGGACGGCCGGTCCGTGGGCACGGGCACGGCGAGGCGACCACGGGCATGGGCACGGCGAGGCGACCACGGGCACGGCGAGGCGACCACGGGCATGGGCACGGCGAGGCGACCACGGGCACGGGCACGGCGAGGCGACCACGGGCACGGCGAGGCGACCACGGGCTGGGACGGCCGGCAGCGGCGGAGGAGGATTTGGGGTTGGGACGGCGGCGGGGCGATGTCGATTTGGGGATTTTGGGCGGGATGTCGATTTGGGTAAGTGAAGCCGCGTACGCGCGGTGGACGGGTAAGTGAAGCCACGCAGGCCTACGCCGACGGCAAAGCCGTCGGCGTATGTTTTTTTTTTCACAAATAAGCCAAGGAGAAAGATGAACAACATTTGATGAAACAACACAGTACTCAACATAGGTATCAACATACGTGGTTCAGAAAATACAAAAACAACTTCAGAAGGAAACAAAACGCCAGGAGAAAGATGAACAACATTTGATGAAACAACAGAAGAAAATGCAAGAAGAGGCACTGAGAGAACAGAAAAGACGTCCTGCCGCTGGTTGCCCAAAGATGAACAAATCATACGGTTTCACCCAGCTACAATCCCACCGTGGCTGCGATATCACATGCAGGGTGGGACGTAGCTGGGTAAATCCGGATAATTTGTGTGGAATGTCTAAATATAGCTGAAACAAGACACACGGTTTGAGCGCCACTTCGATTCAAGCAGCGGTAAGACGTCTCTGATGATCTACAACCGTCCGGCAAGACGTCTATGATGATCTGCAACCGTTTGGTACGGTCGCAGGTCATCACAGACGTCTTGCCGCTGGTTGCCCAAAGATGTCTCTCCGAGTGAGCTGGAATGTTTTGTGTGAGTGAGTAACCTGTCTGAGGAGTGGCCTATTTATAGGCGTCGTGTGTTTCTTTCTGGCGCTGCTGACCCGTTGGATCTGGTAGAAGCACACGGATCGTGTGTTTCCTTCCAGTGCTTGTGAGCCGTTGGATCAGCGGTGTGTTTCTTTCGAGCGCTCGTGAGCCCTTGGATCAGGCAGAAGCACACGGATCGTGTGTTTCCTTCCAATGCTTGTGAGCCGTTGGATCAGCGGTGTGTTTCTTTCGAGCGCTCGTGAGCCCTTGGATCAGGCAGAAGCACACGGATCGTGTGTTTCCTTCCAGTGCTTGTGAGCCGTTGGATCAGCGGTGTGTTTCTTTCGAGCGCTCGTGAGCCCTTGGATCAGGCAGAAGCACACGGATCGTGTGTTTCCTTCCAGTGGTTGTGAGCCGTTGGATCAGCGGTGTGTTTCTTTCGAGCGCTCGTGAGCCCTTGGATCAGGCAGAAGCACACGGATCGTGTGTTTCCTTCCAGTGCTTGTGAGCCGTTGGATCAGCGGTGTGTTTCTTTCGAGCGCTCGTGAGCCCTTGGATCAGGCAGAAGCACACGGATCGTGTGTTTCCTTCCAGTGCTTGTGAGCCGTTGGATCAGCGGTGTGTTTCTTTCGAGCGCTCGTGAGCCCTTGGATCAGGCAGAAGCACACGGATCGTGTGTTTCCTTCCAGTGCTTGTGAGCCGTTGGATCAGCGGTGTGTTTCTTTCGAGCGCTCGTGAGCCCTTGGATCAGGCAGAAGCACACTACCATGGAACATAAGAAAACTAAACTAGACTTTATTTGTGTTAGGTTAGTCCATTGGGGCTTGTGAAACCAACTTTTATCAAAATTAATCGAAACGGAGTAGTAGGAACTAAGATAGAACAAACTTGGGTACATAGACGAATGACAACAAACTTGCACTAGTAGGAATGTGCTTATAGCCACCAGTCTACATCTTTATTTAATCCATAATACATCACGAATAATGTAACTAACTTTTGCCGGGTCCTAAGCCGCGAGGTGCTGAGCGGCCGGCGGCTTGCACCCAAAGATAAGGAATCATCACTGGGGCAATACTCACATGAGGAGGATCCCGATGAAGTGTATATCACATATTGTCATGCACCGCTTGCGTATCCAACCTAACCAGGTAGCGACGGACGTGCTCGTCCTCCTCTCTGATACGGCGACGCACCTCCACCTCGGGGGCCGGCGGCCTCTGCACCGAGGCTGGCCCACGCGACGGCCACCAAACAAGATCCGGGTCGACGACGTCACCCGGATTCCTCACCAAACTACGCGTCCCGGAAGACACCTCCCAGTGCCAGCCCGGCGGAGCCCAGTCCCGGACACTGCCCGTGTCCAACAAATGGCCGGTGGTCATCATCGATTCCCGCCGAGATCTGAAAAAATGAGTGGGGAATTTGATCAAACAACTAAGGTGCGTGCAACCTAGGTACGTAGGGGAGGGAGAGGGCAGCACCTTGGCATGGCGGACGGCACACGTGGTGGTGACGCCACGGGAGAGTGATGAGGGATCAGATATCAGTTTAGATGTGCTATGCCAATGGAGGCCATGACTACATATATATAGTGAGAAATGGGCTTCTGAGCTGTAGTATGCCCAATCAGGAAGAAGCACACGGATCGTGTGTTTCCTTCGTGTGCTTCTGAGCCGTTGGATCAGCGGTGTGTTTCTTTCGAGCGCTGGAAGGAAGCACACGATCCGTGTGCTTCTTCCTGATTGGGCATACTACTAGCCAATCAGGAACTGGTACGCGGATCGTGTGTTTCCTTCGAGAGCTTGGGAGCCGTTGGATCAAGCGGTGTGTTTCTGCACTTAGAGGTGAAAACCAAGCAAAAAAGTCCACTGGCTACCCCCTTTCGACGCACGTCTATGGGGGTAGACGGAAACGTTAGGGTTTTTCCAGCGGATTCAGGGTTTCACCGAAGCGGGGCCCCGGAGCGTCGGAACCCCACCCAAACCTAGGTTGTGACATACCATATGTATACAAATGAGTTGTGTGTTGTAAATGTGCAAGAATCTACTCCTACGTGTGACCGACATCACCGGCTTCACTTTCTCTCTAGTGAGTTTCTGCACTTAGAGGTGAAAACTCCCCTTTCGGGCGAACCGGATGGAATCGTGTGTCGATTTGGGGTAGACTTTGGTTTCTCATGTTCCTATGGCCTAACATAACACAACCAAGCAAAAAAGTCCACTGGGCTACCCCCTTTCGACGCACGTCTATGGGGGTAGACGGAAACGTTAGGGTTTTACCAGCGGATTCAGGGTTTCACCGAAGCGGGGCCCCGGAGCGTCGGAACCCCACCCAAACCTAGGTTGTGATATACCATATGTATACAAGTGTGTTGTGTGTTGTAAATGTGCAAGAATCTACTCCTACGTGTGACCGACATCACCGGCTTCACTTTCTCTCTAGTGAGTTTCTGCACTTAGAGGTGAAAACTCCCCTTTCGGGCGAACCGGATGGAATCGTGTGTCGATTTGGGGTAGACTTTGGTTTCTCATGTTCCTATGGCCTAACATAACACAACCAAGCAAAAAAGTCCACTGGGCTACCCCCTTTCGACGCACGTCTATGGGGGTAGACGGAAACGTTAGGGTTTTTCCAGCGGATTCAGGGTTTCACCGAAGCGGGGCCCCGGAGCGTCGGAACCCCACCCAAACCTAGGTTGTGACATACCATATGTATACAAGTGTGTTGTGTGTTGTAAATGTGCAAGAATCTACTCCTACGTGTGACCGACATCACCGGCTTCACTTTCTCTCTAGTGAGTTTCTGCACTTAGAGGTGAAAACTCCCATTTCGGGCGAACCGGATGGAATCGTGTGTCGATTTGGGGTAGACTTTGGTTTCTCATGTTCCTATGGCCTAACATAACACAACCAAGCAAAAAAGTCCACTGGGCTACCCCCTTTCGACGCACGTCTATGGGGGTAGACGGAAACGTTAGGGTTTTTCCAGCGGATTCAGGGTTTCACCGAAGCGGGGCCCCGGAGCGTCGGAACCCCACCCAAACCTAGGTTGTGACATACCATATGTATACAAGTGTGTTGTGTGTTGTAAATGTGCAAGAATCTACTCCTACGTGTGACCGACATCACCGGCTTCACTTTCTCTCTAGTGAGCCAGGAAAAGTTTTTATTTGTTTTACATGTATATGTTGTTGTGTTGGGTTCCGAAAAACTCAAACCGTTATTTTACGTGGGTGGGATACTGAAATTGGGAGGGCAATTATAGGTCCAATATATATATAAATTACAACTACATTAAATATTATATAGAGAAATAAAGAAATGAATATTATATACGAAAATAAATAAAAAAACAACTAAACGCCGACGGCAGCCGTCGGTGTATAATAACGCGTGTACGTACCGTCGGCGTATCAACGATGCTGGACGTTCCCGTTATGCTGCCCGTTTGTACGCCGACGGGAGAAAGAACGCCGACGGCAGCCGTCGGGCACGTATGTCTACGCCGACGGCGCTTCGTACGCCGACGGCTTGCTCGTCGTCTGCCCTAGCCCGTGCGGTACGCCGACGGCCCCGACATTTGGCCGTCGGCGTACAATAAGGCCGTCGGCGTAGCGTGGCTTTCCCGTAGTGAGTACGTCTGCACAGTTTTCTCTGTTTTTTCCACAAGTCCACGAGTCTCCCAGGTCAGTCAATCGGTATACCAATGGAGTAATGGACAGAGGTTAAAGGTAAAAAACACAGTTGCGTTGTAGCAGAAGCGCCAAACTTATATACCAGACGAAGCGATCCGCAAATAGAGGCAGCTTTCTACCTTGGCTGGCAATCTTCCTAGTACGTTCTTGATCTGGAGCAAGGAAACCGTACTGGTTGCGTGGTTGTAGTCCAAAACCGCGGCCGGTGGCTTCGATCACCATGCTGCGTAAGCTCCAAACAACACGACGGCTCTTCCGATGACCCGCCAGCTGCCTCTACCCCCCTAAACAAAGGTAAGAGGGCGCACATATAGCTGGCTGCCGCGGCGGTGCGATCGAGCGGATCGAGAGCTCCCAAACACTTGGACAACCCCTCCGGCGCCGTGGCGGCGGCGAGGGAAGAATTAGCGAGCATGGACGTCGAGCGAAGCAGCCCGGCGCCGCCGCCGTCCTTGCAGTTGCAGGCTGGGGTGGAGGCCGTGAAGAAGTGGCATCGGATTCGAAGCCGCGCGAGGAGGGCTTTGCCGGCCGCCTGCGTCGTGGCGGCGACCGTGCTCGCGGTCGTCGTGCTCTCCGCCGCCGCCGGGGACGGCTCGCCCACGCTACCCAGCAGCCGGTTCTCCGTGCAAGGTACGTACGTAAAACGCGCGCGCGCGCCATGGTTAGGGGGTCGAATTGCTTGATTTGTTGTCTCTCTTCGTTTTCGTCAAGTCAAGTGCATGCTTCTTCCTAGCCCAGCTAGAATCGTCATCCGCCGCCATACGTTTCATTGCCGCGCGCGCGCCCCATTACGTACCACTCGAGGCAGAGACGCAGAATTGTCTTGACCATGACATCTCCGAATTGTACGTTAGCTCGCCCGCCGTCGTCCGTCGACCCCATATTAGTAGTACTACCCCACTGACAAAATTGAGACTAGATAAATGAGGCCGTGGCCTGTGGGCAAGCTGGGTTGTGACCCAACCAAGAACCAGACTACACATTGATCCCATTTATCCACCGACCACTATTTTCCTCAAAAAACAAAATCCGCCGAGCACTCGTGCGAAAAACAACCACCACCACTAGCAGCTCCCGGAATTATCTTCTCTAGCGCAGATGCATCACTCCCTAACTGACTTTCGCACCATGATCGGAGATTGACTTAGACCGTGCTAGACGTGGGTCGACTTAAGAGCTCAAAAACCAAAAATCAGTCTCCTTTGCCACCGTCGGATCGTTCAACCAAGAACAAAGGGTATATATGTTTGCCCGGCTAACATATCCGATATTTGAAAAATGACACCGGGGTGATTTATCCCTAATATTGCAACAAAATGTCGAGTACCACAACAAATTTTCTCACCCCGTGTACAAAATATATATTGCTGCAACAAATCATCGTAATGTTTCAAGAAAAGGAGTGATACAAAAAAACGTGGTTAAGCAACAAATTTTTCTACTGCGGATAAATTTGTAACAGAAATCACCAACGGATTAAAAAAACATACTCCCATGCTCATTGTGGTTGACCGCCACGCCCCCACTCGTTAACACTTCCTGACCACCCACCAATTTGACAGTGGATCAAGGATGCGAAAATGGGACCCAATTGTCCCACTTCTTTTCCATTTTATGCATGCCTAGTACAAATACATATGTACAAAATGAAAAAGAAGTGAGATAATTGGGTCCCGTTTTTGCACCCCTTGCGCACTAGGGATACAAAGCTTGAACTTGGCCGGATGCAACCGCAAAAAAAAAAAAAAAAAGAACTTGGCCGGATGCGGGTCACTCGTAGAGCTTAGCTAGCATGCATATAGTATACTTTAACGTATAGTAGCAGCTAGGACGTGGAGACACGCATGGCAACTTGTCATGGGTGTGTTTTGAATTTGGAAAAGGAACTTGTTGCTAACGAAATGTCTCCATCTCCAGACGAACCTCCGTCCAACTTCACTGCCGACCAGCTCCTGAACGGCCTGCTCACCGCCGAGTTCGGCTCGCGCTCATGCCGGAGCCGGTACGAGTTCGCCAGCTACCACGACAAAAACAACGACAACAAGAAGCATAAACCATCCCCCTACCTGATCGCCAAGCTCCGAAGGCACGAAGCCCTCCAGAAGCGGTGCGGCCCCGGCACGGCCCCCTACAGGGCGGCGATCCGGCAGCTCAAGTCCGGCAACGGCGCCGTCGCTGCCGACGCGGACGGCTGCCGCTACCTGGTCTCCATCAGCTACCGCGGCCTCGGCAACCGGATGCTGGCCACCGCGTCGGCCTTCCTCTACGCCGTGCTCACGGAGCGCGCCCTCCTCATCCAGCACGACTTGGGCGCCCTCTTCTGCGAGCCCTTCCCGGGGACGACGTGGCTGCTCCCTGCCTCGCGCTGGTTCTGGTTCGGTGGTGGTGGTTTCCCGCTCCGCCACCTCGAGGACTACGGCATCGGCTCCAAGGAGAGCCTCGGCAACATGCTCAAGGCCGACGCGCTGTCCGTGGGCGCCGACGGGAACGCGTCGTGGTCGGACTCGGCCGGCCGGCCGCCGTACGTGTACCTGCACCTGGAGGGCGACTACGGCTTCCACGACAAGCTCTTCTACTGCTACGAGCACCAGCGTCTCCTCCGCGGCGCACCGTGGCTGCTGATGAAGACGGACAACTACCTCGTCCCGGGGCTCTTCCGCGTCCCGTCTTTCCAGGACGAGCTGGGCAAGATGTTCCCGGAGAAGGACGCCGCGTTCCACCACCTTGGGAGGTACCTGTTCCACCCTATCAACGACATCTGGCGCAAGGTGACGAGGTACTACGGCACCCACCTCGCCGGCGCCGGGCAGCGCGTCGGCATACAGATCCGGGTGTTCAGAAAGAAGCAGATGCCGCCGCTGCAGCACGTCCTGGAGCAGGTCCTCTCATGCGTCCGCAGGGAGAAGCTGCTTTTCCCGCCGTCCACCGAGATGAACAATGCGTCGTCCGTGGAGCAGGCCGTGCTGGTCACCTCTCTGAGCTCGTGGTACTACGAGAGGATCAGGGACGAGTACGGCGGCGCCGGCGGCAGGGTGCACCAGCCGAGCCACGAGGGGCGGCAGAAGTGGGGGGACGCGTCGCACGACGGTAGGGCGCTCAGCGAGATGTACCTGCTCAGCACCTGCGACGTGCTCGTCACCACCGGATTCTCCACCTTCGGCTACGTCGCGCAGGGGCTCGGCGGGGTGCGGCCATGGATCATGCCGACCACGCCCATGTGGTTGCCCGACACGGGGGAGGTGCCGGACCCGCCGTGCGTACGAGCCATCTCCATCGAGCCCTGCTTCCACAAGCCGTCCTACTACGACTGCGCGGCGAGGAAGGACGTGGACGTGGGGAAGGTGCTACCTTACGTCCGGCGCTGTGAGGATGTGAGCTGGGGGATCAAGATTGCCAACGAGAGCAGCCAATGGTAACTTAAACTTTATCTGACAGACAGGAAGACATCACAGGTTATAGCTAATAACTAGCGAGCAGACGAAACAAACAAGACATGCAAAGAAGCATGCACAATTTCAGTATACACGGAGTACATAAACAATCTACATGTAAATAGGCTGGGAAAATTAAAAATTGTAGTACTCCCTCCGATCCTATTAGTAGGCATAGCTTTGTCTAAATTCATATGTATCTAGTTAATTATTTAGATTAGATACATGTGTATCTAGACAAAGTTGTGCCCACTAATATGGATCGGAGGTAGTACTAGCTTATTTTGGAAACAAAGTTCTTCAAGGAGTACTTCTCCGCTAGACTGCTAGTACATGAGGATCGGCAGAAACAGTACATGTTTTGTCAGTTCAACAGCGCATCTGAAGAGAAAACCTACAGTTCAACAGCAGTATGTTTTTCCACTTTCGATATCCCACAACCTGCACGCGAGAGGCAACAAGTAATCCTAGGTTCATACAGTACAACTGTGAAGTCGGGCATTTCACTAAACCAAAAATTCGTAATCAAAGCTTCAAGCGCGTGAGATCTAAATCAGCCATCCTGAGTTATGTGCGTACTGGCACCACTGGGAATGGGGACTCTAGCTGCAGCTAAGGACATGAACATCATTTTACAGGCCACCACCACCTCCTTGGTGGCGGAGGCGGTGTAAGGATGTCGACCATGGTCTCCTTCTCCCTTGGAGTCAGGGGAACCCCTCGGACGAGGTTCAGAGCCATAATGTGAACGTTAGTCCTTTGCCTGTGCTTTTGGTAAGCCCACATACCAGCTGCTACGCCACCCACAATGACCTGCACGCAATTTACTGATCAGTTTTTGAATTGCCTACTCCAGATTGAATTCTTGTTGGTACATGGAATATTTTATACAGGGAACTAGATACTTAAGTACTTAATGGTGTTCATTTTATCATGTTCAGCAGCAGCAAAAATTATGGTTTACTACACGAACAAAAGCAGTTCAGACAAGTATTGCTATCTCTACAGATTTAAGTTGAGTTTACAGCAAGGGATCATCTCCAAGTCTAGACTCAATAATTGCTTAGCTTCTTTAGAAATTGAGTTTTTTTTAACTTCCACAGGTACAAATTCGCCCAATAATTATTAAAGATAATCATCAGTATTTATGAAAATGGTACCTATTACTACTTATGAAAATCGTCTTGTTGCACAACTTGTGATGATGGATTACGCTTGGTTCACTAAGATATAGACTGCATGCATAAAACGAACAAATAATGTGCAAATTATATTACTTCTGGTACAAATATAGAAAATGAAGATCAAATCATAATTACTTTTTTAGATCATATTTAGAAAAATGAACAGGATGTTAGAAGTCCTAATTAAGCCTCCCGCAAAAAAATATGTCATACTCACCGGTGATAACCATATAGCAGCAGTTTGAAGATCAAATTTAGGCGCATATAAAACTGTTTCTCCAAAGTCGTCCTCTAATTTTTTGTAGATCTCCTTATCACTCTTTCCAGATTTTATTTCATCACGAATTAGCTGCAAAAATGTCACATAGTAAGTACTTGAGGCAGTGAAGCTTCCCACGACATTAGAATAAACGATCTGGCAATAAAATTTTCAATCCTTCAAAGCATATGTCAACCTTGGGCACTGATTTATGTGGATATTCATTCGGTTCACGTGTAGGTGCAAATAAATGTTGTGCATGAGATAACAGTGTTCTGGCGCACAAAAAAGTGATGCAAATACGAGATAGCTATAAAGGCATACTAGTGCAAAAATATAAACCAAATCATCGAAACATAGTCAAGTAAAAAAATACGCATAATCCAAGAACCAAATAAGTTGTGGCATTACCAACAAAAACTATCATGATTTCAAGTTTCTCAATGTTATTTTGCAGTAAAATATTTGGTGCCCGTGAACATCTTTAAATTGCAAGAGATGGCTAGTCCATTTCTAATCAAATGGTTAAATCAAACACATTTTATTTTACAGCATCATTGATCAGCACAAAGGTTTCAAGTATGTTTGTTACCTCAGTTAGAAGTGTTATAAATTTTGAGTCTTAGTTGGGTTTAGTTCGGATCAAGAGACCAACAAACCAAAGGTTGGATGCTCTGGACTAAAAGTTTGACAACTAGCTGAACCAAGATGGTCAATAAACTAATCATTGCAACGTATATCCAAGGAAAATGTACCCTTCTAAGGAGAACTGCAACATCTGCTTGTGAATCTTCAATGGACTGGCTGCCACATTCAGTGCACCGGACATTGTGGCTAATATTTCTTGCACGGTCTTCAACTATCTGCCGCTGCTTCACATCCTCTTCACTGGCCATGATACAAGATAATGTGCTCTGTTTAAATGTAACAAAATATCTGAATGTTAGAACCTGAAGAAATAAAATTATACCAACCCAGGTTCTAAAAATAAAACAGACCACAACCATAACTATTAATGTAGTATGGCAAGTGACTAAACTATCAAGCAAGAACCGTGGCATTCCAATTGGATGAACAATCTAGTATCCCAGACTAAGGCAGTAAAACTTAAAAAAGGTTAAGGCAGTTGAAGCTCAAATAAGCATGGCAGAGTTTTACTCTGCTCTTTTGCTGATTCAAGCTCAATATATTCTTGAACCAATTGGTGCAGAAAACTGGTTGGCTTATAGTGCTGGGCCACAAAGATTTCCACACAATATTAACAGAAAGAAAATTACTCAGATTTTTCTGTAGTGCTGAACAGAAACTGTAGCAGATCTTGAACCAAAATAACATCACACACATAATACTATTGTTCCAGGAATAATCTACAATATTTCTCACACGGAATATATAAATTATGAACTTTATTTCCCCTATGTGCAGTATCCTATAATGTTGGTAGAATAAACCTGTTTCCAGTGCGGATCCAGACAAACAGATTTAGTTCAAAAATTACCTAGCGGTTTGACAAACAGAGCAAGCCAGGAAGGAGCAGTCGAGCAGAGCAGCAGGCTGCGGCAATCGGGAGGCCGAGGCGGAGGACTGGAGCCTGGAGGAGCGCCGGAAGAACCGGAGGAAGAGAAGCCAGGAGGCGGCCGCCGGCCAGGCTGGGCGACGGGCGGGCGGCACCGCGTGGACGGGGCCGGAACAGGGAGGCGAACCGTCGGAGGACAGGCAGAGACGGGGTTCAGGCTCCAGGGAGGCCGGGGGACGGGTGGGGCTCGCGGCTCGCCGGCCTGCTGTGCAGGCCTCCAGGGAGACGGGTGGGGGAGCGGCCAGGGCGTGGCGGCGCTGGCGCGCTTTCTGCGTGCGAGGAAGCGAGCCAGGGGACCGGACTGGATGCGGGGGCCCCCTATGCCTCGCTCGCTGGCTACATGGGCTTGGCGTCTGGCCCAGCACCTCGCTATGTAGTAGAGCGACAAACTCCCAGCCTAGGCCCGCAAGAGCGCACGCTCGCTCGTGTTCCTTGACTTCCTTCCTTGCTTGTCCTTTTCTTCTTTATTTCTGGAAATGTTTTTGAAAATGTTTAAATATAAAAATTGTTCAGATTTAAAACTGTTTATTTTTTAAAAAAAATCTGATTTAAAAAATACAAATTTTAAAATGTTCATATTTTTGAAAAACCTCTGATTTGAAAAAATGTACAGTTTTAAAAATTGTTCACATTTAAAAAAATTCATTTTGAACATTTAAAATTTGAACAAAAAATGCCCGTGAGCCGAAAATAATAGTGAACCAAAAATGAATAAAAATTCGGGTGAACCAAAAATACCGGCGAACCGAAAATAATAATGAAGCAAAAAGAAATTAAAATTCGGGACAGCCGAAATACTAGTAAACCAAAAATACCGGTAAGCCGAAAATAATAGTGAACAAAAAATATGGTGAACCAAAAATAATAATGAATCAAAAAATAAACTAAAATTCAGGTGAACTGAAAATAATACTGAAATAAAAATACCCGCGAACCGAAAATAATAATGATCGATAAAACTAAAATTCGGGTGAACTGAAAATAATTGTGAACCAAACTACCGGTGAACAGAAAATAGATTTTTGAAAAATGTTCATTTTTAACATGGTTAATATTTAAAAAATTCTCATTTTTTAAATGGTTCAAATTTTGAAAAATGTTCATATTTGAAAACGGTTCAGATTTTGAAAATTATTCATTTTTTAATAGTTCAGATTTAAATAATATTCATATTTGTAAATGGTTGAGAAAAACTATCATGACCGGGAAAAATAAAAAAAGGTTCAAATGAAAAAAAAAAGGAAGAAAGAAAAGGAAAACTAGGAAAATTAAAAAAGAAAAAATAGAAACAAAGAAAATAAACAGGAAAGTGAAGAAACTGTTTGAGGGAGAGCTAGAAAGAAAAAACCGAAAGACAAAAGTTGAACGAAGAAACTGAAGAACAGAATCAGTACCTAACGATTTGGAACGACGAAGGGCCGGCCCATGCAGTGTAATCATGCGGACGAGGCGATGAATAGTTCTCGCGCTGGATGTGAAGCGAGCGCTCGCTCCGTTCCATTGGGTGAGGGCGCAACACTTTGGGCCAGACGAGCTATTCCCGGGCCATATCTTGTTTTCACAGATGGTAGGGAGAAATTTCGGCTGCGCCCTAGGCCTAGATCCGCCCTGAACTTGTTTGTTCACTTTGCATTGCCTTAAGAACAACAACCAAGCAACAAGGAGAATATACTGAAGCTGACTTCAGAGATCAAAATTGCGCTACAACTCCCTCAGCTATCATGACTTTCTCAAATGGCTCCGACAACTGGTTTTTCAGCGGTGGCCCTCTTCATCTCGTATTTCCATGGCATAAAATCAGAATAAATGGACAAGTTCCTACATATGCTTGGGCGAAAATAGGAATAGGCGATGTTGAGGGTGTAGGGCTACACAAATTACAGACATAAAGAATCCACTGATTCGTCAAACTACCATAGAGTGATCGCCGGAGGAGTCGGGACACAAACCTTTGCGGGCACGAGGTGGAGGATGAAGCAGACACGCGGGAAGGGACCTATAGTCCGCGTCCGGCAGGTGAAGGGAACAGGCGGCAGCCAGTAGCCGGCGGCGGATGCGGCCGGTCTGCTGTTCGCTGGTTGTGACTTGTGAGCGTTAAAATCGACTGGTCAGTTTCTTAGAGAGAATTGCAACAATACTACTAGTGAGAACCGAGAGTTCTAAAATACCACCAAAAAACCAAACTTGTCAAAAATACCATTACAATTTTAGTTTTCAAAGTCAAAATACCACTATATGCACCCACACGAAAAGATTTGTATGCCCTTACAATCGTCAAATATGATTGAGATCACCAACACTTCTTCGTCCCGTTTTGCATCGTGGAGAGAATTCGACAAGCGGCTTACGAACTGGAGTTGCCGCCATCGAGCAGTGTGCTCCCGGTTTTCCCTGTTCTTAGCTCAAGCTGTGCATTAGTCCCATGCAATTCAGAGGGTACACCAACATAGTTTCAGTTTAGATTCATGTATGTGTTGTGCAGCGGCGAGAGAGAGGGAGAGAGAGAGTAGTAGCTAGATCTTACTCAAGCGGTGTCCCATACATTGGATAAAGGCGAGTCTAGCTCACAGCTGTGCAACAAAAGAAATGGATATGTTTAGTAAAAGCTAACCAGGGTGTGTCTATGGAGAAAAATAAATGAATCTCAAAGTTCTCAAAGCACAAACTCATCTGGAATTTCGGAAGTACACTGTCCAGAGGGTACACCAACATGGTTTCCGTTTGGCTTCCATAATTTTCGTCTATTTTCTCCCATAGGTTTTACCTTCCTATATTTTTAGATAAAGAAGCTAAAAAAGAAAAGTCATGATACATAGTTTCAGTCCTTACAGCAGCAGCACAACCACCACCAAGACAACACCTGATTTCCAAGTTCTCCATAAGCAACGCCTTCAAAAAGAAAACAGTACACAAGCATCGTCGTCGACCGATCAAAAATCTTGGATTTTCACCCTGGAGATAGTCCCCACTCTCAAAATAATGTCTTAAACAAGGCAATTTCCAGCCACAACCAATTAATGACAGAACTTGAATTTTCACCTGAAAGGTAAGACTTTGAACTTCACTTCTGCTACCGCCACCACTTACATACTGCTGCTACGATTCTTGAAGCTCCAATCCAGTTCCTCATCACCGCAAAAGCTCCAATCACCATTACTAGTCCTCCAATCTCGGCTTCATGACATTCTCCGCCTCTGACTTCACCCTAGGTTGCCCATGATGGCAACAAAGGCAGAACTTCGCGTCGCTCCCTCCGACGCGACCGAATCCCATCCGGTCCAACAGTTTCTAGGCATAAACGTCCATGAGAGACCGCCGGCGGAGCCTTCCGAAACCCGTCACTCCGGCCAGATCAAAGAGGCCCGGCGTCAGGCAAATCTTCACCTGGTCGCAAGAGGAACCGTAGGACCACCGCCTTTATTCAGTCCAAGCCCCCACACAAACGGTCATCCCGGGACTAGATGTGGGATCAACCACAACCAACCATGGCGGACCGTCTTCGGTGAAGAAGAAGGTCGTCGCCGTCATACCTATCCTCATGCCGGCGTTGGCCGAGCCCAAAGGCCGTGTGACGTCGACGTAGTCGAGGGCAGCCGGACGACCTCGGCCCATCGGATCCCATGAGGGCTCAGATCGCGCGCGCCGCCGCCTGGCATCGCTCCGCTTGCCGCCGTCGTCGCTCAGACCTTGGCTGTCGCCGGCCCGCGCCGCCGCCATCGATCGGACGGAGTTGGGTGCCTCCCCATCAGATCAATCTCCGACCGAGGTAACGCTGCCGCCGCCGCCACACCACAAGGGCTGATTCCTGCGACGCCTTTGGTGACGGTGGCGTAAGGAGGTCTCGCGAGAGGGGGTCGGAGCGGAGGGGGCCGGTGGGGACTCCCCAGTGCGGCGCGGTGCCGCCGCACGAGAGAGGTTAGGTCGCGGGGGAGGAGTTCCACTCATACCTTCCTATATATGGTATGTCCAGAGAGAGGTTGGGATAAGAGAATCAGAAAGGCATAAATTAAGGAGGATTTGGCTAGCTTAATTCTGTTAGAAACATGAGTCTCTCTCTCTCTCTCTCTCTGAAATTCTCTTTTTTGTTTGTGATGATCAGCACCTTAAGCTTTTTTGTGGCCATGCTAATTAGCACCTTAATCCATGCAAAAGCATAAAGTAATGAATGTCCGACAGTTGTGGAAATTACGCCGTAGAAACATATAACATGGTAAGGAATAAAGGAAAAAAGACAAGAAAAAGGAACATCTTTGAAAAAAGAAAAAATTCATCTTTGGAGAAAGAAAGGAGAGACAAAAACAGGAAACGCCACATGCAAATGTACTAGCAAGTCAGTTCGTTATATATCCGTGCTCTCCTCACAAACCAACACAAACAATAATCGGAAGGAGCTTATATTCAAATCCGCTCTTTATATTCGAGTGCGACTTTTACATCTCAGCTCCAAAGGTAAGTTCCTTCAATTATACGCCCGAGTTCTTACACGATTTGGTATTGCTACTAGCTAGGACATTTGCTTTACTCCGTATGTAATTTGATTTACTTTATCTCTGCTTACTTAGCCCTTTCCATTTCTCTTTTTTGGCTCGTAGATGTATTGACTTTGTGGTAATTGTGTCTGTAACTCTCTTCAAATGCAGATTTCGAAGAACATTTGTTTTACATATTGATCTTATATTAAAAGGCTAACGAAGATACATTCTTCATTAATTAGCATCTTTGTCTTTGGAGACCTTACTTCAGCATACATATGTTTATAGCACACAGAGTATCACATCCTGTAATTAACTAGTGTTTAAATTTGACATGCATTCAACTGATCATGAACAAAAGTTCAGTTATATGCTTTCACATGGTGGTAAACTAGTACATCCAGGATTTTCAGAAGATCTCGCCGTGCTCGAACGATCACTACCTAGCTTTAGGTATCTAAATCCTATAGTTATTTTTTCCTTTATTCGAACTAAAAGATGGGCGCATGCTTAACTTACTGATTACGAGCTATAAAGTGTGCGTAATCCATTGCGCCAACTGATCTAGCTTTGTTGGCTGCTTCTTACTTATTCGACCTCTTGAAATGGTGCAATGTTCCAGCAGAGCAGATGTGTACGTACGTATTGTATCTGTGTCAATAACTTGCACTAGTGTTTCAGGTCGATCAATCATGGACGACGGAGATGCCGGAAGTTGCTCGCGTAGAGCACTGCATGAGTTCTCTAAGACCGTGAAAGGGCAGATGCTGCGAGTGAATGTTCTGCTGGTAGTGAACGCCATCTTGGCAGCAGTCATGGTAGTGATAGGCGGCTATGGTCATCGCTATCGCCACCGTCGAATAACTAGCTTCCTCTTCCTAAGTGCCACCACGCTGTTTCTACCCATCATCTCCTACATTGTCTCCTTCATTGATAATCATTATGCCATTACCATTTTCACCGGCCATAACGAAATCATACCAGCGCAGTGCGACACAGACATCCACTTCTTCATCGTCATGATATGGACTGCTCTTGTTCAGATTGCTGGTATCAATACCTTTGCAGTAGTTGCCCGTGATGCTAGAGAAGGTCCAAGTGTCGCCCCTCCTTTGGAACCGGTTGTTCAAGCAATATGGACTTTCTGCCTTGCCTTGGTCGCCATTATAAGGATAAACTTCAGAGCCTACAATGAGATTCCATCTGGATATCTCTCAAGGTTCCTGCAGATTGAAATCATGTTGGATGGAGCAACATTTGTTCTTTTTGCACCATTTGGTATAATCCTTGCCAAGTTTGGTTTCAAGTATATTGGATGGTACAGAGCACGCCAATCAATAGCGCTTGGCCGCATTCCTCGTCTTATTGTTGGATACATGGAGCAGCTTCAAGATGGAAGCAACCATACCGAGCTGACTACAGGTGAGCATATCCATATGCCTCCAGCCCTTATAGTTATGGGAGAGGATACTGTACCCAAAGAGATGCAGCCTCATGGTTACACCTACAAGTGGACGAT
The DNA here is from genome assembly GCA_947311845.1 of Poa pratensis. NCBI lineage: Eukaryota > Viridiplantae > Streptophyta > Magnoliopsida > Poales > Poaceae > Poa > Poa pratensis. The sequence goes on from CAMZMU010000015.1 coordinate 4,211,330, forward strand.
GCCACCTGTCATAGTAGATTGGTTCATAAGGGGAAATAATGATGCATTAGTGACACTTGACAGAATTTGGCAGTTGAATGACATGCTTATTCAGAGGTCAACACCACACATCAAAGATGTATGCCTGTCGTACGCTTTATTCAAGCTGCTTCGATGTCGATTTGCAAGGTACACCATTGTTGAGGCTGGTTTCAGGAAGGCATCTAACTTTCTATGGCAGATTTTACTTGAGGATCGTGATGATGAAAGGCTACTTGGGATGATCTCTTACGAGCTTTCCTTTCTTCATGATTATTACTATTCATCTTTCCCAATCTTATATTCCACTGGCATGCCCTTAGTGAGCCTCTATATTTCAGTCTTAAGCATCGGTAACTGCTTATTACTGATCATAGTTGCAGCTACAATATTACTAAGTTCAGAGCTTCGAAACTCGACGCATTTACTTAATCAACAGATGGTGTGTGAAGTGCAGTGCATTTCAAAATACCAAAATATTCATCAGATAACTGGAACTGATGAAATTCATTTTGGGAGTATGTACTTTGATTTTGTGATGTTACTTTCACTGGTTGCACTAGTATTGCTTGTGGAGGTGAGGGAGATTGCTTCTTACATCTGCTCCAACTGGAGAAAAGTAGCCGCAATCTGTCGCTACATAAGTAATCCATCATGGCAGCGGCGTCCTATCACACAAAGATGGATTGCCAGCATACTGCGACGCCAATGCAATCTGTTCAGGCACTGGGAAGGCAAAATGAACCAGTGCACAATCCGAGAAAATTGCAAAAAACCACCACAATTGGTGGTTCAGTTGCAAAAGACCACCGGTTTCCAACAAATTCGCAAATCGCCACCACTTTTGAATGACGGCGTTGCAAAAAACCACCAGTTTCCACGAAACCTCATCTTAGCCGAGTTAACGCTCATTCTGACCAGTATGGCCCACTGTCAGGCGTGACGTGGCGCGTGTAAACTGGTGGTTTTTTGCAACGCTGTCATTCAAAAGTGGTGGCGATTAGTAAATTTACACGCGCCACGTCACGCCTGACAGTGGGCCATACTGGTCAGAACGAGCGTTAACTCGGCTAAGACGAGGTTTCGTGGAAACTGGTGGTTTTTTGCAACGCTGTCATTCAAAAGTGGTGGCGATTTGCGAATTTGTTGGAAACCGGTGGTCTTTTGCAACTGAACCACCAATTGTGGTGGTTTTTTGCAATTTTCTCGCACAATCCTGGTGCTGCATCCAAGGAAAACACCAATGGCTCGTCTTCGGCGCCTCATTGCTATGCCCGACCAGAATACAATGGTACCAAGAGTGGTGAAGGCTGCTATCCTCCGTGCACTGAGATGCTTCGATGAGCCAAGCAGAAGCAATGGTGTGGTGTCTCGACCTAGCACTCTAGCAGCCTACGGGTCGACGGCAATCTTATTTGGGGTTTCAATGGCACCAAAGGTACGGTCCACGCCTTGCTAGTGTGTCACATTGCCACAAGCATCCTCGAGGTGAGAATAAGATCACAGCCAAGCCAGCCTCTCATCAACTATAAGATCGCAGCTACCCATCTGTCAAGGTATTGTGCCTATTTGGTGGCCCACTGTCCCGAGCTACTCCCCGAGGACGATGGCTGGTGTAAGAGCTTGTACAGGGCCGTCAAGAAGGATGTTCATCATGTAGAGGTCAGTAGCATTGCGGTGTCAACACCTGAAGAGGAGTATCAGCAGTTGGTTGAGCTGTTAGGCACAAGTTCCACGCATGACGTGCTCAAGAATGGCCTGGATCTCGGGAGGCGATTGGCGGAGCTGGCTGAAGGAGAAGAGGCGGCGTGGAGGGTCCTTGCCGGCTTTTGGTCGGAGATGATCCTGTATGTAGCCCCATCGGATAACCTCGACGGCCACGCCAAAGCCATCGCCCGGGGCGGCGAGCTGATAACGCACCTATGGGCTTTGCTAGCCCACCTCGGGATCGACCGTCAAGCCGACAGCACTGCCGCTGCTACTGCTCCTCGTGCTGTTTAAGTGGGCTATAGTCTTTGGTTCATGCATGCGTGTTAATTTCCCTATGTTTTCTTGCTTCCAATTCTTTGATTGTGGTGTGTTGTGTGAGATTTTTCAGCTCTGTTGTAGCATTTATGAGCCATGTGTTATTCTTCTAATTCAAATTTTAGAAACCATTTCATCCACGTGTGCCTATGAGTAAGAAATAACAATTATTATTCAAAGCTTGGTTATTTTTGCAGAAAGAACAAGGTTAATTGAGAGGCCTATGACTTGAGATCTTTAATCCAATCGCTATCACGTATATATTCACGTCACGTTAGTGTGCGTGCTTGTGTGTTTCCTTGTTGATTTGCTATCAATCTCCCCAACTCTCATTGGTAGAGCTTGGCATGGTGTTTGAGCTTGTTGTATCACTTGCATCGTGTTGGCACGTTATGAGTGCCTCTGCGAGTGCCTAAAGTGCTAGTTGCTAGCTGCTATCGGACGGGGTACCATAGTCGACTCCATCTGGTGTGAAAAATACGATGGTCACTATGCCTAAACCTCCTAAAATCCAAACCATGCATAATGTGATATTTTAGCAAGGTGGTCAAATTAGTATGGGATGCGATTTTAACAATGTGATATCTAGTGACAAAATTAAAAAAAAACTAGGCCTAACGCGAAGCACTAGGATCCCTCAGCCGACGGCGTGCTGCTACAGCTCGGAAGGGAAACCTATCCCCTATCGTCGGAACTAAGCCAAGTGTTGTAGAGTACCACCCAAGAGAATCGCCAACTAAGCCAAGCACCGAAGCACTGCTCCCTCTCGAGAACCGCAACCACACAAAGCATTCACATTCTCCTCCTTTCACCCGAAACCCACAATCTCCCCAGGTGGCGCCTCCAAGGAGGACACAGGGAGCAGCGCGACGACACCATCCAACATGCGAAGATTTTTGGCTTTCACACGGGAGATAGGCCAGGGTGGATAGAGGGACCACGTCCCTGCCTCCAAGGAGGAAGAACGACACACGAGTATGTCGACGTCTCTGGGACGGACCAGTCAGCCTAGGGCTTCCCCCAGTTCCAAGCTATACACCATGCGCCCACCAAGTTCCATATCCAATTACACATGGCCGCTTTCAGGTGGAACCGACCGGGGAGAGAACACCAAAGGGAGACGAGGACATCAATAAGAACCAGCCACAGTTACATTGTCGACGCATGTGCAAAGGTCGTCACCCACATCACATAGTCCTCCGCGGTGAAACAGAGCAACAAGGGCCATGCAAGCCACCTTCATCGGCGTCCGCCCTAGTGAGCCTGGAGACCTCCTCAGGTGGCGGTTAGGGAGGAAGGTGTGGCACGCTGGAAATCCTCGTCGCCCGAGCGGACAACGTGGAGTCTTTTCCAATGCCGGAATGTGCTACTCCGGATTTGATATTTTACGAAATTCCCTTCTAGGATGGTTTTCTTAATCACATCATGTTTTATATTTCTTGTTTGTCTTTTCTCGCAAGCCTCCACGATTACATAACCATAATAGTTGAGTTAAATGTACAAATAAACATGTATATTTAAAGTTAATTGTTTAGCTAACCATTGCTTCCATGGTAACCAAACACGGTGATACACAAGTATTGCATTTCACCCAACATTTATGTAATGATCATTTACACCCTTAAGCATTATAAAGGGGTAAATGATCATTTACACGGAGCCAAACATAGCTTGACACTAGTACAGAACGACACATCGGAAACGGGCCAAAAACCCCTTCGGCAACGGAGAAAGGGTCTGTGTCCCCGCCTCTGTCACTGATGTGAAGCCTCACAATGGCAACGGAGATTTTTATCGTTTGCAATAAGTTTAGCAACGGGCATAATATATAACCGTTGCCTTTAGTCTTTACATCAGATACGGAGATTAGTTTTTGACCGTTTGTAACGAGGGCTAAAGGAAACAAAAAAAAGCCGGTGACGCCTGCTGCACCGTCGACGGAGCCAAACATAGCTTGACACTAGTACAGAACGACACATCGGAAACGGGCCAAAAACCCCTTCGGCAACGGAGAAAGGGTCTGTGTCCCCGCCTCTGTCACTGATGTGAAGCCTCACAATGGCAACGGAGATTTTTATCGTTTGCAATAAGTTTAGCAACGGACATAATATATAACCGTTGCCTTTAGTCTTTACATCAGATACGGAGATTAGTTTTTGACCGTTTGTAACGAGGGCTAAAGGAAACAAAAAAAAGCCGGTGACGCCTGCTGCACCGTCGACGGAGCCCTGTGGTTCCTGCTTGACGGCCGCCGGTTCTTCACCTTCCTCTTCGCCCAGCTTCATTGCGTGGTCTTGTTCTACCTATTTAGTACTGCACAAAAGTCTTGCTCCTGGAGGCGCCGGCTTCAGTGGACCGTGTGGACGGAGCCCCGCTCCTACGTTTTCACGGCCGCCGCATAGTCTCCAGGTTTCCTCCTCGCCCTAAAGGAGATGAAAAAAATCAAAATGTAAGCTCCTTCATCTCTATACACAAGACAGATGCTTCTTTATCGGCATTACAGAAAATATAGAACTAATTACAACTAGAACATAGCCTAAACAATGCCTCATATATAGGTAGATTGGACACACAAATTCCAGGGATGGAGCAAGCGAGCCAAGTAGGATGCACAAGATCGATGTGTATTTGTGCATATCACAAGGATCACTAGCGCCACCCCCGGATCACACGGTGTCACCTAATTTTAATCATCGGCATAACAGAAACAAAGCTAAAATCAGAGCAAATGCCTACTAAAAACAGAGCAAATCTATGGATAAACAATTAGCTACTTACAACTAGAAAACAGCAAAAATCTATGTGTAAACAATGCCTACTAAACAGAGCAAATCTATGGACAAACAATTAGCTACTTACAACTAGAAAACAGCAAAAATCTATGTGTAAACAATGCCTACTAAAAACAGAGCAAATCTATGGACAAACAATTAGCTACTTACAACTAGAAAACAGCAAAAATCTATGTGTAAACAATGCCTACTAAAAACAGAGCAAATCTATGGATAAACAATTAGCTACTTACAACTAGAAAACAGCAAAAATCTATGTGTAAACAATGCCTACTAAAAACAGAGCAAATCTATGGATAAACAATTAGCTACTTACAACTAGAAAACAGCAAAAATCTATGTGTAAACAATGCCTACTAAAAACAGAGCAAATCTATGGACAAACAATTAGCTACTCACAACTAGAAAACAGCAAAAATCTATGTGAAAACAATGCCTACTAAAAACAGAGCAAATCTATGGACAAACAATTAGCTACTTACAACTAGAAAACAGCAAAAATCTATGTGTAAACAATGCCTACTAAAAACAGAGCAAATCTATGGACAAACAATTAGCTACTTACAACTAGAAAACAGCAAAAATCTATGTGTAAACAATGCCTACTAAAAACAGAGCAAATCTATGGATAAACAATTAGCTACTTACAACTAGAAAACAGCAAAAATCTATGTGTACACAATGCCTACTAAAAAGAGCAAATCTATGGATAAACAATTAGCTACTTACAACTAGAAAACAGCAAAAATCTATGTGGAAACAAGTGAAATTCGTTTTGGAGCCCGAGCACAGGTGCACCCGATATCATGTGCCTTCGTTCCCCTCGAGATCCGTTATCGTCAGTTGTAATTCAAGCCGTATAGGTTCAGATCCGCGTTGTTTTTCCAGGTGGATGGCCCACGCATTAATGCCCTCCCCACGGTCGGGTAATATCGGTACAGACAAATCCCGACGGAGGCTGCCGGTTCCTGTACCATCTCGTACCAGCGCATCGGATGCTCGCCGTCTCCTTCGCCGCTTCAAGCAGAGAGTAAAAGCTCCCGACGTCTAGTCTCTCCAACAGTAAATGAGTGTAATAATGCATGTCATCTTCACAGAGCAAGCCGAACAGCGATTCATTTGGTCCATAGCCTCCCCACACGGATGATATATTTTTCCAATCAGGGTCAGAAAACACAGCATTTTTTCTACCAACTACCAGTAATGAAAACATCAGCAGCTACTAGTCGTATTTGGTAGAAACAACATCACAACATGTGGTCTGATGGATTTTCCTATCTAAATCCTGAGGATGAGCGACACACCAGTTTAATGTACACACTAGAAAAATCACAAACTAAAATCCTTTCTACCAACTAAAAAAGCAAACAAATTATTCATACAACTATTTTTGCGCAACACGCCACATTTTTGTGCATCTAGATGGCTTCTACGGCATCTTTCACTCATCACCCCAATCGAGGCAGGTTGTTCTCTTGTGATCAGGCTTATGCAAATCTCACAGAACCTTGATAGCTTGCTCATCCCCTCGTATAGTGATTTGTCCTTGCTATTAGTTGGTGTCCCAACACCACGCTTCTTGTCAGGTTCCTGCCGGTTAAGGTATTGACTGTTACCGACGCAGTTGCAATGCTCCCTGCTCCCAGCACACCCTCATCTTCGGCTTCCGCTGCCATGCGATCTTCAAGTCCTAGGCCATCCCTTGCATTCTCGTAATGAGCCATGGATACGAGTAAATCTCTAAATGCGGCATCTATATTTTCATTTGGCTCGACGCACGAATCCCCAAGCCGGACGAGCTCCATTGCTTTCAAATATACTCCTGAATGCATGTGCGTGACCGGCCGCTTGGACATGTTCTCTCTCTGATATTGCAAAAGAGGGTCCGGCAGAACATCTCGCGCGTCCTTTGTCCAGCATTTCAGAATGTGTTTTGCCGGGATCTCCATCACGTGCATATAGTCCATCGCCTGAATAAAAAGACAACAGCCTCACACACATGTATTTCTGAAAGGCAAGTATGCAAAATTGCAAACCAGAAAACACAAAAAGACATGCTTTATACCTTCAGTACATGACAGCATAAGATACCCATATGGGAGAACTACCCGCATTCACAAATGAACTCATTCGTATCATCTTAAACTCTTACCTCCAAAACCACCCAACACCACTTCTCCATTGTTTCTGCCCGGGTGTGTGCTGCTGTGTACGTCTTGCCCTTCTCAAGCCATATGACGGCGTAGCTCTCCACCTCGTATAACTTATTGCCGAATGGCTCAAACATGGCCCTAATGTAGAACTTACTTGTGTGATGCTCGAATGGAAGGTTGAATCGCACTACTGCCCCACCTGGGAAGGAACAATTATGGATTGTCAAGTTAGGTAAAATTTCCAGAACAGAAACATAGAACAATGAGTACTCACAACTCTGCTCCTCCTTTCTTCATAGCTCTCCGCAGCGTCACGGTCGAGCTGCAACAGGATCAGGATGTAATGCCTGACAAACATGTGCATTTGGCGGTTTGAACTCTCCTTCGCTGTGTGCTCGTCATTTTTGGCACAAATAAGGTTTATGACCCCATCTGAAGGATTCATAGCATACCCCAGACAAAATTCTCTATTGCTCCCATTTGGCCAGGACAAGGCGGTCTCTCATCCGGCGCTGCTCCAATTCTTCCCCTGTGGTGAAACAAATAACAGTGCTCAAACCAACAATTCCGCAGCTGCATATTGCATACAGCAGAAACCTGCAGTGCTTTCTTAGTATGAAAATCTCGCGAGCAAAATCAGAACGTTCTTTTCTATTTATAAGTAACGACCATGGACATGCGATTGAGTTCAAGGCTACCACACATCATTCAAATTAACATATCGTTTGAGTTCAACAATAGCAAGCACACACATCCCCACATCAGGCAAACATGAATTGGGGGAATGTTCGTACAATGGAGCCTGGTATCACTAACCTTTTCGCCCAGCCTGGGACATGAGGGTCGTCTTTAATTGTGGATCCTTTCGTCGGGACGTCGGGCGCCGGTGGCTGTCAACATCTCATCAGCATCCTCATTAATCCCTTGAATCAGTGTCACGGACGAGTGCCCCTCAGCTGCGGCGTAGCAAGCCTCCCGACCAGTATGCACATCAGCGTCGCCGCCGCCGCGGGCGAACGCGCACAACAGATCTAGCGGATCCCCGGTCTCGCCGGCCTCTTCCATGAGTGGGAACCTGTCGACGAAACTCTCAGGCGCCTAGCACCCCACACTGCACCAAATCGACCGACGAGAGAGTCTGAAAGAATTTTACCTGTCAACTGGATCCAGCAGGAACTCCAGCCAGTCTATCGCCCACGGACGCTGCTCAAATCACGCCATCGCCTCCTCGCGCGCCCTCTCCCACACCTCTGTTTCTGTTTCTTCTTGCAGGACTCGTCCCCCTAACCCTCGGCTCTCCTCGCGCCGCCTCCCTCCTCGCCGGCTTCTGGATCCCAGTCCCAGTGAAAAGAGGCAAACATATCTACCTGCTAACTGGATCCAGAAGGAACTCCATCCCGTCCATCGCCGGCGGTCGCACCTCGCTACCGGCCGTCACCCTCGCCTGATCTATTCCTTCCTTTCTGATTTTCGCTGCGGATACGTGCGGCTGCCTCTCCCTTCTCGCCGCCTGCCTTGCTCGGTGGGTTCTTCTCAGTCTTGCCCGCATCGATTGCACGTGCACCCACTTTCGCAGTTGGTCGTCGGCGCCGTTACGACAGAAACCTGGTCCACCGGGACAGAATTTGCACACACGACGGCGTCACGCAGCCCATACGCTGTCCCCACCGTACAGAACTGTTCACGTCAATTACTCTATTTTCCAGCGGGACAGCGACCCACCTGACAATGTCAGACGCACAGATCGCAGAGCGTACTGGACGGACCAGATACCGGGTGCAGGTGTGCCCGGGCACCAAAACGCCATTCTCGTGGAAACAATGCCTACTAAAAACAGAGCAAATCTATGGATAAACAATTAGCTACTTACAACTAGAAAATAGCTATCCTACTGAACTGGGGTATTACATTAGGCGAGGCAGGCTCGCTTAGCGTCGCCGCCGGCGACGGAGCTAGCGCCGGCCTCCCCTGGCGGCGCCTTGCCCTCGCCGTGGACCAAAGAGAGGGTTATGGCGGCCCGGAGGTCAGACTGGTAGACCGCCTCCTCGGCGCGTTCGACCTGGGTCGAGGCCTCGGAGAGGAGGACCGCCGCCTCCAGATCGGCCTCGCCCTGACGACGCTTGGCGTCATCGCGCTCGAAATCGGCGCAGGAGAGTTGGCAAGCGATCTCCAGATCACGATCCTCCTCCTCTTCCTCTTCCTCTTCCTCCTCGTCGGAGGACGAGGACGAGGAGGAGGAGGAAGACGGATGGCGGCCGGGGTACATCGCCTGGCGGATCCCGCGGTAGCTGCAATGGTGGCCAAATGAGCGGGTGCGGCCGGAGCCTTCGCCGTGCGGACGAGCGCCAAGGGCGCGGGACCGGCCCGAGGGGGCCGGATCGGCGGCGGCCTGTTCCGCAAGCTCGTCCCGCAATACCAGCTGACGCTGCTGCTGCCTGAAGGCCCGGAGGGTGGGGCGGCCACGGCCGCGATGGCCGGATCTACCAGCGCCGACGGTGGAAGCCATGCGAGAGAGTGGAGAGAGAGGAGACTGTGCGGCGGCTAGGGTTGGAAGTGAGACAGTGAGAGTGAGAGTGAGAGTGAAGTGCATAGTAGGTTCTTATAAGCCGGCTGTCGGGCTGCTTGTAATGGCAACGGAGATTACGAAACTGTCCGTGTGCGATGAGCCCACATCGGTAACGGAGGTAAACTGACCTCCATTGCCAACATATATTTCACTATTCACCCGTTGCCTTTGTTGTGGGCCTGCTTTACGGCCCAGTGCGGGCACGCGGGGGATGTCGCGATTTACCGTCGCCTAACTCCTGCCGTTGCCATAGAGGGGTATCCGATGTGTCGTTCTGTACTAGTGTGAGTTTGTCGCATTTTCTAACTCCCGCCTTAAGCGCCACTAGTTGTGCTAGTTGGGTTGGCACAGTGTCCCTCCTTTTCTGAAAGTGAACCTAGCCTGCATTTTCTGTCATGTATGTGCATGCAAGCTAAAAGTGAACCTAGTCTGCATTTTAGTAACTAGCTGCTTGCGTAATAGTCCAGGGGCCAAGTCGCGTGCAGATAATGGAGAAAGAGCGGGAGCAATGCGGTGACCTAGCACACCACTGCATATTGTAGTGTACAAGTCGTTGACATAACACCCACGGAAGGACTAATCCGTAAATATTACATCACTCAGAGTAGTACAACAGAAACATTGCGGGTCCACTTTATTACACACTGCTAAAGATTACAAGCCAGAAATGCATAAAAACATCGACGTCTTCCTCTGACATGGGAGGAATGTCTATTATTGCGATGTTGACAGGAGTCAACCTACAAGCGATAGAAAACAACAAACTAAGAACCATCTTGGCTCAGCCGCTAAGTAGTACTAGTCTAGTCTGACTCGGCCAGGTTCCTACTATGATAACTTTAAGTCTCCACTCCTCCTCGTCGGCGTCGTCGGCTCCGTAGGCGATGATGTAGTCGACGCCTTCTACTCCTCCAGACAGATCAGGTGCTTCAAAATACACCTCGTCGGCATGGTATGCTCCAAAGTCGTCTTCAGCGATCTCATCAGAGTCTAAGCAGAGATCAACGGAGGAAAAGGGTGAGCAACACTAGCGTTACCCAGCAAGTTCAAATAATAGATGATAAAGTGTATGATGCACTATCTACCATCCTGACCAAAAAGTCATGGATGATTATGCAAGTTTTGTAAAACATTTTTAGGAAAAGGTCCATTTTATTTTAGAAAACTATGCCCCCAGTCTCCACGGGTCTTTAGTCATCACTTGGGATGCCTTTCCCGCGGCGTTCTGTAGTTCCCTCCTGGAACAAGGATGTGACAGTCACAATTTCTTTGTTTAACTCTGCAGAGCTGCACCACTTTACCCAACAGCAGCCTGGCTCCTTTTGCTCTCTCAGCACACCATGTGTGTGAACTCAGGGCAACAAGTCATGTGGAGTCGCTTCCCTGCACAACGCATATCCGCCCATTTGTGACGCGGCTGGTAACTACGACCATTAGCCCGCCACCCCTCCCGAGCTTCTATTCCAGTCACTCCGTCGAGTGGGAAGGTCACGCGCTTCCACGCAGTTGGCCGCCGCAACGGACGCAACCAGGTAATAGCCTGCCGAGGATATGCGAACGAAGGAAGAAACCTCTGACGAGCCCATCCATAGTGAATCTGTTGGTTGATGCTTCAATACGGCGCAAGGATCACTGGGCCATGGGTTATTAATCCTAGGTATATACTTTCCCGTACAATGGAACCTCCACCACAACATCAATCCGTGGTTCCACTGCCAGCCAACCATATATATATAGCATTTCACATCATTCGAAAATAGGTTTTTCTTTTTCATGCAATGATAAACCATAGTACTTTATAATTACTTTGATAAAATTAATCAAGTAGGACATGCAAGTTGGAACTTGCCTTGAGACTGACAGGTAATGCAGTCTAAAGCTTCCGACGAATTGGGACCTTCGTGTTCTGAAAATCAATATCATTGTCTGTATGAGACAATGTTGAAAAACCAAATACATGCCAATATGCATATAATGAGATGATTTTTATTCTTTCCCAAAATTCCCCAGAGTTTTGTTAAGGATTTCTTTTAAAGATTTCTTTGATTTGAATTTTAATTAGGATGAGTAACATGACAGTCATAATGTAGTTCAAATAATACTTTGAACTTGATATATAATTTTCCCATATTATTTTCTTTTGAAAATAATTTGAAATATTTCAAAGTCATTTCCACTTAAGGATCATTTGAATTTTTGCTACAAGAAATAGTTTTCAATAAATCAAGTAGATATTTTATTTGGATTACTTATTTTCTTCTGATATTTGTAGATATTTTTAAATTATTTTTAGGATTTTATTTGAATTTATAACAAGTTTTGAAATTTTGGAAGAATTTGTAAATTCAAAATTTTACAATTAAGTCCCTGGTCAACTCTGGTTCAACCGAACCAGTCCACTCTCTCTCTCTCACTTCTCACTCACACGAGCACGCCCCGTGCTCGACCTCCTCTGGCGCTCGTGTCGCCCGCGCCGTCGCCGCCCTATTCCGGCCAGCTCCGACCACCTCCGCCGCCGTGGCGTGGGGCAAAACGATCCCCCTGCTCCGCTCTTCCTCCTCACCGGAGCGATTCAAGCCTCGCTTCCTCTCGCGGCCGCGCACAACCCAATCCCCTAGGGTTAGGGTTTCGGTGCTGCGCCACTTCTTCTCCTTCTCCGGCGTGTCCACCATGGCTGGGCGCAGAGCTTCGCCCTCTGTGCCGCCGTGGTGTGGTGGTGCTGGTCCACGACCTCCGTGTGCCCCCTCCACTGGTAGCGCGAGCACTGCCTCGCCGCCGTGGAGCTACGGCCATGGACGCACGGTAAGATTTTTTCTTCCTCTCCTCTCCTTCTCCTACTACCCTACTCGATCTAGATGCTTCTGGACTTCGGATTAATTATATTCCTCTGTTGGTTAGGTTCTTGATGATCAGATGATGATTCTTGATGATTTACTCCTTTATGTGCACTGTCTACCTTGTGCACCAAGAATGAGATGAATGGTGTAGATCTAGCATGTTTAGATCCATCCATTACCTCTGGATTAATATTGGGAGCATTTCTTGCTCACAGAAGATGAAATTTTCTTTAGAAAAATAATTCTGAGCTAGAATTGTACAATGATCTAGCTGTGATGAATAAGTGTTATAAAATGATTTAGGCAAGTTTTGCTTGCTGTGATGCCTCCTTGTAGAGTTACACAGCAGCTTTCTTGTTTAGAGATGATTTTTTTATGCTTTCCTGTGCTTCTTCCATGTGTAAGGATGTGTATAGCTCAGTTAATCCAGCTCTGCTGGTTTACTGGCTTGTGTGCTTTGATAAAAACAGAATAAGACAGATACTACACTGAAAATGATTCCCTTGCTTTTGTAGATGCTCAATCAAATGCTAAAACACTCAACTGCACTCCCTTTCATCTCTCTGTCCTATTTCTTGCACATAACAGAAGTACTCTGCTTGCAAATCATCTTCTATAGCACCACACCTTGCTGAGCAAGGTTCTGTTAAGAACAGATGCTAAATTCAGCACTCAAGCATGGTTCTGTCATTTACAGAACCTGCTAAATCACTCTCTAGCACATATGTTTAACAACCTTGGGTGTAGAGCAGATAAAGCTACGGAAGAATCTGATCTTGCTCCAAGGTTCAACCGTCTCTTCTGGACTGCACCTTGTGGTTCTACCTTCTCCTCCTTGTTGCTTGACTTCTCCTAAATTTTAATGGCTTGTGGTGGATGGACTAGGTGATCTCCATGTGTAGAGATGGGTTGTGCTTGTTCTTGTGGAAGAACAGATGGATTTGTGATCTGGATGTGATGATAGTTGTGCTCTGTGTGTATTGTGGTTGCTGTGAATTTGTGTGTGCTGGTGGCTGCGGCTTGGGTCTATATTTATACAAATTTGGGCACTCCTGTGCTTGTGACACCAGGATAATTGAGCTGTGGTGACTAACCTGCTTGCAGTGGCCCCTTCTACCTCGAGCTGCTCTATTTGACCATTCTTGCACTCCTTTTCACCTAGGAGATCAGCTCAGCTCTGCTGCTGCGCAGTTCATCACCCCATGGTGATAACTCTGAGTCATTCTTGACTCATTGATCCTATCTGATCCAGATATTTGTGTGGAAATGCTTGGCTGAGAATTGGGAATGCTAAAGATAGTCGGTTTGCTAATTAAACTCAAGTGTGTGGCCAATTAAGCTCATTGCTAGCTTAAGAAGTGGTTTTAGGGTCCATTTGCCTAATTAATAGGCAAATGTGATACCATATTTGTGGGCTAAGTTTTATTTGTTTCCTGGTTTTAATTGTGGAGATGTGAATTTATGAGTTGCTTTGCTTAAATGATCATGAGATCAAAATGCTCAATTAGCACTTGTTGCCTTTGATGTTTGTTGCCTGAAGATGATTTCTGTTAAGTGCTATGCTTAAGCCTTTGCCCCTAATGTTGCCTTCGGTTTCAATGAGCATGATCAACAGATCAGTCCCTTTTGTTGCCTCAGGATTTTATTTGCATTCTCCACACTAGTCTAACCAAACCATAGTTTTGGTTAGGCTAAAAACCAGGTTTCAATACAACAACATGCCAGCACCAAATGGTGTTGGCAACATTTTAATCATAACCCCATTTCTTCTTGTATGTGTTGTTTGTTTTGCAGGTGAGAAGATGAAGACTTGAAGACTTTAGTTTAGGATTTTAGTACTGTTTTTGTAATTTCAAATGTTGTAAAAATATTTGTAATAAGGTCTTGTAAATTATTTGTGTTGATCATTTGTATCAGTTATAACCAAATGTTTCCCAAACATTTGAGTTGAAATTCTTGTAATACTTGTATATATATTTCTTTTAGAGATTCTTTTGGAAATATTTGTGTATGAAATTGTGATGTAGATGAAATAGAATGAATAATTGTGAGGTGGATGAAATAGAATGAATTTATTATTTGAAATGATGTCCTCACAATTCTTGTGATTTATGTTTGTTGTATTTGTGATATGTGTGTATAGAAAGAATTAGGAAAGAATAGAATTGTTTTAAACTTAAGATTATTTCAAATTTCCTTTTGAAATCAAATGAAATCAGATGAAATCAAATGATTGTGTTGGAGAAGTACTAACAAAGGTTTTGAAAATAGTCGTAGGTTTATCGACACCTCGACTAACTGTCAATATCTGACTCCCAGAACATCGACACTCGTCTGGAATCAACCCTCGATCATTTTAACACAAAAGCGCGAAAATTTTCCAGATTTCACCAAAAGATGCATGAATGCACAAATGCACATTCCTATTTCTACCCTCTCGAGTCCTATAACTGCGGGGTATTACAAGCAATTAGTTGAGGCTTGCACCCCGAATGGTGTGTGTGGAGTGGGTGCGCGTGTGTAGCTAGTAGTGGAGTAGAAATCGGATCAAGCCGGTGTGTGGCTTGGCCGCTGCGTTTGTTTCCCTTTAGTCTTTCTAGTGTGGAATGTGCGAGGCCTCAATTATTTGGCTAAGAGGCTCGCGGTGGCTAAATTAGTGGAGGAAGTGGAGCATGTTTTGTGTGCTTCCAGGAGACTAAGCTGGACGTTTTTACGCCAGCACTAGTGCGGGAATGCGCAGGACCGTCTTTTGACGGGTTTTATTACTTGTCGGCGGATGGTACCCGTGGCGGAGTGTTGGTCGCTTGGGTGTCCAGGGATGTGAGGATTTCGAACCCACATATCATGGAACACACGGTGACGGTGCAGGTACAGGTACAGGCCAGCGGCAATGCCGGGCCTGGGTGGTGGTTTACTGGGGTTTATGGACCCCAGGATACCGAGGCCAAGCTGGCCTTCTTATAGGAGATACGAGACGTGCGTGACCTACATGCTGGGCCATGGATGGTGGTCGGAGATTACAATCTCATCCTCAATCCGAAGGACAAGAATAACACCAACCTTAACCGTCGAATGATGGGGAAGTTCAGGCGAGCTATTAGAGAGCTTGAGGTGACCGAGCTCTACCTCAATGGTAGGAGCTACACCTGGACAAATGGGAGAGCACAACCAACCATGGAGAGGTTGGATCGTGTGTTTGTGTCGGTGAAATGGGAATCTGAATTCCCTAGGGCCTTTCTCTCGACGATGAGTTCATCCACCTCGGACCACTCACCTTTGAAGATTTGCCCAGAAGCGGACCTACACGTAGGGAAGCGATTCCACTTCGAGGCATTTTGGCCGAAGGTGGATGGTTTTTTAGAGGTGGTGGCCGAGGCCTGGAACTCAGTGCCTACAAATCCTAATCCGTACAAGAACGTGGATGATAGGCTGAGGGCGACGGCGAAGAAGCTTGCGAGCTGGGGAGACAAGTTCATTGGTAATGTCAAGTTTCAAATCCTAGTGGTCAATGAGGTGATCCTGAGATTGGATGTGGCGATGGAGAAGAGGCAGCTGTCCGTGGCTGAGAGGGGGTTGTGGAGGCTTCTGAAGAAGAAGCTCCTTGGACTTGCCTCGCTGGAGAGATCGATAGTCCGGTAAAGATCGCGGTTGTTGTGGTTGCAAGGAGAAGCATACACTAAGTTCTTCCATATGCATGCCAGTCACCGTAGGAGGAAGAATTTCATAGCCGAGCTCAAAGTGGATGGCCGTACTTTGACAGACCATGGCGACAAGGCTGAGGCGGTTGACGATTTCTATGACGAGTTGTTGGGATCGGCGCCAGACAGACAGTTCACCTTGGATCTCGAGGAGCTGCAGCTGCCGGTGCATGACTTGGAGCACCTCGAGGCTCCGTTTCGCGAGGAGGAGATTTGGGAGGCGGTGAAGTCCCAAGCGCTGGACAAGGCGCCGGGCCCGGATGGTTTTTTGGGCCATTTCTATGTGTTTTGTTGGAGCATCATCAAACAAGACGTGCTAGCAGCTTTCCGGGCAATGGAGTGCTCGGATTTTAGAGGTTTTGGCTCAGTCAATAGAGCGTTGATCACTTTGCTCCCCAGGAAGCAAGATGCAGAAGAGATCAAGGACTTTAGGCCGGTCAGCCTAATCCACAGCCTCCCAAAGCTCATGGCTAAGGTGTTGGCGAATAGGCTGACGAGGGACTTGCCGAAGATCATTGGAGGGCATCAGAGCGCGTTCGTCAGGGGGCGGAATATGCATGATAATTTCATGCTAGTGCAGCAAACAGTGAGGAAGCTGCACGTAACAAGGAGGGCCTCGATGATGCTTAAGCTTGACATTACTAAAGCTTTTGACACCGTCGATTGGGCCTTTCTTGTGGAGGTGTTGACCAAGTTAGGATTTGGTCGACATTGGCTCTCATGGGTTTGCGGCCTCATGGCCACGGCAAATACTAAGGTCATGCTTAACGGCGTGGCAGGGAGACGGATTTATAACCGTCGAGGTTTACGGCAAGGGGATCCCCTCTCCCCTATGCTTTTTATCATGAAGATGGAGGTGCTCCACTTCATGTTTGCGCGGGCAACGGAGCTTGGAATTCTCACCAAGTTAGCCCCGCGAGGTTTTAGTCGTCGCACATCCATTTTTGCGGATGACGTGGTTACCTTCATAAGGCCCACATGGCACGACATTCGCGGTTGTGAGATCATCATGGAGGACTTTGGGGAGGCGTCCGGCTTGCGGACTAATCTTGCAAAGTGTTCAGCTCATCTCATCCGGTGTTCAGATGAGCAGGCGGAGAGAGAATTGGGCTGCCCTATCCAACCCTTTCCGTGCACGTATTTGGGACTCCCTTTGAGCCCGAGGAAGCTGACGGCGGCCCAACTACAGCCCACTGTTGAGAAGCTGGGAGGGAAGCTGTCTTCATGGCAGGCCTCCTTGTTGAGGCGAGGCGGTCATTTGGAGCTAGTCAAAATGACACTGACAGCCATGATGGTCTTCTTGATGATGGCGTTTGATCTTCCGGCCAAGACTATTGTGGCAGCAGAGAAGATTTGCCGAGACTTCTTGTGGCATGGCAAGAAGGAGGCTAATGGAGGACACTGCAAAGTGGCGTGGAAGAAGGTGTGTTTCCCCACTTCGGTGGGAGGGCTAGGTATTCATAATCTTCACTTCTTCAACATCGCTCTCAGGGTTTGCTGGTTGTGGTTGAAGCGGAGGGACATGGAGAAGCCGTGGGGGGAGTTTGACATTAGAGTCTCGCCCAAGGTCACAGCAATCTTCGAGGCAGCGACACGATCACATGTTGGTGATGGTAGAAATACTCTCTTCTGGACAGACAAGTGGTTGGATGGCGAACGGATCAGGGACAGGTTCCCGCGGCTCGCCAGTAGAGTGCGGAAAAAGATCTGGCAGCGACGCACAGTGGAGGAAGCCTGCCGAGGGGCTTGGCTTACGGATGTAGGTCCGGACATGGCAGAAGATGAGCTACACGAGTTCTTCCGGCTGTGGGAGCTCACAGCCAATGTTGCCCTCATGGAGATACCAGACAGACTTGAGTGGTGTTGGGAGAGGGATGGGGTTTACTCCACCAAATCAGCCTACAAAGCTTTTTTCGGTGGTATGACGATAGCCCCCACGAGTGAGCAGGTTTGGAAGTCGCGGGCTCCCCTCACCCTCAAATTCTTTGCCTGGCTGGTGACGAAGAACTGCAACACCCTCGCAGATTGAGGAAGCGAGGACTGCAACACCCTCCACGCTGTCCGGACCAAGTACCGGTCTATAAAACATTCTCGCAGATAAAAGGAGAAGGCAAAAACGGAAATAAGCAAAACTTGTAATTCAAGACATAATTCACTATTCAAGTTATGATCTAGTTCATAATCGAGTTCTAAGTGGAAGTTTAACTTAACAATCCCACCAAGTACCGGTCTATATACAAATGTTTTTGACATAAATTGTTATGATGTTCCTATGAAAATTTGTGAGGGATTATTGGAGTCCACAAAACCTGCTGCCTTTATTGACGTAGAAAAAATAATACTACCCATAATTTCATTCTGACTGCACATTGGTTTGAGCTACAAAGTTATAGTACGTGCATTTTTTTTAGGTAAACACAGTTCATCCTTGTAAAATTCCAGCGTTTCCAATTAATCGAGCTCCGACCCATTTTAATTGAACATGTATTATCAATCTAAGTTCTCGATGTAGTAATAACAATTGAACTCGTAGATGTAACTTTTGCCTCTCATAACAATCAATTGATTGGCTGGATGGTTGTTAAGCACAGACGCGAGAAGAATGTATTTTTATATTTAATGTGAATTTATCTACAGATTTGAAAGATATGGATATATCCGTCCCCTCAAACTCTTTTTTACATATAGGTTCTTACTGGATCGATATCTGTGTCACCATCCTCTCCTCTCCTCTCCTCCTCTTCCTTGAGAGTCCACCGTCCCACTCCAGATCCGGCCGCTCTCGCCGTCGGCGACCTTGCCGGCTGGTGCAGAGATGACCTAGGGTGCCGGCCCGCTCTGTATAGAAGTAGGTTTAGGTTTTCTTTGCTTTTTCCGTGGTTTTCCCTTGTGGGGTTTGGCTTTATGCTGTCTGTCTCCCCCCCCCCCCCCCGCCCCCCCCGAAGACCAGAAGCTCTGGCGTCCGGCCGCGGCGCTGGGCTTTCCGTCGCTTTGGCCTCCGCCAATCCCCATGGTGGGGGATGGCTCGTGATGGCAGATCGATGGAGGTCTTCTTCAATAAGCGCTGGTGTTTCCCAACTGCTTGCGTTCGTGGCGATGCGGAGCTTCCTCTGGCCGGCCATTGAGGCGAGGAGAGGAAGTGGTGTTGTTGCTTCTGCCGCTTTTGCAGAGGTGGAGCTGAGAGGTTCATGTCGCGGGGGATTCCTGGCCATTCCCGGTGTACGGCGGAGGAGATGAAGCAGTATGGCTTGCTCCAGTGGATGGAGGCGACGAACTGCATCACCAACTCGGCAACCTCTTCAATAAGGTCTGTTAATCGCGACTTTAGTGGTGGTGGCGTGATTTTGGGTCTTATCCCTGCTACTCGTCTTGGTGACGAGAACAAGGAGAATCCCCGAATATGCGCTTTTCTACTGCTGGATTTGCACCAGGGGAGGAGTTCTACTTCTCCGGGGAGCTTCCTCACGGCGGCGTTTCTATCGTCGTCGTTCAAGATGGTCGAAAGGCGACCGCCCCCACCTTCGTCGTCGGCAACGGCTTTTTCCGGCCGGCGATTCAAGGATTCATTCAACCTCCTGGCTGTCATGCCATTTTGGAGGTCCTTCAGCTTCGGTGTAGTTGGCTCCCACCTCTTCGTCCCAAGTGGTTTCGTCCCCGGCGACGCTGAGGTTGACTCCATCGAGCTATGTTCTTGTCGCACTGGAGAAGGAGTTGGACCCAATTGCGTTCCTCATTTTCTTTCTAGGGTCTTTTATGCAAATTGTAAGGGCTTAGTTTCAATTTCTATCTTTCTTCAAGCCTTATCTATAAGTTGTACCAGTGTTGACTTAATGAATCTCTAGGTCCTTCGGGACCATCCCTGTTCAAAAAAAAAATACTTGATCGATATCTGTACTTGTTGAAGATACTCACATCACTCATCTCGTTGACGGCGAACGGGGAGCTTGGTGTTGCTAGTAGCTGTGCGTCCTCTGTACTAGTCCGAGTATATTCTACGAGTGATCATCATCAACAAAAACAGATGACGATCAACAAGCACAGATGGCGATCAAAAATCTAGCAGCCTAAGTCTTTGTATATATAGTTATGTAGAGTCCGGATGTAATGTTTAATACTCTTAAATAATAAAATCGCTTTATCTTTTTTTTTTGAACAAAATAAAATCGCTTTATCGAAAAAATATATAGGCAAACGAAGCGGTGTGTAGTGCGGTGGGCAGAGGGTGGAGGTGTCACGGCGGAAGGTGACGTGGTCATGCCGTGGACCGCAAGCGTGTGCAGCAGTTTCTGACGGGCATGCGTGTCTATCTTCACTCGGTCGCCGTTTGCATGCGGGACACGTAGACACTCTTTCTGCAGATTTTTTTATTATCATCGTAGTGTCAGGTCGCCACTATCCTGTATGACCTAGGACTGTTGATACATTTCACTCGTAGATAAAAGGAGTATGTCTTTATTTTTTTAGAGCAACTCCAATTGTAAAATTAATTTAATTAATTTTTACATCACCAAACGCTAAAAAACAAGTTTCAACAGATACTGTGTAGCCGTTTGGTGATGTTTATTTTTACATCGTGCCCTAAAATTTTGGATTTAGTGATGCAAATATAGGTCACCAAAACGTGATGTAAAACAAAATTTTCAGCGTGCCAGCAACCCAACCGCCAGTTTCAGGCTTTCCCAATTCTCCCGCGCGCGACCTCGCTCCTCCGAGCCCCGCTGCCGCCAGCCAAATCCCGGCCATGGAGGGCACCGCCGCCCCTTCCCCGACCACTTCCACCCCTCCCGTCGTTGCCGTTGGTTCCCACCCTCAATCAAGCTTTGTCGTCGCAACTCCCGCCGCGGCAAACCCTAGCCCCTCCCCTCTCCGTCGTGCCATGTTCGCCCCGCCGTGGTCCGTCGCCGCACCGAACTCCGTCCTAGCTCCGGTGACGGCCAAGGGAGGCCGGGCCGCCTCGAAGGCCAAAGGAGCTACCTCCAAGAGGCCGACGACGTCTGACAGCGCGGCCGCGAAAACGAGGAAGAAGACGACCGGCGGCCGTGGATGAAGAAAGGGCGGCAAAGCTCATGTTCATGGATAAAAGTGGCATGGATGAGAAGAAAAATACATTGAACTTTGCCGTGACCACTTGTGGACGAAGAAGACGATGATGGGAGGGTATATGTACATGGGAGGTGCCATGGGTGGTGGCATGGGAGGTGGCGGCATGGGTGGAAGCTACAACAATGGTGGAATGAGTGGAGGTTACAACAATGGCGAAATGGGTGAAGGCTACAACTATGGTGGTATTGGAACTTCCATGGGAGGTGCCCATGTCTTTCATGGGTGCAAACAGTATCCCCAACATCGCCAATGTCCACAACATAACCCATTCTCCAACACCACCAACAATACCATTATTGATGCCGCCATTGTTGATGATATCAATAATGGAGATGCAACAAAGGAAGATGACGATGAAGGCAAGGATGGAGAGGAATGAAGAACCGGTCGGCCCATGCATTTTATCTATTTTGTTGTTCAACTTTGAGTTTGAATGTGTGTTTGTTAAACTATTGTGTGTTTGTTGAACTATGCTATGCTTGCGAAATTGGTTTATGTGCAATATTGGGTTGGAATTCGCAATATGTGTGTGATATTTTGGCAAAGATTTAGATTCATATTTATCTCTCATGTATGTTTGCAATTGTGTGAATATAGGGCACAAATGTGGTGCCCTATTTTACATCCCCTTGAATTTCAGAGGTGCCCTATTATTCATCTGGATTGGGTGCACTAAATTTAGTGGTGTGAAACGTAGAAAGTGGTGATGTAAAAACAAAAACTGATCCCCTATTTTGCATCATCTTATGAAGTTGCTCTTACAACCGGCAATCGGGGAGGGAGAGGAGTTGGGGTCAGCTATACACCAAAACCTTCACTGTTAGACATATAACCAAGTCGTGTTTGTATAGGACTAGGTTATGTGTTGTAATCCTTGTATAGAATCTGTCCGTGTCTTGTACGTGTCGTGTACGACTAGCATAGGGCTTGTAATCCTCCTATTTATACCCGAGCAATACAAGCGCTATGACGTGTGGTTAATCCCCAAATTACATGGTATCAGAGCAAAACCCTAATCCGGCCTAGCTCCCTCTCTTCCGCTGCACGTAACCACCGCCTCTTCGCCGATCAGATCTCGAGGTCGGCCTCAACCCTTCTTCCGCTCGGACGCCATGGACGAAGCTGCAAAGAAAGCGCTCGCCGACGCCAAGGCTGCTGTCGCCGCGGGTTCCTACACCCTCACCGCGCTCCAGGCTCAGGCGATCGCCCTCCCCAGCATCAAGTCTCTCGTGCCCGTCGCCCTCGACCTCAACTCCGCCACCTATGGCAAGTGGCGGAAGTTCATCCTCGCTGCCGTACGCAAGTACACCTTGGAGGGTCACCTTCTCCCCGCCTCCGGCTCGACCCCCACCCCCGAGTGGGTTCTACTCGACACCACCATCGTTCAATGGATCTATGGCTCCGTCTCCATGGAGATCCTTGACACGATCATGGAAACCGACGCTCCTGCTCATCAACTCTGGGCGGCGATCGACCTGCTCTTCAACGACAACAAAAAAAATCGGCAGATGATCCTCACCAAGGAACTTGGTCGCGTGTCCCAGGGCGACAAAACCGTGGCCGAGTACTGCATGGAGATCAAGAATCTCTCCGACTCTCTTGCGGATCTCGGATCCCCTGTTGCCGATGATGATCTCGTCCTCCACTGCCTCCAAGGCCTCAACGAGAAGTACGAGCATGTGTCGGATTTCATCTCCATCATGACGCCGTTCCCGTCCTTCGCGCAGACTCGCTCGCTGCTCACCCTCCAGGAGATGAAGCGCAAGCATCGCCGCGCCTCAACTGAAACGGCCTTCGTCGCCGCGCCCCCCGCACCTGCTCCCCCTGCTCCTGCACCGGTGCCTCCACCGCAGCAACCTGTCGGCAACTCGCAGAAGACCGGCAAGAAGAAGAACAGGAACAGGAATAAGGCCGCCAACGACAACTCCTCTGACGCTACCTCCTCTGCCATGGTGCCGTCATACCAGCAGCCGTGGAACGGTGCAATTCGAATGTGGCCGTTCCCGTCCTACGGCACACCTCAGCCACGCATGCAGCAAGGACCTCAGGCGTTCTACGGACATGCCAGTCCCGTCATGATGCCTGGCATGATGCCTGGCTACGGCGCTCCGGGCTACCCAGCTGGCTATGGCTCTCCTGGCTACGGCCACCCTGCGACGTTCTACAACGGTTCCTGGGACCAGCAGGCCTTGATGAACCAGTTTAACACAATGTCGCTGCAGCAGCCCTCTGGCGGATGGATCATGGACACAGGAGCATCCTCGCATCTCACTTCGGATCCCGGTATGCTATCTTCGGCTTCCCGGCCTCCTCCTTCCTCGCGTTCGGTCATTGTTGGAAACGGTGCTTCTATGCCCGTCACCGCTACTGGCCACACTACCCTATCTCCTTCTGCTTCCTCGCGACCATTACACCTCCGCAATGTTTTGGTTGCTCCTCATCTAGTTAAAAATCTTATTTCTGTTCGACAGCTTAGCACTGACAATTCTGTATCTGTTGAATTTGACCCTTTTGGTTTCTCTGTGAAGGACTACCCAACCAGGACCAAATTCTCAGATC
Organism: Poa pratensis; assembly: GCA_947311845.1. Lineage (NCBI taxonomy): Eukaryota > Viridiplantae > Streptophyta > Magnoliopsida > Poales > Poaceae > Poa > Poa pratensis. Next base: position 4,235,081 of record CAMZMU010000015.1, read on the forward strand.
CAATAGCTCGGGCCCTCACTACACCCTCCATGGCGCTCCACTCTCGGGTCTTCCTCAAGCCTATGTCGCCATCGACCCCAACCTTTGGCACCGCCGTCTTGGTCATCCCGGTCGTCATGTCATGGAGGCTCTCGCTCGTTCTTCTATTATTCCTCGTAGTAGGATTAAAAATAAATCTAGTCTTTGTCAAGCTTGTCAGTTAGGACATCATGTTCGTCTTCCTTTTAGTTTATCTTCTAGTGTAACGTGTCGTCCGTTCCAACTTGTTCATTGTGATTTATGGACCTCACCCGTTGAGAGTGTTTCTGGTTTCAAATATTATCTCATTGTTCTTGATGATTATACACACTTTGTTTGGGTATATCCCCTCCGAGCTAAATCTGAAACGTTTCAACATCTCTCCTCGTTCCATGCCTATGCTCAAACACAATTCAATCTTCATGTGCAAGCTATTCAATGCGACAATGGAAAAGAGTTCGATAATTTCAATCTCACCGTTTTTGCCCAAACACATGGGGTCGCACTTCGCTACTACTGTCCATATACTTCGCAACAAAACGGCAAGGCCGAACGCATCCTTCGAACTCTCAATAACATGGTCCGCAGTCTTCTTTTTCAAGCTAGCATGCCCCCTAATTATTGGGTTGAGTCTTTGCATACCGCTGCCCTGCTTCTTAATCGACTTCCGTCCACCGCCATCAACAATAAGATCCCGTATCAACTTCTTCATGGCCGTGACCCCTCCTATGTCGATCTTCGAGTTTTTGGCTGTTTGTGTTACCCTAATACCGCCTCCACGGCTGCGCATAAACTTGCGCCCCGATCCGTGCCATGTGTCTTCTTAGGGTATCCCTCCAACCATAAAGGGTATCGGTGCTTGGATCGTTCCTCTCAAAAAGTCATAATCTCCCGACACGTTGTGTTCGACGAGTCCACGTTCCCGTTCTCCTCCTCATCAACCTCGCAACCTTCTTCTTATGAGTTTTTGCAGGATGATGACACTTCACCGATCGGTCCATTGGCTACACCGGCACCATCCCCGCCGGGCTCGCCGGCACCGTCACAGCCGGGCTCACCGGCACCGTCGCCGCCGAGCTCACCGGCCTCGTCACCGCCGAGCTCACCGGCACCGTCGTCACTGGTCTCGCCGCTGGGATCTCCTGTCGAGTCGCAGCCCGCCTCCACGCCAGGCTCTACCAGGTCTACGGACTCCCCTGCCGCGCCTGCCCGAACCGCTGCCGCGCCCTCGCGGCAGCCTGCCCCGGGCTCTCGGCAGGCTGCCCTGGCGTCACGGCAGGCTGCCGCGGCCACTCGCCAGGCTGCCGCGGCTACTCGGCAGGCTGCCACGGCAGGACCTGCCACCTCGACGCAGGCTGTTCCTAGTCACGCCATGCAGACTCGCGCCAAGTCTGGGATTCATCGCCCCAAGGAAATTTTCGACCTTCACATTGACGGCTTGTCTCCTTTGCCCAAGACGTACCGTGGAGCTCTAAAAGATCCTAATTGGCATGCTGCCATGGTTGACGAGTACAACGCCCTTCTTTCCAACAATACGTGGGATCTTGTTGACCCTCCTCGCCATGCGAACATTGCCACAGGGAAGTGGATCTTTCGGCACAAACTGAAGTCTGACGGTTCTCTGGACAGGTATAAGGCGCGCTGGGTTCTTCGAGGTTTCACGCAACGAGAAGGTGTGGATTTTGATGAGACCTTTAGTCCAGTGGTCAAACCAGCTACAATTCGTACAGTTTTGTCACTTGGAATTGCTCGTGACTGGCCCATTCATCAGTTAGACGTGAAGAACGCTTTTTTGCATGGCACTCTTCAGGAGACAGTTTATGCTCGACAGCCGTCTGGGTTTGTTGATCCTCTTCATCCTGATCGCGTCTGCCGTCTCAACAAGTCTCTCTACGGTCTTAAACAGGCACCTCGGGCATGGTTTCAGCGTTTCGCTTCACACATCACCACCTTGGGTTTTGTTGGATCCAAAACGGACAGCTCTCTGTTTGTCTACAGCCGTGGGTCTGATATGGCCTATCTACTGTTGTATGTGGATGATATCATCTTGACAGCATCCTCTACAGCTCTGTTGCAGCGTCTTATTACCTCTCTCAGCGCAGAGTTCAGCATGAGTGACTTGGGTGAATTACACTATTTTCTTGGTGTTGCTGTCAAGCGTACTAAGGATGGCCTAGTTCTTTCCCAGGAAAAATATGCTTTGGAGCTTCTAGAGCGCACTGGTATGTTACACTGCAAACCGCTGTCTACACCTGTTGATGCCACTTCCAAGCTCTCGGCAAAATCCAGTGAACCTGTTGATGATCCTTCGGAATATCGCAGTATCGCTGGCGCGTTGCAATATTTGACCTTCACTCGCCCGGATATATCTTATGCAGTTCAGCAGATTTGTTTGCATATGCATGATCCCCGTGCCAACCATTTGCTCCTTGTGAAACGAGTTCTTCGCTACATTCGTGGGACTACAAATTATGGGCTAACTCTCTATCGGCGCACCACCAACAAGTTGATTGCTTATTCTGATGCCGACTGGGCTGGTTGTCCAGACACTCGCCGCTCCACTTCTGGTTATTGCGTCTTCTTAGGCGCTAACTTGGTTTCGTGGTCTGCTAAGCGGCAACACACCGTCTCTCGATCAAGCGCAGAAGCCGAGTACAGGGCTGTTGCAAATGTGGTGGCCGAGTCGTGTTGGCTCCGACAATTACTACAAGAACTGCATCAACCTCTATCTGGCGCAACAGTGGTGTTTTGTGATAATGTGAGCCCGTCTACATGACACAGAACCCTGTCCATCATCAACGAACAAAGCATGTTGAGATTGATCTACATTTTGTTCGTGATCGAGTTGCAATTGGTGAGGTGAAGGTTTGCCATGTACCAAGCTCGTTACAGTTTGCGGACATCTTCGCAAAAGGATTGGCTTCTCCACTCTTTCTAGATTTTCGGGACAGTCTCAACATACGCAAGACGCCCGTTTTCGACTGAGGGAGGGTGTTAGACATATAACCAAGTCGTGTTTGTATAGGACTAGGTTATGTGTTGTAATCCTTGTATAGAATCTGTCCGTGTCTTGTACGTGTCATGTACGACTAGCATAGGGCTTGTAATCCTCCTATTTATACCCGAGCAATACAAGCGCTATGACGCGTGGTTAATCCCCAAATTACATTCACTACCTAGCATTAGCTGATAATTACTTGTAGAAGATGAAACCAGCCAAATGGAGAGATATATACGACCCCATTGGCATTTGCCCCCAGCTTCGTCCCTGCCGGCAAAGCCACAGGTGAAAGCTTGCTTAGAATACATAAGCACCCGCTGAGGCATGTCAATAGTGTTGTTATTCCAAAACAAGCGTACAACGTTTCAGCAGTAACCAAACTCCATTATTCTCTTACTGACGAACAATTCAACAAGACGACATAAGTTACACGGAGGGCGAGCTATCAGCCTATACAGAAACAGACCTCGCCAGTCTGTCCTGTATGCGTAAAATTGTATGCCGCTCCGGTGGTCACAGGTGCATTGCCGGGCTTCCCTGGGACCAGCATGTAGGGCATTTTGTCCGCGAGTGATGATCAATCTGGGAATATACTAGTCCAGCTTGTATTCAGCAACAATATGCCGTTGAATTCTGACCATACCAACGAAGATATTGCCTATATAAAACCTGCAATAACAAGAGCACGCTGCCTGTTAATTCCAGGTTGTCATGCGATTAGTTTTCTTTTCTCAACGCCGTGCTTGTAAAATCCACGTGCCCTTATTACAAACTTCTTAAACTAGGAATCATCAGCTGAATAAGTTCACACATTGTGTTTCAGAATATACATACATATATTATCACAGGCATCAATAACATCACTGCTGCTAATTATATATAAATGCAGGTTGATAGACAGATGGATAGTCTGTAACGGTGTATGTCAAAGAAGGAGCAGGCAGTACCTTTAGTGTGTTTGCAGAAGTGAAACTTCAATCTCCTGCAAAGTTTTTCCCTTGGTTTCGACTACATGCCGCCGCACAAATATCGCTGCTACCACACAGGCTGATGAAAACATCGTGTACAGAACTTGCGGACCGAGTTTCTCCAGGAGCCGCAAGAATAACAGACTAACAAAGAAGTTCACGACCTGCCCATTGCATTCAACATTGTTAACAAAAGAACACGTGATTATAATTCAGGGAAATACAGCTCTAATCAAGGATATCTAGTGAATTCTTGTCTTTTGGTGCAACAACTATTTACCAAAAAGTTCTACCAACGCTTCGCATAGATCTAACCGCTCTACACATATGGTAGCAACCATATCAACTGTGGTTGCATGATGACATTGACAACATAAGCACTTTATCTGAATCGTCTCAGACGGTGTTCGCAGTTATTTATGTTTCTACTCTCATTAGCATATACACAGCAGAAAACTTTTGTCAGAAAGCAAAAGGGTAAAGCCTACAACGTCTAACACTTCATGACCACAATAAAACTACCAATCTTCATGAACATGCCCAGGGTTAGTAAAACAGGTCTTGCAGTCTGGTGACTGCACTTGTTGGCTACTTACATCCTGAAAGCATCTCAATTTGCACCATAATTTGTTCTAGTTCAGCATGACTCCCATAACTGACAGAAAATAGTAAATTCTTCAGTTGCCCACAGTAACAAAAAACTGGATATACGACCACAAATTTATGTCCTGTTCCATTCAAAGGGTGCGCATGTCTAACTCTATTAATCAAATTTGAACACTTAAGCTAAGAAATTTTCGTTCTTTTCCAGTTTATGCATTTACCAATCAAAACTAAAGCCCAAGGCAAGCTAGCATACAAATTCTAAAACTCCATATTACTAGATTTCTCTTTTGATCTGATGAAATTATACAGCATACACTAACTGTTGTTTCATGCTGAGAAGCGAGAACACTTACCCAATGCACAGACATACACAGAGCCATAGCTTTGGCCCGAATTTTGTTTGGGAAAATCTCAGGCAGAAGAAGTCCTGGAACTGGGCCTGCTCCCAACGAAAATGACAAGACAAACCTGCCAAAAAAAAATGTTCAACTGTAACTAAATGGCATAAGTACCACAATTCTCTTGTAATTATAAGAAAATAGAGTACAACTGTCAAATAAGTTCAGGAGTCCTACCACGAGTACATAGGTAAAATGCTTCATGTTTTAGATGCTAGCATACAAGTTAACCAATTATAAAGTTACTGCTGTGGATTCTAGCATACAAGCTAACCAATTAGAACCTTGACCTCTACTGGTGCAGAATATCGAGTGTCGCTATGGATTTGGAGAGAGATAGACAGGGTATCATGGAACAATCTGACAGGGGGGCGGGCATGCATGTCACATGTGCTGCTCACATGGCAAGACTTTTACCCGCGTTAGCGCTCACGGGTGGACTTTTAGGGTGTCAGATTTCATGCCAACACACCAAAGCAGGCTATTTGGGTCATGTGCAACATTCTGTCCAAATCAGTGGTTTTGTGAAAAAAATATCTGAGTGGTAGTTGTGAGAAACAGCGACACCTGAAGTAGTGGTTTGGGGCACCATACCTTAACATAGATGATATGAAAGACCAAAACTAAGGTCACGAAACTTGCATATTAGAACCAAACAACTGAATGGTATAGAACTCCAAGACTTACAGCAGTATGCCACCAACTGAAAAATACACACTTGCAGAACCAAGGTGGTGACGATTTGCTCCAATAGCCTGAAGTCCCATTGTGAAGGCCTACACCAGCAAGGAAGCGCATCAGTAATATATATAATGTCTTACAAACAAATTTACAGTTGCGCTAAATGCTCACCATGCCAAAGAAGCTTCCCGCAAGAAGCACTTTTCTCCCTAGCCTGTCCATTAGAAGCATAGCTACAATAGAACCTGGTAGTGAACACATCGAAATAAGGTCGGTAAGCGCATATAAGAGAGCAGAAAAAGAACAGAAAAGCTTCAATGGGCTCACCTGATAAATTTGCAATCCCCATGCATATATTGGCAAGGCTAGAGGGCACGCCCACACTTTTGAATACAGTTGATGAGAAATAGAACACAGAGTTTATGCCCGATAACTGTTGTAAAGCAAAGAGCGTTGTGCCAATAAAAACAACTGTAGCAAAAGAGGGGACTTGTAATGAACAAACTTCAAGGAAGAGCAGTAATAAGGTTGTAATGAAGCACAAAAATGTGACAGAAAAAAGAACAGCTGTACCATTGAAATGGCGACCATAAAAAACTCTGAGAACTTCACACTTTCTCCATCATCTCCTCTTTCAGATCGAGAAAGTTCTGCCATAGCAGATTTTACATGAAGAGGGCCTAGAAGCTTCTCAAACTGCATTTCTGCTTCATTTGTTCTTCCACACTGCATACAACAACAGGACGCCTTAAATCATTTAGAAAGGGATGTGCTTGTGTGTTGAGCCAAAGAAATAAATAAATAACTGACACTCAGTGGGGCATAGTCTACGTATCGTGGTACGAACACTCTATTGGGTAACCTAGACGCTCATTGATCTATCCCGGAACATATATATGTGCTGTACCTGAACCTATATGTGTCAATGGATCAGTGCTTATTTTAATTTTTTTTAGCAGACTAACGCTAGCAATAATTTCCTGTAGGGACGAAAAGCCGTAGGGTGGTGGGCGAAGATTGTAGCCAACAGCCAGTGTGTCAATGAATTACTGCTTCTTTTCATTTCTGAGCAGAAAAATATAACTATAACTACTAAGACTAGGCAATCATTTCCTGTAGGGATGAAAACCCACACTATGACAAGCTTTACCCGACTCCGTTGAGGGAGGGGTGAGGACGGCGGCGCGTCTTCGGCTTGCTTCAGTGTTTGTAGTCGTCGCTAGGTGGTCCGAAGACCTATTTGTAATTTTTATTACTTGTGGTTTTTTTTGTACCTTTGTTGATGATCAATAGATTGGTTGGCCTTTCGCAAAATAAAAGTCATAGGATGGGTGAGCAAAGATTGCAACCAACAGCCCATTAGACAGATTGTTTGACTCAACCCATACCCAGTTAAGGGAATAACATTAAACGACTGGTGGAAAGACCTCCAGATGGAAATCGCATACAGTTTACCAAAACTTAACTGTTTCTAAGAAGTAAATCGGAATTTCAATGCAGCAACGTGTTATCCCATATTCTGCTCGGAACATATAATAAAAGCACATTCAGAGAGAAGCAGGCACTTCCAAGGGTTAAAGCTTTAATTGATAGATGGGAAAGGTGGCATAGAAGACAAGCAATATTCCAAAGTAAGGGCACCTTATATAGCCACTGGGGGCTCTCAGCACAGAACTCCATGCCAATAGCTTGTAAAGCTGCTGGGACTACTGCAATCCAGAAACACACTCTCCACCTGCCATTGCAAGGATAATGTCAGAACAGATCGGTTTCATAAGCATTGATTGAAACACAACCGTAAAGATTGAAAAACAACAGCAGAAGCTTCTAACCATCTATCAATGTCCTTGACTGGTGTACCAATTAGGAGAGAAAATAAGATTCCAAGACAGGTCGCGATCTGAACAAAGCTGCCATATGTACCCCTCACGGAGGGAGGAGAAACCTATGTTCAATCAGAAGTGAAAATGATCACGGGTGAACTGTGTTGATATTTGCTGTTAGAAATTATACATTGGCAAGAAAACCAAATGCATACCTCAGTTATATAGAGGAAGCCACCGGCGGACCCAACCCCATTCCTATTCCAACCAAGAATCTTCCAAAGAGCATACCTTCCAGACTATTAGTGAGAGCACTGCAAAATATTTTTTGCTTCAGAATGGTCCAAAGAACACAATTAAGGAATGGTCCGTATCTAAATTATGAACAAATCAAAAACAGGCATGGTTCCTTCCAGCTGTAGATTAAGTAGTGTAAGGAGTACTCGCCAGTCACCAATGTAGGTTTTTTATATGTACTTTCAGTTTTCGCATCAAAACAACCTTAATAATTGCAAAGCAAATCATACTAAATTAATGTAGAAATGGTCGAGGAATTTTTTTTTTGTAGATAGCACAGAGTGCTAGTGTTTTAGTTCCTGGTCTACATGCTTGGTGAAAGTAAATCAAGATTGAGCATCTACAACAGTACAGGGATCCTTGTGGTTTACTCTTCATCCAATTTCTTTGTGGCCAGTTAAAGTCAATTTAAATCATGCATATTTCTTTATTGAAACGCTAACTTACTTTGACAGCACATATCTAATGCCTTCATGTAAATGGTATTATGTGGCACTAGCCCCTCATCCAGTCATAGAAACAATACAAATTTGCCGGGTGACAAAACGATGGACCTAATGCATAGAAGTCACATGCAAGTGTTGCATGATCATCACACTAACTTCCTGAATTACAGATGAATAGAGAAGCGATTTGAAAGAAGGTAACTTTTCAGCAACTATAAAAGTCACCCAGAAAATGACCAGATCGGCAACTAGGTGTAATTGTTTAATACCCAACAATCGACTACTCACAAAAAAAAAGGAATACTGCAAGCAATTTGCAATTAAATAAAGGTGTTATCTGAAGAAACTGCACAGAGACAAGGATCGAGTGGAAAGACTCAAGTCGACATAGCATTTATCATAAATACCTTATGGCAGCACCGATGATCATGGGCAGTGCACTGAGCTGAAAGGCGCGACGCCGACCGATCCCATCAGCAACGGAGCCACTGAAGAGGCACCCGAGGAACGCTCCCCCCAAGCATATGCTCACCACAAGCCCTGCATCCACAGAGTCGCAATTTTCATCAGCTATCTCTGCCAGAATGCCCAATTAGAAGCATCTAACTGGAGAGGTGGTAGCACGTACCTTCAGCGAGCGTGTTACCCGCGAAGCCGAGGTCGGTGGAGATGCTCTCCAGCGGCTCGTTCACGACGCTGCGTATCATTCACGGAACAAACGTGAGTACACTAGTACAGACATGCGTGAGGGGACCAACGGTGAGCGCGCGCACGTACCCGGAGTGGTAACCGAAGAGGAAGGAGGTGAGCGTGGCGACGCACACGTGCGGCAGCGACATGCGCCACGACGGGCCGGCGGCCCCGCCTCCGTCCGGCGTCTTGGCTGCCGAGACCAATACATACCGCCATCAGAGAAAGAACGAACGAACGAAAGAAAGAAAATTATTACGGAACGCGAGGGGAATGAATGGATGGACGAAGGAATGGAATCGTACCTTGCGTCTCGAGGTCGGGATCCATGGCGGCGTCCCTGGACGGCACGCGCTTGTAGGCGGAGGTGTTAAGCTTCCACCGCATCGCCGCTGCAAGAAAATCAGAGAGAGACCAGAGGGATTTGGGATTCGGAAATGGAAAAGCGAGGTGAGGGAGAGGGATCTGAGAAGCGGGCGTGTCCTACTATTATTAATAGGATCGGACGTGCCATGGAGTGAGCAGCGTAAAAAGGTGGGCGTACCTCGTTGGCGCGTGCGCGCGCATCAGATCGGCGGGAGCCTGCTGGGATCTGGGAGCTCGATTGATTTGACTAGTTTTGGGTGCGTTCGGTGGCGTAGCACGGAGGAGCCCGCGGGGAGGCGGTGGCGGAGAATGGCGAGGCGAGGAACGCCTTTGGCTTTGCTTCTCTGTTCGGAGAAGACACACGTCGGCACCCGGAGCTGTGAAGTGGTTGAGTGGAGGACCGGAACATTTGCGTATTGGCCCTTGCCGATGTCGGCAGCTTGCCGGCGCTTTGTTTGTATGACGCGAACACCACTAGATTAATATCGCATGGAAACTGAGGTGTTTATGCAAAAGAGTCGAGAAAATCTCCGTGTCGCGACGTGTGGGGTGGGGTGGAGGTTAGGCAGCTTGTGGGCAGTCGGCGACGCGTGGCCGCGAGAATCTAGGACCATCCGCTGCGCTCGCCCTTCGTGACGGCGTCTCTTCACCAGAAACCGGAAGATGCGCGCACCCTCATCAACGCCTGGTGGCTTGGGGCTCTTCTGCTCCACGGGTGTTCGACCTTCACGGCGGTGCTCTTCGTCGTCTCCGGCGTCGTGGGGCTCGTCTGCTGGTCGTGCTAGAGGTTGAAGGCGGTGGTGGCGAGGTGTGCTGCCCTCGGTTCTCTCTGATTCTCCGTGTACTTGCTAGTCTGGATGCTGTAATCCTTTGCATATGAATACAAGTTTGTGCATTATCAAAAAAAAAAAAAAAAAAAAGGCCCCGAGAGTTCACACAACCTCTCTCCCACCAGGTACGTGAGTTCAAGTGACCGCAAATCCCCTTCAACTCTCGAACTAACCTGCTCCTACCGGTTTTCGGAATTTAACAAACAAAATTAAGAAAATATGTTTAAAGGACAACAAACATATGTTTATATTATTTTCATGATAGTCATATACTCCCTACCTCCTAGTTTATATATCATCCATCAATTGTACCAATATATGTGCAGGATTATTACAACCTTCGAACCAATTGGTATCCCTCGGTTCGTGCAGGATTTGGTCAACGTCAACGTTGACTTGTGATAATAAATATGTTCATCTGAACTTTGCATACTGGTCTGCGGATATATTTTTTATGTTAGATGATGGTCTTGATTTGAAATACCCCTACTTACTTGCAACCAACAATTCATGATGTATCCAACAAAAATTTAAAAAACATGTTTTTTTCTTATTGGTGTGTAGAACTAGAGAAAACTATGATTTTTTTTTGTGAAACTTCCAACTAATTGCTTGCAACTCATTGGATGTTGGTTTACCCCCATTTAATTTAAAGCAACTTCCAACTGAATAACAATTTTGGCTTGTATAAATTCAGAGCAATATTTACCTCATTATGACTTCAGAAGAATGAGCTCTATGTAAGCTATAACCAGTGTATCGGTTACTTAGACCGTCTCTAACAGATCACAGAAAAACGCAAACCGTATAACCAGTTTTGACTTCCCCGAAAACAGTTTACGGTACAAAATTTTGTCTTCGGGGAATAGATACGATACCGGAAAAGACCCCTTAAATCACATAGGACCCAATAATCAGCATTTTTTTTTTCAATTTCCTCTTCTTCTTCCTTCCGCCTCCCGCCTCCCCTAGCACCAGCCACCGCCTCTCTCCTTCAGCCGCCTGCCTACATATATTCTGGATAGAATGTACTGTACTAACATACAAGATTAACAAGTATGCTTACTTCCAACGGTTCTTGCCACCAACAAATACGTTTTCGCCTGACTCCTGCAGCTGATTGCCCACTTTCACTTCCTATAATAATACAAGCATACATGTTCAGATAAGAAAGATGCATAAGATCATCCGCAACAACAGAGCACTGAAACAATTCAATATTAATGGAATAGAAAAGAGAAGCATCATACAAGAAAAAGTTATTAATGGTCCAGCTAGTAAAATCGCTTTTGTGCTTGCACTTCTGTGTAACTCGGGGTGCAAGTCTAGTACAGTATACTTTCATTATTAAATAAAAAGCATCGTTCAAAACTTCAGATATCAATGCGATAGCCAACAAGTGATTAGTAGAATCACAGCTTAAAAGTAACAGATTTACTTAGATTAGTTGTGAGTATTCCTAACATACCAACAACGATTTTATATATGTATTGTGCATATTCCTGTCACATAGCTTAAATATAGTCCAGCATCCAGATTTGGAAGACTTTACATGAGTAAATCGGAATACTCCTACATATTTAGTTTACACCAAAAGGTAGAGTGGACTAACCAGGGCCTCATCATCAAAGACGAATCTAACTCTAGTAGTCTGCAAAAACAAACGAGTGAATACATATGTGTTAGCATGAACTCAGAAACAGATCATCCATGAAAAATGACCAGAATAATTTCATAGATATGATTTATTAGTATCATTGCCCCCACTTTAAATGTAACATGATAAGCATATGGCGACAGTGTTCTTTTCTGAGGACTATATGGCTATATTGAGCAGGGACGAAAAAACAGTGTCAATCTGATGGTGGTGGAGCTCAATATGTCTCCATTGTCTAGCTAGGTTTGAGCTGAAATGTGGTTACTAATAGATGTTCTCATACCAGTGTTTGCACAGTGATAGCATAGTGGTTTTTTTTAGAACCGTGATGGTATGTTATGATCCATGAATTTAGACGTTTCCGAGATTTGGGGCTCCCGAGCTCAGTGCTCCCTCCGGTTTAAAAAATTCGAAAATCATATTTGTGATCTCAAAAAATTCTGAAAACAAATCCGCGTGTATCCAATAGTATATCCTACGAACGTGCGAAATATCAACTTCAAAAACTTTGTATTCTAAGCTACACAAAATAACAAATGTGTGAATCTAAGTATGCATATTTTCAAATCCCAAGTTTATCATATTTTGTTATTTTTGTGTAGCTCGAAATACAAAGTATCTGAAGTTGGTATTTTACAAGCTGGTGAGATATACTATTGGCTACACCTGGAAATTTTTTCAGAATTTTTAAAACTCACAAATATGATTTTCGATTTTTTAAATCGGAGGGAGCACTGCAGCTCGGGAGCCAAAAGCAGTTTCCGATATAGTTACATGCTCTGTAGGCCAGAAAAATGGAATACTCCAACAGTATATGTTCATCTATAGCTCAAACAGATGGTTAAAAACCAGAGCAGTCAGGCTGACCTGAAACAAAAGCAGCAGCCCCAGTAGGCCTACAGGTGCAGCAGCAAGAAGGTTGTCTGCATATGCAAATGCACCAGCTATCCCTGCATTTTGACAATAATGGTCACTGGATGGAGATATCACTGTGCCAACAGATACCCTATCTTCTTTAATTTTCCCGCAAAATAAAAAACTTCTTTAGTTGATATAGAACAGTACAAGTACATGCCCAGAGAACAGAGATGTTCTACTTACTACCTCCAAAGCTCACCAAGTATAGCAATCGGTAACCGATAGTCGGGTTCTGGCACAACTGTTTCTCTGGTGGTCTTTGTCTTTCTCCCAAACTGCGAAGAAGGATGCAGCTCACCAATCAATGAGAATAGAGGATTGAAAGAAGGGTACAGGTTACCACCAGAAGTTTGTGAACCAACCACAGATACTATGGGTGTGCACCGTTGTTGCTTCTGGCCATGCGCCCTGCCAGCGAAATACCCCTTGCAGTGTAGATTTGCAGTGCTCCATGATGTATTAGCTGAAGCCACTCCACGCGAAACCACATCTCTAGCTGAAGAAATAATTAAAATTCATGCATCTTCGTACCAATGGAAGTGTTTCATTACTTCCATATTCGACCGCCTTCATTCAGGAATGCAACATGTGAATCATGAACGATTTAGCTCCAATAAAAACTAACAACCTTCTGTACTATCCAGTTTATGGAGCAGGTCGCAGGTATGCATCCAACAAATCAATCCCAGGTCCCTGCCACTATCTGTTTTCAGGATACTACTGCAGTACTACAACATCATACTGTGTCTTGGAGAAACTGAAGCTTTATTAGTGGTGTGCATGAGTGATTGATTTAGACACCCAGTGTGATTTCGGATGTACCGTGTGCCCAAAATAACAAGACCAAGAACACCCAATCCACCCTAACTACGCTGAAAGAATGGACCGCTGAGAACTACTAGGTGGGCAAGACGTGCTACGCGTGGATGGCAAGGAACTTGAGTGCGAGAGGAGGAGTTCTTGGAAGGTAGGTACCTTTGGGCGGAGCGGCGAGGAAGAGGGGAGAAGATAACGAGAGAGTGGTCGCCATGGCTGTTCCTCTCTCCTCTCCGCCTCCTTTCCGCAGCCTGCCTCCTCTCGGTTCGTGGCGCCCCACGTGTACGAGCACGCGCGGCCAGCGCCCGAGGTCCAGGCTAGTTTGGTGGGCTAGCACCCAAAGTTTTTGGTTTGCTTTTAGGTGGCTACTGGGCTTTGGAGCAGGGCTTTTTAGCAGAGAACTCAGGACGCTCTGTTCGGTCCTCTCAAAAAAAAAAAAGACGCTCTGTTCGGATGATGCGGCCTAGCGCTATCGGAATAGACGGCTGCGAGTCTGCGATCTCTTTTTTTTTCGAGGACCAGGAGATAGGCGTGTCTTTATATTAAGAGGAAAAATAGAGGAGTTAAAACGTTTATTCACGTCAAATAAACACATATGAATATTACTCTCCATTAAACACAATGAGTACTTAGACCAACAAAGCGCATCATATGTAACATAATTTTAAAGAGTGAGTTGGGCTTGATCCAATCAATATAGATCTGGACTCTAATAATGGATGAAAACAAATAAGTTCGAGCCTTACACCCGACAAGCACCCAAGCCTAATTTTCTTCTTAATTATACAATTATTTTCTCACATTCACAAAATATTTGCTCTTTATACATCCCTCGACTTGCAAATTACATTGTATTTTTTTCATATGTAATAAGCACTACTAGTCATGGTCGTCCATTTTATCTCGGTTTAATTGCACATAATTTGGCTTAATATTTTATACCGTTCCTTTTAAATAAAAATGGTATGCCAAGAGACATTCGACAAGTGTGGGAGCGAACTGGTTATATATAAAAGTTTCAGCTCGGCTTCTCTAGTTTTCATTTTCGCAGTGTGTATAACCTTGTCCACTGCATCAATCAGTCATATGAATGTCATTTCAGATATGTTGACCAGGTTTTCCCGAATGGCCTCTTTAAAACACATGCAAAATATATCCTGCAATTACTCGGAGTATCAGAGTAAACCAATTCTTTAAACACAATGCAAAAAATAAGTGTAATAGCTAATACTCCCTCCCTCTGTTCCAAAATAAGTGTCACATTCTTAGTGCAAATTTGTATGCACTTAGTTTGGTACCAACTACCAAGGGACTATCCTATTTAACTGCTAGCAGTGGACTTGTCATTTTACCTCTCAAATTCGAATCTCAATGGTACAAAAAAAACCCCTGAATAATATAGTATCCAAACGACAACGAGTACTCCTCATCCGACGACATGTTGATGGAGCGCATCCCGAGAAGTCCTTGCATTTCACCCGGAGAAGTGGCGACGTTCGTGGTCCCAACTTATTGAAGCGGTGAACATAGAGAACCTCTGGTGCTTCCTCCGCCGGGACGCCGAGCACGTGTGGCAGGCCTTCGCCGCCAGCGCCTAGTCCTGCGCGACCTCCAGCGCTCCTCCGCAAGTAGTGTGGCGGTGCGACAACGACTCTTTTGGTTTGTGCGCGACTAGATTTGTTTGATGTTGAAATCTAGCCCTATGTCTAGTCTAAACTTTGTTTGCCGCTGCTTCTATAGAATTATGTTTGATCAAATTAAGCGCGAATTTCTTTTTCGAAATTTTGAGTACCAATTTGCCGTATGTGTTCCGACGTGATCATTTTGCAAACCATAAAACCAGTTTCGGGGTGGTTTGGGGTTCTATGGGATCTGCTAGAGATGCTCTTACATATGGTTTTGGAATTTGGATATGAGTTGCAACTGAAATTGGGTAAAATTAGTCTGCCCACTAATGTTTTCATTATGGGTTTTAGATGTAATCATGTAATGCTATGGCTTATTACGAAGATCCTGATCATCCGGGCCAAAATTCGGAGCCGCATAAAATATTTCGGATTCAAAAAACTGCGAAGAGACCAAAGCCTCCATTGCCAATAGCTTCTTCTTCCCCACCTCCACCTTCTCCTCCTCACCCTCCTCGATCCCAAATCCCCAGAAGATTTCGCCTTTTCTTCTCTCATGTCCTCCTGGAATCCGTCGTGTCTTAATCTCTGCGTCCCCGTCGCAAATTTGGCTTCTTGGGTTTGATCCCCCGACTTGCTCCATTGTTCTTCCCTCTAGTTTTGCGCTGCTTCGCGAGTCTGGACGAGTCCAAGAGCTCGCCCTGTTCTGGAGTCTCTTGATCCAATTCCTGGAGCTCGCGGGGCGAGATTCGGTTCTGAGCCTCCGCGTGGTGGTCTCGCTCCGGGATTGCAAAGCCCGCCTTTTGAATTTTGCTGTCGATGACCTAATTCGGTGGGCATTCTGGTTTGGTGATGGAGCAGGAGAGGCAGCAGCAGCCGCCGCCGCAACATCAGCTCAACCCGGTCGTCCCAGCCTCTGCGGGCGAGTTGAAGGCGCCGGCGGTGGCGCCGCCGCCGCAGCAGATGCCAGCGGCGACGGCGACTCCGGTGCAGCAGATGCCAGCGGCGGCGCCGGTGCAGGTGCCGAGGCCGTGGCCGGTAGTCTTCATCCCGAAGTGAGCAAGCTCCTCAGCTAGAGGCTTTAAACTCCGTTTATTGGTTTATTGGCATGTGGTTTTGTTCCTTTCGTCCGCCCAAGGATGGAGTTCAGTTTGCGTGTTTCAAAATTTTGTTTCTTGTGGTTCATTCTGTTTAAGCGAGTTGGTGATATTACAATTTAGTTATTAACTGAAACTTGAAAGCAATGATAAGTATCCGTTTGATGGTCTCATAGGTAGCAGCACTCTGTCATTGATTTGGTAAGTTGTCTAGGCTGAGAAAAGAGTATTTGAACTTGTATTATGTTTTAGAGTTTGAGGGGCTCTGACATGGTTGACAATGTTGTGACAGTCTATACAGATGTGCATGTACATAAGCACATTAACGATATGAAAGGAAATGTTAGTTGTAGGTTATTGTGCTTTGCACTTGGTGAGCATTGATGTTAGCTTTTGATAAAACTGAACCTTTGGAATTTGGCTATGCTATTGGAAATGCATATTGATTGTTCTGAGGTCAAATTTGCAGTGATAATTTAACATGTCCGTGTTAATTCTGTTGGTTGCTATTCACAAAACAACAGAGTTGATGTAGCACATAAAAGGAAAATCTGTCTGGAGTCTTAATTGAGCTTACATGTCATATCATAATTGGAAAAGAATCTCCGGGTAAGAGATAGAATCGGGAATCGGGCGCTCTGTTGCAACAACATGATACTCCGTTCTCTTTTCTTGGTGATCAGATTCTTGTTTTCAAATAATTTGTTCCATCCACCATCCATGTTCTTTTCAAAACCATTGCGAGGAAATATGAATTGTAGGCCAGCTGGTTGTTTGAGAGTTTTTCCTGGAACTTGTTATTGTCACTTTGAAAACCAAAGCGTATTCTCAATCGTGTCCAAAATAAATTAATATTGCTAATTTTCTGTATAACGAAAGTAAAACTATTTTTGCTTGTGTTATGATTCTTCCGCTTTTTAAATCAGTAGTGTATTCTTGCAAAATCGTTTCTTTTTCTAACTTAGTGCATGCTTCTTTTAATATTTTCCCAGGAACCCTGCTGAAGTGAAAAATGTTACTACAAAGAAAAGGAAGCACTGTAACTGTAAAAATTCACGATGTTTGAAGCTGTGAGTATTATATTTTTCTGCACAAGCACTATCTTGTTCATGGCACAAAGCAAATATACTATTTGAGAAAACAGAATAATTGATCCTTACATGTTATTTGCGAAAAATAGCAGGCCCACCATCAATTATTAACAAGACCTGTTCTCAGTTAAATGTTTAGTACCATATTTTAGTGTTTAAAAAAGCTCAAATAGGATGGGAAATAGGTTCAGTCGATTGCCCTCTATTACCTCTTCATTAATGGTAGGTAAAAGATATATTACGTGTTATCTTATGAATGCACAGATAAGAATTACATTGGGCTCGTAGGAGATGACTGTTGCTAAGGGTTTTATCATATTGTTTTTCCATTTGCACTTTCAGTTTTTGTGCACTTAGCCACTTACATGATATTCTCATTATGGTTGTCACTGCATTGTTTATGTCAAGTAATGTTTCCAATCTATGTAAATTAAGTTGTGCCTTCAAGTGGTGTTTGTAATCAGTTGATCATTTTATTTGTGAACACATTAATGATGAACCATCCTATCATGATTATAGAAGGTAAAACTCACCGGCTGTTTATTTTTTAGGTACTGCGAGTGTTTTGCAGCGCGTGTAAATTGTGATGGCTGTAATTGTTTAAATTGCGGAAACACCACCGAGAATGAAAAAGTCAGGGACAGAGCTATTGAAGCGACTCTCCTCCGTAACCCACTTGCTTTTCAGCCAAAAATCGAAAGTGGCCCAAATACAGTCAACGCTCGAAAGGTTCTTCATGCAATAGATTTTCTTAATAAATGTTGGCTGAACAGAAGTTAATAACCTTTAGTCAGAGTTGTGTTATCATTGTTCAGCATGCAAATTGATAAGTTTGTCTGACAATTTTTTTTCTGCTATCTATAAATGGGAAACGGAAATAAAATCCCGAAACTGTCCACGAAATGTTAAATGTAGATTATTTAGACGACACGCTTATTTGCAACTTCTTTTACTCTATAAGCTCGAGTTACCCACATTTATGACGACTCACAAATATGATAAGCATCCCTCAAATTATTACATCCATCAAGTCAGGTTTTACTCTGATCAATGAATCTGTTGTGAATATTTGATACACCATATTGTGCTTAAACCTCAAGTACCTATGTCTGATTACCTGACAGAGTTAACACAGTCAGCATGTAGTTTTATGTATGCATTTGCCTTTTCTACTTGCTACTGCTTACAATTTACCTGAACTAAGGCATTTACGTTCTTGCCCTTCAACTGAATTTACGCTTTTATGCAGCCGCCATGTTAGTGCGGTTAATTGAAAGTAAAGTTTCTATTTCATTTACACTATACGATTCTGTAGCCTTGCCACATGCTCCATTGCCAATGGGGGCACGCCCCTCTTATGGCAGGACCGCTGGGCCAGGGAACCCATCATCTCCAAATTTCCGAGGTTGTACTCTTTTGCGCCGAACCAATCGGCCTCGGTGAGTGATGTGCTCTCCTGCCCCAAGCATTGGATTTCTTCCACCTCCCCCTTTCCTTCCAGGCGACAATCGAGCTTCATGAGCTTTAACAATTTCTCCTCGGCCATCATGTGACTCTGGACAGCATTATCCCCCCGTCCCAGCGGATACTATGCCTCGGGTGTTATCCATGTTCAAGCTCCACCCATCACAAGCATTTAGAAATCTAAAAATCCGTTCCATTGCTTTGCTTGAATGACAGCGCCAGGGACATGGTCCAAAGCGTAACGCTAGCTGCAGACTCAGATTGTGTGCTCTGTAATTCTCAGGTTCTCAAACTAGAGATCACCTTTTCTGCCATTGTTACCTTTGGACGCCAGCACACACACACTCAGTATCTCCTGTGCACAGCCAAGGCCTACTTCCGCAGACTTTTCTTCGTGGAAGTCTTCATTGTTGTGGCCTGGAGTATATGGAAGCAGAGAAATGCCTTTTTTTGACAATAAAATCCTAGAATACACTCTTGGTCTTTTGTTCAAAAGGGATCTTTATCTCCTTTCCTTCAGGATGGAGGAGCCTGCAGCCCCTCTTAATGGCTGGTTTAACTCCCTCACTTGAGTAGCGCTGTTTCCCCTATCTTCCTCCATCTTGTACATTCTTTCTCGAACTTGTATTATTTCCTTTTCTTTTTAATAAAATCTACTTTTGGGGCCTCCCCTGCAGTTTTCAGCTCAAAAAAATATTATGTTAGTACAAATTTTTGGGAATATAGTGAGATCAATCTATTTTTTATGAAAAATCTAGTAACAATATTTGGACATGACAAATCCAAACCGTTTGAATATTATTGGCAGTCCAAGTGTTATAAGATTGACTCCACACAATGTAAAATGAGATCCAAGAAAGAACGGAGTGAGCACTTCATTGTCTCTTGTACTGATTACATGAATGTACTTAAGTGATATGGGTGTCCGGTTTTACTTGACTATCGGGACAATATTTCCTGTGTTTCAGTTCCGTATGTCTGAACAGTCTTACTTGACTATCAGGATAATTCCGGAGCAGTACCTGTTCGACCAAAGCACAATAAAGGTGTCATTGCAAGAAGTCAGGATGTCTAAAGAAGTACTGTGAGTGTTTTCAAGCAAATATCCTTTGCTCCAAGAACTGTAGATGTATGGATTGTAAAAACTTTGAAGGAAGTGAAGAGCGCCGAACTTTAGTTCAAGGGGACAATGCATCTGATAGAAATAACATTCAACAAGCAGCTAATACAACTCTGAATGGTGCCATCGGATCCTCAGGATACCAATGTTCTCCAGTGCATAGAAAAATATCTCCAGAAGATTCACTATCCGAAGCGCAATTTCAACAGGTATGCTCCAAATGGGATGACCAGCACCCAGTTGGAATTTGATTTGATGCTGAATTTCAAGGGACTATATTGAATATCGAGTTGACTATATAATTCCTTCTCTTGTTTTTTTTTTTGCGCGGGAATTCCTTCTCTTGTTATTGGCACTATTATTGGATTGATGTGGAAAAACACATCATTTGTTTAATTTTTTTTTTGAGAAACACCAAGTACAATGTAGGCACGCAACATGCACACCACCACTCACAACTCGCATATTGAAGACACTTACATTGCTGCAAGTTCTACTAGTGTTGTCTAACTCAAAACTTTTGTGACTGTTCTTTTGTTCTAGGTGAATCTTTCAGATGTTTCACGACTTGCGCCTTCTTGCACAGGATTTGGAGGGCATAACAGTGGTTATTCCCAAAGTAATTCATCTAATATGATTTACAGGTAATTGAACTCTATATTTTTATTAAATAACCCAGTTGACAAAGTTGGTCCAGTGCGCAACTAAATGATATAGGTAGCTCAATTGCCAAAAAGAAGCCAAGACCAAATAAAATGCTGTAGAATGCATGTAATCCAATTTTTATTACGGCGTTAGCTTCCTGTAACTAGTGCATTTCACATGGATCAGTCCACATAATTTTATATTTGACAGTCCTCTCTGGGTTTAACTGCAATGTAAAAAATGATTATTATTTAGTTAAAACAGAAAGATTCTACGATTGTCAATATTTAACCATGATGCTATTATTTCTGCTTACATTTATCATATTTTGATGAAATACACTTACGTTCTCAGGTCTCCACTAGCAAACGCTATCCATCTTAGTGATGTCAATGATCTAGTCAAGCATGTGGTGACTGCATGCACAAATGCAGCAGAAGTATTCCCGACAATAGCTGGTAACGGTTTTATCTTTCTCTTATGGTTAAATTATTCAAAAGAACCCGGGTTCTGAATGAACAGTGGTGCTGTGTAAACCAGTACTCCAGCAGTGTCCATTGGCAATAAAACATGAGATGACACTTAGATATCACTGTCAGTTATGCATCTTTTTTCTTATTGTCAGAAAAAGAAATGATACAATGCCAGTCGTTCATATTTTATGAATCACAGGCCTCGAAAGATAGTTTGCAGTTTTCTAATTATCTTGGCTCTCGCACTGCAGTTTGTTTCCGCATCCTTAACTTGATATGGATGCAAGTGCCAGACACCAATGCGATCAAAGAATCTAACAAGTCATAAAGAAAAGGGGGACATGCAGATGTTTGTGTAGCATTAAATGAACCATAGAACCATATCAGTGCTAGAGCTAAAACAGAAAAAATACACCCTGATTTCTAGTTCTCGTTTTCAGTTACTCCCTCCGTTCCATAATTCTTGTCATGGTAGAATTATGGAACGGAGGTAGTAGCATATAACTATTGGGAGTGGACATGGCTGACTTGAGCTCACCTACTAAATTTGTATCGTATCATATCCTTCTACTCGTACTTTACAAGGAAAAACTCAGTTAATATGGTAATCGCGTTCACTGTACAGTCTTTTTTTTTTTGACCGGGTAGGGCTGTACACAGTAGCCAAAGAATCTTGCCCTTCCACAGTCCACACTCCAGTAAGGACAAGATACTGGTCCAGTGTTGGCAAATGAATAGACTGCAAAAAGTTGGAAACTTTCTTTTGCTAAAAACATATACTTACGGCAACGCATACCAACATACACGTACACCCCAGCTAGAACTTTTGCACACTCTAGAGTCTAGATGAGTGTTTAACTCCAGTTTATTTGGTCATGTTTACAGACAATAAAGTGGACGGGGAAGAAGTGGGGAAGGAATTTCACACAAGTAATGGCTTACAAAATGGTAAAGCAAAATGCAAAACTCGAATGAAGCTTCTCCAATGGGTAGTCACAGTAAAGCCTGTACAGATCAGCAGAACGTCAATGAATTGAAGTCCTATATCTCTGACGATTCCAAAGATTCTGAGCCCGCATCCCCAGGAACACAAGCGCTAATGTGTGATGAGCAGGATACCACATTCGGAAATGATACTTATAGAAGTTCATTTATGGCAACTTCATGTGATCAGGATATTTCTCAGATAAATGCTGTCCAAGAAAATATAGTATTGACAGGGTTGCGAGACTATCTCCGTGTGCTTATCACGCGTGGAAAGATAAATGGTGAGTATAACTGACATGAATGTGTCATATTATGTTTGTTAATTACATGTGGATGCATTTTAGCTTACATGTCATTGCGCGCAAGTGCTGCTTGGTCAGCAAATAAACATGAAAAAAAATCTAAAAACATAAATCAAGGTAGGTCTTAATTCATCAAAAATATTTTCAATGTTGAGAATCGAAAAATCATGTTTTGTTGGGATAAATGGAAAACATAAATGCTTGAAAATGATGACAAAAGTCACTGTCACAGCATATTTCTCCTTTTGTTTCTCAGAACAAAATGAATTTTACCAGGAAACTTTGAGGAGATGTTTGATGGATTAACTACCTAGTTTTACGTTGCTATCCAGTTTGATCATTTGAATTCTACCAAACATTGGAGAAAGATCATTTTCTGAAACTAGTAGAGGCCTATGCTTATGTGAAAAGTTGCTTGAACAAACTTAATGAACTAGAATAGAGGGATTATTAAGGGATGCTTATGTGAAAAGTTGCTCTGTTTTACATCCATGTAAATTAGTAGAGGCCTATGCTTTTCCATGCTTGCACCTTTAAAATTTTGGTATAACTGCATGCGCTAGTCGAAGTGTTTAAACTGCCACTTTTGTTACCCAGGCTAGTATTTCTACTTATTTTTACTGGTGGAATGTGTTGCTGGTTAAATCACAGAATGTAACTTTTTTTTATCAGATTACCTACTTGACAGCCTAACATTTTCTGGCAACTTCACAGAAGCCAAATCCTCGTCAGAGGCGGCCATGGAAATGAATGTCCGGAGGTATCCTGGAGCAACACCTGTTTCCACCCTTTGAAGTCTGAAGAAAATTGTATTTCTTCCGATGGCCCTAAGACCCTTGGGAATATAATACTACCTGTACCAAATGCCGAATCGAAAGAAGAGAGCACAAGCTGAGACTAGGTACAAACTTTAGTTGTCTGCGGCCACGTTATAGATGGACACCTCTGTGCATATAGATGGATAAAAGATAGATAGTATAGTCCATTGCCGTTTCCGGCAACCGGTGTTGTAACAGCAATCATTCATGAGGTGTAGCCAGCAAAAGTGTTTCATGCTACTCATGTAGTTCATAGTCCAATCAACAACTGTAGCTTGTGTTGTCTTCAGTAGTCTGTCTGGGATACTGTAAAAAGATGGTGTCCATTTGTTCCATTATCCATAAAATCCTGAGAATGTGTATTGTGGTCTATGTGCACAGCTTTGATCCTATTTGAAATAGAGAAGCTGTTATGTCTGCACAAGTTTGATTCTTTGACGGTGACAACATTAGTATGAATTTTTTTTTTGTCAACCGCGTATATTTAGGATTGGCTTACATTTTGCTTCCTAAATAGAGTTTTTTTTTTATCCAGCAGTGTTGTGTTGAAGTGATGCAAATGTACATGAGTTATGAACCAGATGTGATTGGCCTTTATTTGACTCTTATATACAAATGTGAGCAATTTACTAGTCCCCTAGTTCACCACAATAATTTATGCGGCCGATCATTTGGGGCGAGATCTTCTTGACCATGGAGGAGAGTAGAGCGCCGAGGATGTCTTAATCTTGCGTCCACCACATCCGCCAGTCCTTTGAGTGATCTGGCGGCGGTGCTGGTGCCGTTGAGCTAGCCATGCAGATTGTGGTCGGAGAAATAGGAAAGTAGCCATGTCTTCCACAGTATGGAGTTGGTGCGAGCTAGCCACATCGCGATGTTGCCGATGGGTGAAGTGGGCGATGGAGGAAGAGGATCTAGAGGTGAGCGCCACGGCGGTGCCGGGGAGTTGCACGGCGGAGGTGGTCATGGTGGCTAGCGGTGGATACAGGGGAGACCACTTATGGGGTTGCACTTGGAAGCACTACTCATTCCAAGATTGCAAGTGTTACGCTGTTTCGATATTTATCAAATATGTAACCTCACTCTACCTAGTCCGTTACAATCTTAACCGTGCACACGTCGTGTCGTGTCTTTTTTGCGGGGGAATCATGTCTCTTTTATGTACTCCCCCCAGTCCGAAATAATTGTCGTGGATTAGACTGAAGCCATTCACAACAGCTATTCACAGAATCTGACAATTACTTTGGATCGGGGGGTAATATAAATTGGCTACGTGCATCACCGCGGTGTCTCACAACTCTTGATAGTGTGTTGCTATAGATGCGAGAATCAAATATATCTGACAAGTTTAATGCACTAGCCAAGTTTAATTCCACTTTTTACTCCCTAAGATTAATTTTGTGCCACTTTTTACCCAATTTAACAGAAATTCATCAAAACTATCCCATTTAACAAACTTTCTTCCACTTTTTACCCTCTTTTATATTTTATCCCGTCCTGACCGCTGGGTCCCACTCTCAGTCCGACGTGGCATGTCCTAGTCAGCTATTGAGCCGAGCCGAGCCGGTTTAACAATGGTGTTGGTTTAACCTGGGCCGGTCAGACCTCGGTCGGGTCAAGCCAGACCCGATCGCATAGATGTTTAGATGAACCGACCAGATGCCATACCCGCTCGCACACCATCATCATCCCCGAGAGAAACCTCCAGGATCCTCAACTGCAAGCAAGACAACCTTCAGGATCAGCAATATGAATCATAACCGGAGGAGATGGCTATAGCAGTAAGCTCGTTGCCACCCGTGCTCCGCTCCCGTATGACGCCCACACTTGGGCATGTCGTTGTAGCACCGCTGCCACCGCACGAGGCTCACGCCCCATCTTGGCCGTAGCACCCGGCTTGCCGCCGCCGGTGCTCCTCTGCCGCATGAAGCCCACGCTGGAGCAGGTGCATGTATTACCCGTATCGGCACCGCCGGTGCTCTGCTGCCGCACGAAGTTCACGCCGGAGCAGGTGAATACCGTGACGCCGCCACTACTGACGCATGAAGGTCACACTAGAGTAGCCGTTGCACACGTGGCGCTGTAGCTAAGGCTCCGCTGTCGGACGAAGCCCACTACGGAGCTGGTGGCCGCAACACCCGTGCCGTGCCGCCGCCGGTGCTCCGCTGCTGCACGAAGCCCTCGCCCATCCCGCCAATTTCACGCTCTTCAAGGAATCTGGCAGCGTGGCCTATTTTGGCTCCCTTCGCGCTGACAGCTTCATGCTCTTCAAGGTCTCGACTCTGCCCTTGACTCCCTAGCTCGGGGAAACAGGAAAGGGGAAAGAGCAGAGGGCGTCGGGTGTGGTACAACCCGACCGAGGTCTGACTGGCCCAAATTAAACCAGCACCAACGTTAAACCAACTCGTCTAGGCTCGGCTCGGCTCAATTGCTGACTAGGACACGCCATTACACGTCGGACTAAGAGTGGGACCCAACAGTCAGGACGGGGTAAAATATAAGAGGGGGTAAAAAGTAGAAGAAAGTTTGTTAAATGGGGTAATTTTGAGAAATTTCTGTTAAATTGGGTAAAAAGTGGCACAAAGTTTATCTTAGAGGGTAAAAAGTGAATTCACTCTAATAAAAAAATCCGAACTAATGGTAAGAGATATGCAATCCACATATGCACTTCAACAGTATCAACTTAATCTTAATATATTGTCCTTTGTCGAAAAATTATGCTGTTAGCTCTGATGATCGTCGAACTACTTAAAATAGTTTGATACGATCGATAACGATAAATCGTGCACCGCGACGAAATCGACTTTCTCTCTCTAGCTATGTAGATCTCGCTTGGTGACAACTTAATGTTTCTTCAGGAAGTAATCGTTAGAGCATCTCCAAGCATGTCCCTCAAATCCGCCTCAAACGCCGGGCGGACAGCCCGGATGGCATTTGGGCCAAAATCCTTGACCCAACCAGCTCCCCTATAGTCAGCCCAAACGTCCGGGCTGTCCGGCACACCCCAAAGGCAGCCCATATGTAGGGCGGGTTTGGGGCCGCCCGGACGCGTCCGCCACGTCGGATCTGTCAAGGCGGGCCTACCCAACTTTCCCCTCAAATCGGCCGGAATTCCCCTTCCACCACCGCTCCATCCAGTTTTGCCCGCCCACTGTTCTCCGCCGCCGCCCCCGTCTGACCGCGCCGCCGCCCCCGAAGGCACAGACTCCGCGCCCAAGTCCGGGGCAACCGCCGGAGCCCTTTGGGAGCCGCCGGAGCCCGTTTTGACATAGTTTTAGGTACGTTTTGCATCGGCGGACATCCACCTCGCTCTCAAAGTGTTTGTTGAAACGCCGGAGCCGGATTTTTGAGAAATTTTTCATGCATGTAGGCATGAATTCTTCGTCCGATGAGGACCATGATTACTCGGCCGTCGATGACTTCATTTACAAGGAGTTCGTCGAAGGGTCGAGTGATGAAGACAAGCTTGATGACGGAGACGAAGAGAACGCCATGTCCATGATGAGCATGCAAGAGGAATTGGAGAAGGAGGAGCATGTTCTTAACTTCAAGGGATCAATTAAGGGGCGGATCACCGTGAAACGTGACAGGCTCAAAGGAGCTCGAGATCTCTATGACGATTACTTCAAGCGTCCGAATCCGGTGTTTCATGAGGGTTTTTTCCGACGCCGGTTCCGGATGAGCTCAGGGCTGTTTGAGCGCATACAGGAGGAAGTCACAAAATATGATGATTATTTCAAGTTGAGGTATGATTGCTGCCGGAAGTTATCCTTCTCCCCTATGCAGAAATGCACCGCTGCTTTGAGGATGCTCGCCTATGGGAAAGCTGCTGATGCCGTAGATGAGTATGTCCGAATGGGAGAGAGTACATGCATTGAGGCTATGGAGCACTTTGCATACGCTGTCGTGAAGGTTTTTGGGCCAAGATAACTGCGAGAACCTAATGCTGAGGATACCGCAAGGCTACTTGCACTAGGAGAAGCAAGAGGATTTCCTGGAATGCTAGGTTCAGTGGATTGCATGCATTGGCAATGGAAAAACTGTCCAACGGGATTGCGTGGGCAGTACCAAGGGCACAGCAAGGAGGCTACAATTGTACTTGAAGCTGTGGCATCCCAAGACTTGTGGATTTGGCATGCTTTTTTTGGCATGCCGGTTCTCACAATGATATCAATGTGCTTCAGCGCTCTCCCTGTTCAAGAGGCTTTGTGATGGGGAAGCTCCACCATGCAACTACACCGTCAACGGACACGACTACACCATGGGTTACTATCTTGCAGATGGTATATATCCTCAGTGGGCGGCTTTTGTGAAAACTATAAGTAATCCCACTACTCCCAAAAGAAAAGCATTTGCAGCTGCGCAGGAATCAGTTAGGAAAGATGTGGAGAGGGCATTTGGTGTGTTGCAGGCTCGTTGGGGCATAGTTCGTGGAGCGGCTATGATGTGGGATCCGGAGGTTCTATGGCAGGTCATGACTTGTTGTGTAATTTTGCACAACATGATTGTGTAGGATGAGGGAGAAGGGGCTGCTCGCATTGACTTTGAGAAGCCCGGAGAACATGTCCACCTACCTGAACAAGAAGCAGAGTATGTCTTGCAATTTCTTGAGATGCATCGACAACTTCGTGATCAAGTTGTGCACACCCAACTACTCACAGATCTGGTGGAACACATGTATGTCTTCATGGGGAGGGACTGATTTGTCCGGCTACTTTTATTTGTTTAAGTACAATTATTAATTGTAATAACATGGTGTGAACTTTTTTTAAACATCAAAACTATCTCTATGATGGACGTTGCATGGCTTGCATGGATTTGGGCGTCAATTTTTGTGCATTGTGGTTGTAGAAGCCCAATTTTGGGGGTCGTCCGGTCGGTGTCCGCGGACACGTCCGGTCGCGTCCGGGCGCAGTTTGGAGGGCGGATTTGAGGGCTCCGCTTGGAGATGCTCTTACATGCTGATGGGCGCCGTCAATGTTGAGGACCAGGTGCAGTGCAAGATGACCCGTACGACTCAATCAAGAAACATACGAGACGGGCATGCTTTCGTAGACAGGAAATTAATCCCAAAGCTGTCAAGCAAACATCCTCCCTGAAAGTGAGAACGTCAAGCAAACTTAATTGAAAATTAACCACAAAACGCCGCCCATCACTACTATATATAATAGGGTGAAGAGCCGCGACACTGTAGCGTGAAGAACCACAAAACTTTCGTACGACTCAATCAAGAAACATACAGTAGTTTTTTTTTTTTTTTTGCAGAATTTTTTTTAGAACAAAAAACTTCGCGTTCTCCGAAAATTATATTTATCAAATATATGCGCGTCGACGAGTAGGTTTCATTCCCGTGATCAGTTTTGAGTTTGATCGAGTCTACCTCCTTAATTTCGGATCCAGATTATAATAGCGCGAATAACCGCAGCAATGTAGTACTGTACACGCTACAGTAGCACAGTGTCTGCGCTACAGTAGTTTTTTTTTCAGAATTTTTTTTAGAACAAAAAACTTCGCGCTCTCCGAAAATTATATACTGTAGTAATGTACACGCTACAGTAGCTACAGTGCGCGCACACCTCCGCGCCGTTGATCCTCGATCCAACGGTCCCCGTGGTCGTTTTACGAAAAAGATCCTGCACTTTCCATAAATTGCTCCGCAGTCCACCACTTCTTCGAAGAGGAGAACCTAAATGTAATTTCCAAAAATGCAGGGACCTCCGCGCAAAACTATCCACAAAACTCCCTCTCCCTCTCCTGCGCGGCCGCGACGTCGCCGGCTCCGCCACCGCGCTCCCTCGCCACTCCGGCCCTCCCCGTTCAAATCGACGGAGACGACGAGCTTCGCCGTCGCCCATCTCCCTCCTCGCCGAGTCCTGCGTGTCGAACCGCTGCGCCGTCGCCGGAATCGACATCACCGCACTCGGCATCCGCCGCCGCGTTCCCACGCCGTAGCCGCCGCTCCGGCGACCTAAAAGGAGCGACGCCGCCTCTCCCAAGCAGCCGCGCGTCCTAGCTCGCATTGGCACGACACCGACGAACCCCACGCCGCCGCGGCAGATCCAGCCCTGGCCATTGCTGACGTCATCGCGACGTCAGCGCGAACCAGGGCTGTCAGAATTTTTTCTTTTCAACAAAAAAAAAATTATAAACTTCTTACATGTGGTCCCTACTAATTTATACAAATTTTCGAAAAACAAATAATATTATAAATTAAATAACTTCAAATCTACCCACCGGTAAAAAATGAAAAAATATAAAAAATACCAAAAAAAATTTGCTCAATACATCTAAATAATCTTCCAATTTGATCAATTTTCAAAATCTGAACAACCTTTTGGACACACACTTTCTTCCAACTCAAATCTCACCATTTCATAAAGTAAAAATAATCCAAATCTAAATAACTATCTAATCTAAACAATTTTCCAAATATGAACAATTTTAAAACGTAGCCTTTCCTGCATTCCAATAATTTTGAAACTTAAACAACTTTTAAATGTACACATTTTTCAAATTTGAATCTTGCCACACATCAACAATTCACAAATTTAAATATTTAAAAAATAAAAAACCTTACAAACCTAACTACTACATAAACATAAAAATAATTCAAATCTAGATAACTTCCCAAATTAAACAATTTTTGAAAAACTAAATAACCTTTTAAACGTAAACTTTTTTCAACTTCATCAATTTCCAAATATTAAAAAAAAATTAAATGACCATATTTTCAATTTTGAATTTTACCGACACACATGCCTCCAATTCAACATCCAAATTTTGGAACTACAAAATTTTGAAATTCTTTAAAACCTGACCATCTTACGACCGTTAAGAGAATTCAAACTTTAATACATTTCCTATTAACCAATTTTTAAAATCTAAACGTCCTTACAACGTAATTTTAAAACATATTTTTTTTAAAATTACAACAAATTCCAAATTTAAGCAACCTCTAAAATCCGATCATTTTAAAAATAAAAACTTTTCGAAATCCAATAATTTCCAAACTTAAACAATTTTAGAATGCCAACCTCTTCAAAATCGAATTTTAACGACAGGTAGGCCCAGTTTGCTTGCTCGATTTAAAAAAAAAATTAGTACAAAGTCTACCATCAGAAAAATATGAAAAAAAATATATTGAAATGATCACAAAAAAATAATGCTAACTGTTTATATCATATAGCAAACATATTTGAAGATTTCAAATCGGTGAATGTTTAGAGAAAATCCAAATTTATTTCCTTTACTTATAGATTGAATTAAATAAATGCACATATAATGTCCTTCCTATGATTATCGAGTTAAATTAAATTTTTATATCATTTCAAGCTGATTAATATTTTTAAGTAATATAATTGAATCCTCTCCAATTATGCAAAAAATAAATACTTAAATTGGCCAATATTTAGAGATAACCATAAAATATTTCCTCCAAATATATTGTGAAATAAAAAATAACCACATTGTATCATTTTAATTTAGTTAATATATTTGGATGTAATATAACTTAATTCTCTCTAATTATGTATTTAAAATATTAAAATACTTGATTAGATGAGTATTTCGAATACATGTAAATTCATTTCCTCTAATTATGGATTGATTTTTATAATTCGAACCTTAATAACTTTCCAACATAACCAAATTTTAAACCTGAACGTTTTAAAAATTGCACATTTTTCAAACTTAAACAACAAGCATATTTGAACATTTTAATTCAAAACAATTTTTAAACACAAACTTCTTTGAATTTCACTAAATTTCAAACCTACATAATTTTTAAATGTGCACATTACCAAATTTAAATTTTATTTACTTCACTGGCGCGGCATTGCCACGCTAAATTTCTTCAGAAAGTGCAAACACTACATCTCACAAAGCAAAGATCGATAGTCAACTAATAGTGATATAAAGTAAGAAAAAACAAATAGACCATACGTTTCTGCGCGTACATGCATGTATGTGAGATGTACTCCCTCCGTTCTAAATTACTTGTCTTAACTTTGTCTAAATTTGGATGTATCTCCACACTAAAATATGTCTAGATACATACAAATTTAGACAAAGTTGAGACAAGTAATTTAGAACGGAGGGAGTAGTTTATATGAAGTAAGAAAAAACAAATAGACCATCGTTTGAATCTCACGAAGGTCCTACCTAATCGTCGGATTCGCCTGTAAGACATGGCGCGCGCGGCTGCACATGTGCACGCTACCCGCTTCTATACTATATATAATGCCTGACCCTTTCAGCCCCCCATCCATTCAGCCACGTCACCCACTTTTCTGGGTCGTCCGATCGGTGGAACGGACGGTCCAGAATAAGACACGTCGCCTGGCGGGTGCTGTTCATGAACAGTATCACACTTCTACAGTGCATCTACTGTTCATGAACAGTGTTCTTTTTTTCTTTTTTTTTTGTTGGTGTTGTTGATACAAGTCGACGAGTAGATTTCATCCCCGTGATCGGTTTCGAGTTTGGTTGACCATACTATCTTAATTTTAGATCCACAATCGCAAAAACATTTGACAAAATTTGACAAATTCGTCGCACTCGGACATCTGTTTGAATTTTCCTCCCACGAGTAGATGTATATCACCGTTCCAAACAACTTTCATGATTTAACTTTTCTATTTTGACGAAACGGACCCCAGGAATAAAACATTTTTCCGTAAGAGTCCCCGCGTACCTAAAATATTTTTGCATCAAAATCTGCCGTCATAATATTTTAAACTATAACTATTTACTTAGCTCTTCACACCACCGCGGCAGTGCGCCTGCAAACCACTGCTGCCGTCAATACGACGTCATCGTGGGCCACAACTGTCAGCAACTCCCTCTTTTGCTAGGCATTTGCAGAAAAGAAAAAAAAATTCTCCCTCCAAATAATTCGAACTCCAGAAAACGAAAAATGTTCTAAATTCAGTAACTTCAAATCTGCACACCAAGAAAAAATATATATATATCAAAATAATTACGAAAAAAAAATGTAAGCTATTTTTGTAACGCTAACCAACTTGAAATTTTAATATGAACAAATTTCGATTCCGAACAACTTTCAAAACTGACCATTTTATGAATAGAAAATAATTCAGACCTCACCGGCTACCTAATATGAATAATTTTTTGAAATTTAAATTTTTTTAGACCCAAACTTTTACTCAATTCCAATAATTTTCAGACCTCAAAATTTTCATACCTCAAAATATTTTTGAACGCGTACATTGGTTATAATTTCTTCATAACCATAATATAATTTATCTGATTAGCCTGCTAAATTAGAATATTATGACAAAATACAACCACACTTAAGCACTCCAAATACACTAACATATTTACAACTAAAATAACTTAAAACTCCCTAATAATGAAGCTAAATTTTAAAATGCCTGAGCAAAAAAAAAAAATTCGACAACAATTACATGTAAACGGTAATGTACCTTACAACTCTCTAATAATGAAGTTACACCTAACAATTGCCTAATCAAATACATATTTGTACAAAATACAAATTCATTTTCTCCAAATATGTTTTGAATTTTAGTTGAATTCAAAAGAAACTCAAATAATGTAACATCTCCTACCATTGGGTCAAATTAAATATTTAAGACAAAACTCAAACGTATTATACCAATTTGAAAAAGTTTCAATTTACAAATATTATAACTGAACTCACTCCAATTATGCAACACAAACTAATAAATGTTCAACTTCAACTAAACTCACCTTAAATATACGAATAAATACAAATAAACTGCAAACATATACCAAAAAATATCACAACACAAAACAAAAAATGATAACTACTTACGGCATACGACCAAAATTCAAATATCAATATTCCAAAACTTCAAAAATTGCTAACTCTTCGCATTTAAACAGTTCTCAAATCTCCACAATTTTTAAATATCGACATTTTCAAATTTGCATTTTACCACACGGGTGCGGCGGTGCCGCCGCACCAAATTTACCTAGTATTAATTCATTCGCGGTGACCTTTGCTGAGTCCCCTCCTGCAACGGATTGATCTCAAGTAGTAACGCTATATATACACACACGCGCAGAGAGAGAATCATCACACAGTTAGCCGTCAGAACCAAATCCCTCAGACACTGAAGAACACGCAGTTTCCAGGCTAGAAAGAAGTTCACCTACTGATATGGCGCCAGCTCCGGCCATCGCAGCGGCGTTGCTCACGTTTTCCTGCTGTGGATTGGCCGTGGCCACCGCGGACAAAGCACCGATCAAATGGCTGAGGGCGAACGCGACGTTCTACGGCGGCGCCGACGCCTCTGGCACCATGGGTAATTAACTAAACTAAACACTCTTCTGCATACGCAAATTCAATTCTACATCGAGCTTCGATCGTGCGCTAAAATGACACGCAAAATGCAGGCGGAGCGTGCGGGTACGGCAACCTCTACTCGGCGGGGTACGGCACGCGGACGGCGCCGCTGAGCACGGTACTGTTCGCCGACGGCGCCTCCTGCGGGCAGTGCTACAAGATCGCGTGCGGACCCGGCGTTCTGCAAACCCGGAGTCACGGTGACCATCACAGCCACCAACCTCTGCCCGCCTAACGACGCGCTCCCGAACGACAACGGCGGATGGTGCAACCTGCCGAGGCCGCACTTCGACATGGCGCAGCCGGCCTGGGAGAAGATCGGCGTCTACAAGGGCGGCATCTGATCATCCCCGCCATCTACCAGAGGTTCTTATTACACATGAGTTGTTTATTTTTTTTTCACTTTCTCATGCTAGCTTCTACAACTTATAATTGCTTATTAAAGATTATACTTTATACAAGTACATAATACTGTATACATATTTCTGCAGGGTCCCATGCGTGAAGAAGGGTGGGGTGCGGTTCAAGATCGTAGGTCACGATTACTTCAACCTGGTCACCGTGACGAACGTCGCGGCCGCCGGTTCGATCAAGTCCATGGATGTCAAAAGCTCTGATTCTAACGCTTGGTTGCCCATGTCTCGTAACTGGGGCGCAAACTGGCAGTCTCTGGCATATCTTACAGGGAAGACGCTCTCGTTTAGAATTACTAACACGGATGGGCAGACGGTTGAGTTCAAGGATGTTGTGACGGGCGGATGGAAGTTTGGACAAACATTCGCGAGCAGAATGCAGTTCAAGTGATCACTCTCAGTCTCTCAGGCCAATTTCGGTTGTCGGCGTAACATAGTTGGAATTCATTTATTGGTGCGTGGTGTTTAACAACATCTACTAGGATTAGTTAAGCACCACTTGTGTATATACATGTATCGGTTGATTGGTTAGGGCATGAACATCACACATTTATTGTACGTGTTTAACCGGTTGTACATATTTGAGTATATATGATGTATATAAAAAAACGAAATCATACCACCGAGTTACCTTCAATTTGTATTTCTTATATACTTGGTGTAATTGGACAATGTACAGAAGGATCTGGAAGTATTTTAGTTGGGTTCGTTCAGTCCGGAAGCTGCTCTTCCTAGGAGATAAGAGTGGAGCGAATGAACAAGAAGCTAATGAAACAACGTCCAAGAAGCCAAAGGTACTACTAATAGTAAGAAAATTAAGGCTCGGAAAGTCCATCAACCCGTCACCGTCTGTAGGGGTAGCATCACCCGTCACCAGAGTATCAAAGGGCATGCTTCCCTTTGGCCTTTGCCATCCTCTTCCTGAGCTCCACTCTATCCATAGCTGCTGCATACTCTTACCTCTTCCCATTTCTCACGACACAAGTAATGTTGAAACCGTGGTGGTTTCGGATAAAAAAATGTTCCAAAGGGCAAAGGCAGAACCCACGCCTCGACCTCCCTCTAAAACAGACTCGCTCTACATCCCTATAAAGAAGCTACAAGCTTTCGCTCATACACTAAGTATTTTCACATATGCGGCCATTGCGGGTGTGCTTAGGTAGGACCTTCGTGAGATTCCTAGATTTTTTATCTCGACTAGTTGTAAGCATCTTGGGAGACTCCCAATAGAAGGGGAGAAAAACAAGCGCAGTCACGCCACGTCCGATGCCCAACTCTGTGTTGTGCAACAAGATTTGTACTGAGCTCTTTGACAAACACATCATACTCTTTATTCTACTTGTGACGAAATAACGGTACCATATAGTTACAGTTATGGGGCATGTGAAATTTACAATCAGCAAAGTATGCTTTTACACATTTATTACTCTGATTGTCATAGCAGCCCAAGTACGAAAACGGGAACATAATGGAAGATCCAAAACGATGCTTCCCTGGAGCTCCCACCTATGTATCTGACAGCAATTTCGATGTTGTTGAAGCAACAACTCCGCAAGTGCTCAAGAGCGCAACCTCACATGCGTGACCTCGTCGAATCCTGCTGAGTCATGCGTGGCGCACCCTGCAGAGATTGTGACATGGTTAATAAGGCGGGCATAAATTATTGTGATGCACAATACAGGACGCATTTTAAAATCCAGTTTAAGAGAGGGAGAGAGAGTGTGCATGTACCAGTGCCCGGCCGCTTTTTGCTCTCTCTTCCAAGTACGATGATGGTTTGAAGAAGTCGCCATAAGTTTCATACCACTTGCTAAGCTTCGAATGTATATACGATGCTCCAACAGTATCGGCCCAGAAGATGAGGCCACCCCTTCATTAAGAGAGTAAAGATTACAACTAATACTCCAAACGAATACCTCCTTCCACAAACAATATTAGTAATGACGAAATACATGTTGCGCAGAGGACTACGACTAACAGGGACTGAATCCTAGGTTAACTAATATAAGCTGTAGATACTTATCTTTTTAGCTAAAAATTGCTTGAGCATCATTAGAGTTCTCAGCTAAACTCAGCACAAGTTCCCTAGTGTGGCGATTCAGCTGATTTTTTTTTTGAACGGTCGATTCAGCTGATTCACTAACCTTAAGTGATAGTGCTGCGTTCAGCACTGAGTAGATTATCTAGCTTAACCAACAAGATTTTTCCTATTTTTTTCGTTTGGTAATCAACCTTTTCTGCTTTCGTGGCTACTTTTCCACAGCTCATCATAAAGTAAGTTCAGCACAGCACAGTTCAGCAACCACAAACTGAGCCTTAGGAACGATTCTGATATATGACAGAAAGTGCCAGCCTATGTAATGGTTAAATTAGGTTCATAAGTCGTATATCATATAACCAGCAGTAGAATCTCAACATGTATATCTAATTTAATCATATTTCAAGCGAATGCAAATTGTCACTGGTTAGTTAGGATTCAAGACACAGTTAGAGATGAGCAGTAGCCGCCTACCTGTACTTGGGAAAGCCCATCCCAAGGACAGATGCAATATCAAGATCGGAAGCCCTGATCACAACATTTTCATCCATGACCCTGCATGCCTCATTAACAACTGGAAAGAAAACCATCTCCACTATTTCTTGATCCGATAAAGTAACAGCCTGCAAGCAATCGTAATGTGCCAATATATCAGGTAAACATTCCAGAAACAAAGGACATAGCATGACAACTCTTTGTAAATACAGAAACAGTGTTGTACACAGTTTGAAAGAGGAAGAGAAACCTTTCCACCCGGCATTTTCTTTACACGTCTTCTGAACTCGTCAATCACAGGTTGAACACTAGGGTCGGGCTTTGGCTTCGCACCCTTCTCATAAAGGTAATAACCTTTTCCATTGATCTTTCCTGTAAAATAACAAAAAAAAATCACAAAAAACAATTTGTTAAAAATAATATATAGTGAAAAGGTGCACTAACAGTTGGTCTCATCTCACTCCATCCTATTAACTGGAACCCATAGCAGAAGCAAAAGCAGGTTCAGAAGCATACCCTGCCGCCCATCTTCCGCCATCAAATCTACTAGGCCGGACTGGAAATTGCGTGTTCCAAAGGCAGCTGCATAGATATCCTTTACTGCCAAGGCTACTCCATATCCAGCTAAATCTTGGAGTCTGCAGGGGGGACAGAAACGGCCAAACATAAAAACTCATGTGAATCCTGATTACAAAATCAGAAACTAGTCAATAAGTTTATTTGACACAAAATACTCAATGAATGATGCCTGAGCACTTAACTGTTCACTGTAACAAGCTAGTTTAAGGCACAGCAAGCATATCAAGATACTTGAATGTCAATTTAACTGTTTTCCAGATAGTGGTTAAATCCCAAATTCAGAAGGCTCAAGACAGTGATTTATTGTATGGTCATACCAAGTTATTAACCCTTGGATGATGAGAATATTAGCAAAATTTATCGTTTTGACGTTGACACGGTCTCTAAAGCAGAACACACCTCCAATAGCAATGAATCGCCACCTAACCGAACCGGGATTCCAGTAGCCCAACTTCAGCTGAATCGATTTATATTTAATGCATTTGTAATTTTTTATAAGATTATAGTATTGTTTAAGGAAAAACAATGTTTGATATTAAATGTTTGCGAAGATATTGTTGAAGTACAAATTGTTTGATCACAAGCATTCCAAGAGATCGCATAGGCAGTACTATTATGATAACTTCATTCTCAAGTGGAACATAACATAACACTATACTAAAAGCGCTCTGAACTGGCTTGCGTCTGATTCATCTTAGAAAATTGAACAAACAATACATGATGCTGGAATATCTTTTTATCAAAAAACTATAAAGATATATCTACAGTTGACTGGGAACATTTTGCTTGTTCATGCATGTAGGGAACTTAAGTTGAAACAATTGGCAGTGGTTGCACATAAACATGATAACAGAGTTCCGAGCACTTACTGAAAAGGTCCCATTGGCATGCCGAAGCTGTTTATCAATCGATCGACTCTGAAAAGATCAATGCCAAGACTAACTAGAAGCTGAGCACCTTGCGTGTAAGGGAAAAATGTACGATTTACTGCAAAGCCTGTGCAGTTGCCAACCACAACAGGGACTTTCTTTATTATTTTCCCAACTGTGATGAGGTCAAGGATAGCTTGTGCTGATGTCTTCTCTGTCCGGACAATCTCAAGCAAGGGCATAATATGAGCAGGGCTGTAAATAGCATACATTAGCAAAGGTGCCTTCTCCATAAGCAAGTAAAGTGTGAAGGTCTGATATAACATGCAAACGAGTATCAGTAAAGTCCAAGCAGAGTACTATTTCCATGATTCCAAGTCCATAACATACTAGGTCCACCATTTTGTTACAAAGTTCAATAGAATCAAACTCAGGAGGGTGTGCATTCTGGATATTTTCACTGTCATCAACATCCCTTCTACTAATATTAAGTTCTATTTCATGTTGTCAATCAGATGCATGCAGTTGAAGAGGTACACTGCTAATCCGCACTGTTAACGACTTCTAGTGATGTACTGATGTGATGTGTTTCAGCAACATTTGACGCATAGGTCTGAAGTGCACTCCTTATGTTGGTACACTGCTAGTTTTCGGGACGTGCTACAGTCATAACTGAAGAGAAACAACAAACCTGAAAAAATGTGCCCCTATAATTCTATCTTGAGAATTTGTCTTCTCGCCAACAACATTCAAATCGATGGTGGACGTGTTTGATGCAAGTATGCAATGTGGCGGGCAGAATTTCTCGATATCAGCAAATATTGATTGCTTCAAGGAATCTTCTCTATAACAGCCTACAAAAAGAGAAGATATGTAACGTAAGAACCGAACAAACAAGTATGTGCTAAACAAAGTTATCTATTAAAATTCTCAAGATCCATTTTTTACGGGAACCTTCAAAGATTCATAATTGCACTACAATCTCATGAGCATCTGTTTTTTGGACACTAGCATTCAAAGATTCATTAGTTTGCACAATACTTTCGTCTTGTTAAAATTATAAACTCATACGAGGACTACCTCAATAACCATATCAACATCCTTGAAATCTGCATAATCCAGCGCACCCTTGAGAAGTGATATTGCCTTGTTCATCTTATCCTTGGTCAATGAACCTCTTTTGACAAGGCCCTCAAGATTTCCTGCACAAACAATGATTGGCGCTGATCAAACATTGATGACAACTTCACGTTTTAGTAATACATTAAGGAGGAAATAAATTCACAAGAAATGCAGCAGGAATTTAACAAAATTGACCTGCTATTGTTTTTTGACCCCTTTGCAAGAATTGAGAGTTTACTTCCTTGAGGACAACAGATATATTGCCAACAAGAAGGGCTGTCGCAATTCCGGAACCCATAAGACCACCACCAATAACAGCAACTTTTTTTATTTGCCTAGGTTTGAGTTGAATATCGGTAACACCTGGCACCTACAACAAATCAACTGCAAAGAATCAGACAGTGGTGCCAGGCTAAATAACCCAATGGGGCAAGAAATTAACACGTTAAATTAGCAGCAATTTGGCTTTTGTGCGTTCACATAGAGCTTACTGAAATTTGAGGATATTCACTTAATATCATGTATGATACTCGGCAACATGGTCTGCTTGCATGGTAGTATAATTAACAACAAAGTTAGACACCTTCACAGATAATGAATTTGAAGCTAATCTGGTTCACGAAGAACATGGGAAATGGTTGCACTAAGCATGGAAGTTCAAAAAAAATCATGTGTTCTCATTGGTACACATAAAATATTAGCAAGGATTTGCAGATAGGCATCATAACCATGTATAGACAAAATCAAAAGCATTGGAATTATTTCCACGTTAGGCTAATTATTTGGCTCAAAATCAGGACAGTGGTAACACCTGAAAGTAAATCAGGAAAAAAAAGGTAAACCAAAAATTACACTTTGGAAATACAACCTTTGTGGTGGAACGTTGGGCAAAAAACACATGGACAAGTGACCTTGATGTTGTTGATAGCACCAACTCCTTGAAAACATTGGCTTCCTGCATCATTTAGGTACATTCAGCAAACACATGGACAAGGAATAATGAACAACAGAGCAAACAAACAATTATTCTCCATCGCTAGATGGAAGTTTGTTATTGTTTTCAAGTCAAGCACAACACTCGTACCAACGTATCTGTCAGGCAAATTAAAAAAAGTTAAGAAAATTCTGCAGGACTCACGATAGAGACATGCCTGCAGGACTCACAATTTTCTTAGGTTATTAAGTG
Source organism: Poa pratensis (assembly GCA_947311845.1). Lineage (NCBI taxonomy): Eukaryota > Viridiplantae > Streptophyta > Magnoliopsida > Poales > Poaceae > Poa > Poa pratensis. Next base: position 4,275,268 of record CAMZMU010000015.1, read on the forward strand.
TTCATACTAGCACAAATGGAGGATAGGAGATACAAACCTTCACAACTCCAGCATGGCCTCCAAACAGTACACCTTCTTCAATGACATCCAGGCAGGCTTGGTGCTGTGGCATGTTTACGGCAACCTTCTTTGCCTGCTGTCTTGCCATACTTAACACAGCACGAGCTTCCGACAGTGATCCAAGCTTATCTGTTCTGCCAAGAGATTTTGTCCAAGGTTTACGATAATTTGCAATCTCCAGAGCCCAAGAGCGTGACATTTTTATCAACTCGTCAGGGGAGCAAAGCGCATCAATAAGACCACGTTCTTTGCCTTCCTTCGCAGTTATGAATTTTGATTGCTGCAGAAATCATAATGAATGCCTCAATATGATACGCTTAAGAAAGGAAAATGGATGATACTTAATTTCCAGCTGATCGTACATTTATGCCCATGGTTCAAACAAATTATGGGTGCCCGATATGTTTGATGGTACATACATGTACCAGGCCTTTAACATAAACAAGGGGATTCTTATCATGGTAATTACTTTTTAATCATTTATTGGTCTTTGACAGTCCTATAACTATTGTGACTGGATATGAATTAATATAATTCAAGCCACCCAAAGAACTGTAACGAGTGAAAATTAACTTTCATTGTTAGCTGTATTCTTGTCAGTTTAGTTAATACATATTTCCAAACTTTGGGCAGAAAGTTTATATGACGTAGCTAGTTAGCGTAACAACTTATGAAGAAGATAGATTAGACTCACCAGCATCATTTCTATTGCTTTGGGCAGACCTACAAGCCTCGGTAGACGCTGGGTTCCTAAATGATCAGTAAAAGGAGTTTCAGATCCATGACAGAACACAATATGAAGGAAGCGAACAAGATAAATAGTTCAAGTTTCCAGAAAAAGATGCAACCCTAGTTCCCTACCTCCAAATCCAGGAATCACTCCAAGGGTTAGCTCTGGTAATCCAAGTTGAGTTTCAGGGGTAGCTATCCGAGCATGACAACCCTGAACAATTTTTCATTCATATTATACACAGAACTTAGGTTCAGACACAAGGCTAAGAGACCACTGTAAAATATTAAACAGGACATCAACAAAAATGACAGACCATAGTCAGCTCCAGACCACCACCGAGAGCAAGGCCCTGAATGGCCGCGACGGAAGGCTTTTTGCCCGCTGCATATAAACAGGCTTTTACAATCAGGTCCAAATCTCATGATCTCGATATCGATACAAATGAGATGCCCAATCTGATCCATCGTACATAAATAAGACAAACTGACAGAAACAACAATGCCGAACCTTCCATCATATTTGACACGAGCTCAACAGATACATCAGGCATAAGTGACACGTCTCCTGCGAAACCATGTTCAATGTGTAAGAAGCTAGGCTGTGAACAATCAATTACCAGCCATACAAATAAAAAGGCACCCCTTACCAGTCTCGTGAACTTTTGTGAAGACATTGATATCAAAGCCTCCGCAAAATTTCCCCGCAGCACCTATAGAAGTTTAAGGTACATAATGACAGCAAGTATCAGACCTCAGAAGTGACAAATTTCATGAATAGATTTTTTGGTACCGCTTGCCCACATCCCTCAAATGCACTAGTGCTCGCTCTATGCAGTGACAGAAGAAGAATCATGTCTTTTTATTGTGGTAAGTTAAGTTAAGTACCATATACGTCTTCTATATAGAGTATAGAGTCAGGATATATGCTTCCGATAGAAAAAACTAAGAACACCCGCTGCCCATTTGTTGGTCATGCTCAGAAGCAGGGAGTAGCCGAAAATCTATACAAAGTAGCAACCCCCTTGTTTACTTGCTCATACTTGAGTAAATATTTTAGCGAGGCTCCCAAATTCAGCCCACCGGCCAGCATCTTAAAAACAACGAGCAACCCTTACCTACAAAAAACTCAAGCAGCCCAATCACAAACGAAATGATACGATGGCGACAGCTCCACAACCATCCTATAATATATACTGCAGTATATACTAGGATAACCCCCAAAACCCTGAAATTGCTGGGTGCTCGACGAATTTCATAACTAAGAAAACAAAACAAAATCGCTGGTACTTAGTCGGTGTAACAATCATCAGATAAGAAAAAAACAGCAGCGATTCCGCCCCGATAGACAAACCAAAGGCTCATCTTCTTTTATCTATTTTTTTTGGGAGCAGAGGATTGGGGGAGGGGAAGATCATGCAAGGAAAGTAATTCTCACCTGTGAGCACGATGGCCTTGACGTCGTCGCGGCCCATGGCCTCGGCGTACTTCTCCTTGAGCCCCTGGATGACTGCACGCACAGGGAGAGCCGGATCGGGGGCACGGGATCAGACCAGCGAGAAGGAATCGGCCCCAACCCAAAGAGGAAAGGGGAGGAGGGTGTGGCCACTTACTGATGGGGTGCAGCGCATTGACCGGCGGGTTGCAGATGGTGATTAGCGCGACGCCGTCGGCACCGACCTCCATGGTGACGCGGATCGACCCCGCCATGGGCTGGCTGGCTCCGCCGCGAGGCGCTAGGGATCGGTGGACGGAGAGGGGAGGGGTTGGAACTTGGAAGAAGAAGAAGCTAGTACTAGCAGTAGCTAACTTGCACGGCTTTATTTATCGAGCTCGGAGGGGAAGACGACTGCAGGGACTGTGAACGGGCGGGTCGCCGTGCCCGGTGGGTGGATGGATCGGATCTGCTGTCTCCGGTGAGCCCGCCATGGTTTGGTTTAGCGGAAAACGTGTCCGCTCGGCTGCGCAGCTGAGGTTTCCCACGTGGGTGATTGTTACTCTGCTTCCTGATTTTAGTTTTTAGTTTGTACTCTCTCGAATTTTTATCTTTTTTAACTTTGTCCTGATTCGTTCGTAATTGAGTGAATCAACAAACTAAAACTTGTCTCTCCATATGTACAAATCAGAATAAAACAAGAAAGGATGAAAATCTTATATTTTGAACGGAGGGAGTAGGCGTTCACGGTGTGTTAGCAGTTGTGAAAAAGAATGATATGCAGTTGGTAGTTCATTAGCAGTTTAAAATAGAGAATACAGAAGGATTGTTTTTTTATAAAACAGTCTGTTAGTCATATCGAACACGACCAACCAACAAAACCATGCACGCGTGATATACAATATAATTGTTTTCAGGACAATTCTGTAATAACTTCAGGCATAACTGATATCACCCACACGCTCGTCGAGCTGCTTGCCGTCGTTAAATTTATAAACCTCCAAAGCAATTTGTCAATTGTCGACAAAGAAAATCGACCGCAATCCTCTCTCCCTAGATCGAGGTACTTCTCCCGTCGGGAAACAACATTTTCATCATACTATGCATTATAAAGATAATATCAACTTTACTATCATCTGGGTAAACCAAAGAATGAACAAGAGATTCTCGTGAAACTCATCGGCACGTCGTAGACGACGATGTTTTTACGAGACTGCCGCACCGTTGACATCATCTTCTCTTGTCTTCCCTCTTCCAGTCAAGTTGCCATAATTAGCGTTCATAATAGTTTCAAATCCAAACTGGACCTGGCCAAACCGTGTAATAAGTACCGATCAAACCAGTCTAATCCAAAAGTTATGGTCTCAAACCCAAACTAATCCAAACTATAGGTGCTTTACAAGCCAAACCGACCAAATTCATTCTCCGCTTTCGGTTTTAACCTACAGTTTTCAGGCTCTGGACATGGAGAGTGCTCGGCACTGGTGCAAATGGTCCGGTGACGACCCAAACTTGTCATAGCCGAGACGCATCGAAACCGGTGGCGGCTTGAACGGAACAACGAGGTGAGAAGCCAGCGGCTTGGGAGAAGGGAAGGCGACGGTGTCGTGGTAGGAGCTCCGGTCAACGGTGGCCCTTGCGGTAGTGGCCTAGCACGTCGAAGTGGTTCGTACGCGTAGGAGAGGGTGTCTAGCCAAACCAGTCTTGTCCAGTCCAATCCAATCCAGTAAAAAGCTAGGGGTCTAAACCAAACTAAACTATGTTATAAACGATAGCAAATAAACGACGAAGAGCGGAACGATCAAACCAAAGGGGACACGAGATTTTAACGTGGAAAACCTCTCCAAACAAAGGAGAGAAAAAAACCACGGGCGTCAGCCAGCAATACTTCACTATATCGGGTGAGGTTATAAACGTCGGGGATTTACACAATGCGACTTATCCCAGCCGGCGGATGGTGGTAAAACCCTAGGTCAACTGCAGTCTGACCCGGAAACAACTCGTACCGTACCGCCGTCACAAGTCGTCACAAGTCGGCATTTATCAGTATATACGAATTTGGATCACCACAAAATAACAAACTACACTAGGAACCAAAACGAAATTAATTGAAAACCTAACAAAAACTATAGATTTAGCTCAAACTATGGTTTTTTTTTTTTTTTTGAGGTTAAAAGCGGTCGTATCCGCCATCCGATTAGATAGAATAGAGGTCCGTAACGTAAAAGGCAAGTTAGCTCCATGCCTCCATCAATAACAGTCTAACGGAAACTGCGTGAAGAAAGAGACGGCACGTGAGGGAGGCGATGGGCTAATCGACACGCAAGCAAGAAAGAGGAACCATCGTTTGTTTTTCTAGTTTAGAAATTCGATGAGGACAAGGAACTACGTTTGCTCGCGGCGCACGCATCCCCGGCCAGCAGTGGATAACCCCAGCAGTGGAACTGATCGGATGTCATGGATGACGAGTACAGTGGCCAAGAATGCAACGGACTGCAGGGACGTCGTTGCAATTGCATAGCAGTAGGAACAGACGAGACTCGGGGTCAAGACGCGCACTGACACCACGGATCTAGGTCAAGAAAAATAAGACAAGGAAGGACCAAGACGAGCGAGCATTTCCCTAGTAGAAATAAAAGACGAGACCAATTAAGCAGTCCGGTCAGTCAGCTGTCAGCCCGTCCAAGTCCGAGTCCTAGGAATTTAGACGGGAAGTTATCATGAACCCACAGCGAAGAAGCGGAGTTGACCCCAGGACGTGCTTTTCAGACTCCATCGGAGGTTGACAAACATAATCGCAGCAAGTCTTACATCAGAATCAATCAATCAATGAGCATAAACCATTCCCCCTCTCTCCCTGTTGGGTTGTCAGCGGAGACACTTTGAGTTTGAGCCAGCTCAATAGTCCTCAATCTCAGCTGGTGTCCAAACAAGAAAATAAAATAAGACAAAAATTTGGAACGATTCAGTCAAGAAAGAGATTAGACAGGGATTTTTAGGTGCATATCAATGATCTCAAGAGCCATGTGACGACGAGAATTGTGTGAAGGCACACACACACACACGATTTGCTTCTGCACACCGACAACATGATCTAATTTACTAGAGAACAATTGCAATTTCCCACCTTATATACTATTATCAATGGAGGTTAGATTTGCGTTGTAGTACAATAGGTCACCGATTTTGTTGGGTACATCTGATTTCATAACGGCCTTGGTCTCAAACTCTGGATTTTGGATACATAAAAATAGAGATAGCCCTGGATCCGCACACTTAGAAATCTTGGCAGAAAGGAACACATTTGTATGTTCCGTAAAATTTAGAAAAAAGATGTTAACTTGAAACTTAGCCATACAATGTTTCATCAAATAATATAGTCGTTTGCCATGCTTTTTATTAACGAAATGAGAAATTAAGTAAGTTTTTAGACACTAAATATTTTGATAAGTTTTAGGTCGAGTCAGTGTGATGTGAGTTCAGACTCTTCAGACATATTTAACGCATAGTCAGAAGACTCCTGCCCGATCCACGAAATGATCCACGGCTAAGATATGGAGACCAGCTGTGCCGGGGTTTGAAATATCCGCTCTAGCTTAATGCGGTTCTCCTCAAGTGTGTGCATCTTAGGGCATCTCTAACCGATGTACAAAAATCGGTTAGAGGAGTAAAAGATGCTCTTTTACTCATCTAACCGCACCTAACCGAAGTCCAAAACACGTTAGAGGAGTAAATTTTTTACTCATCGGTGCCGCCGACTCCTATATTTACTCATCGGTGCGGCCGATGAGTAAAAGATTCCCTCCCATCTCCTCGCGTTCACACCTTCCTCCTCGACATCTCCTCCGTCTCCGGCGACCGCCGCCTGCGATTCCTCCCTCCTGCCGGCACCCCAGCTGCCCGCGATGGCCGGATGCCCGGATCCTCCCGCCGGCCATCTCCGCCGCCGATCCCGAGCGCTCGCCGGCCCCGTAGCCCCCCGCCACGAGCTGCAGCCTCCTCGACTTCCGGACGCCGTTTCCCTCCATCTCCTCGTCGATTGCCGCCACCAAAACGCCGTCGGCAGGCCCGCCGCTCCGCCGGCACCCTCGACCTGCCGGTGCCGCCGACGCCGGTCTACCGCGGCGTGCGGCAGAGGTCCTGGGGGCGTGGGTGTCGGAGATAACCGACCGCAACACCGGGAAGAAGGTGTGGGTCGGCTCCTTCCAGTCCGCGGAGCAGGCGGCGATGGCGTACGACATCCAGAACGTCCGCCTCCACGGGAGCGAGTGCGGCGAGCTCAACTTCCCCATGGCCGCCGCGGAGCCGGTGCCGCCGGAGCTCGAGCCGGAGGGGCTCCGCTATGTCTCTGCCCGCGAGCGCGGGAGGACAGGGAGGCGCGCGAGCGCCTCGAGGCAGAGCGCCGCGACGCGGCGATGGCGGCCATGATCGCCGGCTACAACCCAGAGCTCGTCGAGGAGGAGCGGAAGGCGCTGGAGGCGTTCGCCGAGGCCAAGCGCAAGGCCGACGCCGCGGCGGGGAAGAAGGTGAAGAAGGAGGAGGATGCGGGGCCGTCGGCAGCTCCGGCGCCGGCCACGGTGAAGGAGGAGGATGCGGGGCCGTCGGCAGCTCCGGCACCGGCCACGGTGATCAACCTCGACAGCGATTCATCCTCCTCCTTCGACTGGGACGAGGACTAGGGTGAGGTGGTGAAATTCGGTCGAATTTTGTGAAATTCGACCGACTTTTGGTTGTAATATGAACATATTATGTTAAATATATATGCTAGTTTGAATTTCAGTTTGAATTCGGTGTAATTTGATCGAATTTGGAGGTTTTGGTTTGATTTACTCCTCTAACTTTAGGAGATCGGTTAGGAACTGCTATCAGTTAGAGGAGTATTTTTACTCCTCTAACCGATTTTGAGCAGTTTACTCCTCTAACCGATTGGGGATCGGTTAGAGATGCCCTTAGCTTGGCTGGTCCCAGCACCAATCCTTCCGAGAACCTAAATATATATAAGATGCAACATAAATTCTCAAAGTAAAATAGAAATATATGTATGACTCGATCGGTAAATAGTACAAGGGGTTTGCTTGGTTGCGTACCTTGTGAACTATCTTGCCGAGGAGAAGTAGACCAACAGCCCCTACAAGGAGACTCATCAGAATCTGGTCGTGCTCGCCTGTAATCCTCAAGGCGTGCTGGCCTACCCGTGGTGTTTCCTCCAGCGTGAACAAGGACTCATCGGGCTCTTTCTCGTTCATCATCGCTCTCCATGATGCAGACGCCGCTGTGGATCTGGAGCCTACTACTGGTGTGATCGCGGGAGTGTATACTGCTCGTAGACCAGGGTATGCCGGCAACATGTTCCTCTCTGCCGTTTTCTTCTCCGGAGGAAAATCGGGTGTCTCCTTTTTCTGCCAGGGTCTGTTGTGCTAACTCCGACGACGGGTGGGGGTGGCCCAAGCAAGGTTCCTACCATGACTAAAAATGCAGTCCCACAGCCTGCGGTATGCAAGGCGAAATCAAGAGAAGAAACATTTGAGAGGTGCTTTCCTCAAAAAGAAAATTACCTTCAAATCTAATAATAAATCCATCAATATGTAAGACTGTAACAAATACCGAAGTTATACTCTTTTTTATCATTACTAGAACTACCGCTAATTCTGAATTGAAGTATAATTTGGAGGATAAGAATTTCACAACAAAAATTGAAACAAGGGCAAAAGTCTTGCCCAATTTTCATTAATTAAGCGAGAGGTTCAGACAATTATACCAAAAGCCCGCCGAAAGGGCAACATAAAAACTTCACACATACTAATCCTTTAGGTCATTCCGAGCAGAGCCCGGAAAGTTGACTTCAATTCTAAGAAATCCATCAATATGTAAGACTGTAACAAATACGGAAGTTTTACATTACATTTTTCTAACCTTATACCATTTATTCTTAATGGAAGTATAATTTGGATGATAAGAATTTCATAATTTGTTTTGAAACAAGGGCAAAAGCCTTGCCCAATTTTCGTTAATTAAGTGAGAGGTTCAGACAAGTACACCAAACGCTCTAGCCCAAAGGGCAACATAAGAGCTTCAGACACCTCTAAACGTCCTCATAGAAAAAAATCGCCCATTACTAAGTACTCCCTCCGTATCAAAATATAAGTCGCACTACCAAGTTACCACACACATGCATATAGACATGTTTTAGTGCAAGATTCATGTGAACTTTGTGCTAAAACATGTCTAGATACATGTGTGTGGTAAGTTGGTAGTGCGACTTATATTTTGATACCGATGGAGTATATCAAAGCTGGCCAGAATCGCGGCCTATCCACGCTCCGAGCACTGTAGCAGCTACAGTGTGCTACAGTGTTGAACAGTAGCGGTGGGCCCCACATGTCAGCCTCACATTGCTGGCGGTTTTACACGGCCGTCCCCCGCAAAGAGCGAAACAAACCCGCAGTACACGTTTTCACGAGGCGAAGGACTTAAATGCGATTATGGACAAATAGAAGGATTTTTTCGCAAAACCGTCATCACTTTCCCCTTCCTCCTCCTTCCCTCCCGTGCGGCCGGAACTCGCCGCCGGCGCCGCCGCTGCGCTGCTTCTCCTTCAAATCTGCGGCCACGGCGGGCTCCGCCGTCCGCACCGCCACCTCCTCGCCTATTTTCGCGTGCCGGGACGCCTCCCCGTCGCCGGAATCACCGCCGCCGTGGCGCTCTTTCTCCGCCGCTTCCGCACGCCGCCGGCGGCGCTCCGGCGACCAAAAAAAGGCGGCGCCGCCGCTTACGGCTCCCCCGCGTCCACGCACACCCGACGAGCCCGTGCGCACGCCGCCGTTCGCCGCGTCTCCGCGCCGGCATCGGCGTCACCGCCGCGGCGGCTCCGTCCGCCGCTGACGTCAACCTGGCGTGACGGCGACTGTGGGCTGGCAATGGGCCGCCTGGTGGGCCGGGCTGACCGCTGGGCGGCTGGCTCGGCCTTTTTTATTTTTTCCCCTTCTCTTTTTTTCCTGTTTTCTTTTAACTTCCAAAACTTTCCAAATATGCCTCCAAACAAATTCAGACTAACTTCAAAAAAAAAATGGAAAAATCAAAGCAGTCATTTCCAATACTTTGGAACCCTTTACAAATTACTGCAACTTTTAATGTTTTGAAATTATACATGAAGGCTCATTTCACACGTTTACGACATTTCAAAAAATATGTATTTCACAAATTTCTCCTGTACTCAAATAAAATCCACAGAAATAATACCAATAATATCATTAAATATGACAGACCCAATAAAACAATTTGGTTCAATTATGCATGAAGGCTCATTTCACACCTTTACGACATTTCAAAAAAAATTGTATTCCACAAATTTTTTCCACACTAAAATAAAATCCACAAAAATAATATCAGTAATACCATTAAATATGATAGACCCAATAAAACAATTTGGCACAAACCATCCTGCCTAAATAGATTTTGCTATTTCGTTAAATACAATTGCCCATTTATATTTTAAAATCCGAACATTTTTTTTCTTTGCCCTAAGCTTCTTTCGTATTTTAGTAATTTCCAAATGTGCACAATTTTAAAATATGCACATTTCCAAATATGAATTCTACCACGACACCGACGTATACAAATTTAAATTTTCTAAAATTAAAATTCACACAATTATTCACAAAGGATACGTCGTGCCGACGCGCATGCATTCCCTACAATTAAATGGAGCTGAATTTAAAAAAAGAAAATACATATACATATCCTGCATTTCCACTGCTTATTTGCCTTAATTAAAAATGACAGAACACAAACATAAACTTATGTCAATTTGAACATTTCAAATTGCAAAAAAAAATTGAGCCAACAAATTTCACAGGATTCTTACACTTTCAAATGAAAACTGCTTACAACAAAATACATACATTTTAAAGCAATATGACTTGCCGAACATTTAAAGACAACCTAAAATTATTCCCTCTAATTAAATTGAGTTGAATTTGAAAAAAAAAACTTGATTATTGTATTTCCACTGATTATGGAGCTTTACTAAATATAGCAAAATATAAAGATAAACCTACATAAATTGAATCATACCAAAATGCTTAAATTTTAGAGAAACTCGTTTTCCAAATAAAATAAATATGTTTGAATAATTCAAATTGGGCAATATTTAAATACCTTTATGAAAAAAAAACATACTCGAGCAACATAGAAACACGATTCATCATTTCAAGATGCTAAAATATTTGAGGTTCCTTCAACTAAATCAACATGCTTGAAAAAAAAAATGATACTTGCTAATGCCAAAATACAAACAAACTTAAGCAAATGAAACTACCTAATATTTGCATACATTGTAGGTGCACTTCACCTAATTATGGATTAAAAAGTAATAAATGCTCGCAAAATACGTTTTCTTTAATTATACAATGCAATCGAACAAAAAAAAAATACCAACCATTATTTGCGCTACTTATGGCATAGTGCAAACATATTTCAAGATTTCACTTCACCGAATATTTGGATGAAATCCAAATTAATTCCATCCAATTATGGATTGAATTTAATAAATGTCCATATAATGTACTCCATTTAATTGTGGAGTTCAACTAAATTTTCAAGGTAAAATACAAACTTATTGTATGTTCTAAAATTGTTTAATATTCAATGACAATTTAGCTGAAACCTCTCCAATTATACACACAAATTTTAAAAAAATGCTCCATTCACTAAATGTTCACAAAAAAAATAAATACCCATTGCCTCTAATTATGTATTGGATTTAACAAATTCCAAACCTCTCCAATTATGCACACAAAATTTAAAAAAAATGCTCCATTAACTAAATGTTCACAAAGAATAAAGACCCAATTCCTCTAATTATGAGTTGAATTTAACAAATTCCCTTACAATGCATTTCCTCAGACTATGAAGTTAAATTAAATATTTCCATATTTATAACAAATTACAAAGATACTTGACCACTCCAATTTGTGGAATTAAAGCAATTCAACGCATGATGTTCATTTATAATAATACACATTTTATTACAAATATGCAGATAAAAATAAGAAATCTTTTTCCCACATTTAAGTGATTTTGTCACTTGATCTTTTCAATTCTAAACCATTCCTTTAATACACTTTAGACATATGCGATACTTTACTAAAGCATTGTTCCCGAAATATTACAACAACATATCGCCAACAATACAAAATTCGAAGTATAAACACTTTTTTAACATTAAACTTTATTTGTATTTCCAATTTTTCATAATCGATTAGTTGACATGGTGGTCAACTGTATTATAAACAGCACGAAAAGATCATTGCCTTGCGAAATTCTCTATCGATCCGTGACAACCAAAGAGCATGACACCAGTTATTGACCCACAACTCAGATTTCTTTTTTTTCAGCAACAATTCCAAAAATTGATAGAATTCTGACAAGTGAGCCTACTGTAACATCCCAAATTTGTAACCCAGTGTTATTAGTCAAAATTGTGGGCCAACAAAAACTTTTGTTACTTTATGAGTGCTTGCTTGTGTTGTTTGTTTGATTTGTTGTTTGCTCCAACTGGAAGAAAAGAAAAGAAATAAAATAATAAAACTAAAGTGACAAGTGTCACCCAAAAAACTCCAAGTAAGTTTCAAAATTTCTTCCAAATAAAAATCCAGTGGAGAGGAGTGACCTCTCTCATTCCATTCTTATTTCTTTTCCTCTAATTCTATTTCCAAAATTATTCCAAAATTCTATTTTCAATTTCCAAATGTTTCTTGAACTTTGGAAAATCCTCAAGAACACCATGATGCACTTCCAGAATAAATATTCCAGTGGTACCACAAACCTTGGAAAAATATTTGGAAGCAAATCATGAAAAGAATTTTCAAAATTTCAAATTTGGTTTTGGTTCGGGAATTAGATCGAACACTTGTTGAGCACCACTGTGTTCTTCTTCAACCCGAAAATCAACTCCAAAATTGGAGCTCGATTTCGTGTAATTGAGCATCCCCGCGACCTCCATTCACCCCTCTCACCTCACTCCACCGACGGAGGTCGATTGGACGTGCTCATTGACCTCAGAGGAGGCAGGCCAGTGGCGCCACGCCATGGCGGCCATGGCGAGCTGCCGCTCGGGTCACCTCCGTGGAGGAGGCAGGCGCGACGCCGAGGCGACGCCACGCCGTGCCCGCCACACCACCCTTCCACTCCTTCACCTGCACGACGAGACAGCACCGCCGCAGAGGGCCGCTTGCGTGCTCACCTTCCGTGCCCACGCGCGCGACGCACGCGCGCGACGCACCGCGCGACGCCGTGGTCAACTACACACACCGCACTGCCCCCACCTTGCCCCTCTTGCCATCTCTGCTCCGCCACCACGCCACGAGCACCACAGACCCCTCTGGAGCACCCCAACGCAACCGACCCGTCCCTAGCGCACGCGTCCGTGCCGCCGTACGCCATGGCGAGCAGCGCACGCCACCGCAGCTTCACGCGCCACCCCTGATCCCTCCCGACCAGCCGACCGTTCCAGAAGCTGCCCAAAGCTCTCCGCAACCCCGTGGACAACCCCTCTGGACCCAGCTCCCCTCGAGCACTCGCTGCACCACGTCCACGGCGAGCCCGAGCTCGCCGATAAAAGGCCACCCCGCACCCGTGCTTCCACCCCGCCTCACACCTCACTCTCGCACTCTCCACTCACTCAGTGCACCGCCAGGAGGGCGGAGCCCCTGCATCCCAGCCTCTGCTGCCCAGGAGCTCCCTCGAGGTTCCGCCGGAGAAGAAGGTGGGCGACGCTCACGGCCGAGCCGCGCTGCTCTCTCCCCCTCTCTTCTCTGCCTCTCCCTAGCCTCCCCATTACACCCTCGTTCACCCGCCGTGTTTTGGCTGTGTTTCGTGCACAGCAGCGCCGCGGAGGGATCGCCGGAGTTGCAGGCCGTGACGGAGGGAGTACAGCGGCTCGCCGTCGACGATTCACGCCGCCCCAGCACGCACCACTCCGCCCAGACGTCCGCACGAGCCTCCGCCGTCGATCTGCACCATCTCCGCGTCCACCCGAGCCCCTAGGTGAGCTATCCGTGCTCGCCACCGTCGCCGGCGCGGCGGCGCCGCCCAGTTATGGTCGTCGCCGTTCGCGGCCTCTGTGCGCCGTTGGATCTAGATCCAACGGCAGCATACCCGTTCGTTAAGTCAGTCGCTGACAACTGGCCCCACCCGTCAGCATTTTAATAATTTTCCCGCGCACACTGAGTCACTGACCGAAGGGCCCCACCTGTCATGGTTTTAAACATTATCCAGAGAATTAGGTTTTTCGAATTTAAATCTCTTCTGAAATCCAGTACTGGACCCAACTTTGAAATTCAATAACTCGAGTTCTAGGAATCCAAATAAATCAAACTCAAATGTTCTGGAAAGCTTGTGAAAATATTTAACTCACTAAAGTGGTCTCATCTCTTTTAAACAAATAATAAAAACGTATTAATAAAAATGCTCCAGAAGGTTTTAAACACCAAACCATTTGTTTCTGGATATATAAGTCCAAATGACTTGGAACAAATTTTGGTAGCTTGTATTGGAAACCTTTAGCTCCCCAATTTTGGTAGAATTAATTGGGTAGTGTAAAATCCTTAGCCTTGGTTGAACTTCAGTGCACCCTTCTGCACTAAAACAATTAGTGTGAACTGTTGGTAGATCCAATTGGTCTAAAACCAATTTTGTTAGGTCACACTCAACCAAGGTTAGATACCCCTAAAAGGATTTAATTTTTGGAGCAACCAAATTTGTTTGGTAGCTAAAACTTGTTTAAAACCCTTCTGAACTAAAACAGATGTGTAGGGAGTTTTGTAACTCCAAATGATCCCAAACCAATTGGGTGATCTTCTACACACCAGTAGCTATCCATAGAATTTTAGTTTGAATTTTTGTGACAAACATAGATTAAATGGTGAATTAATTAGTGTACAACTAGTTTCTGCCTTAGTTTGAAATTAATTAAATAAAGTTTAATTCAATCAATTTGAAACCACCTTGTGTTGCTTGATGTGTGCAGTAGCTATGTGTAGCAATTGTGATGTTGTGATGATGCTTGAGTTAGTATAGTAATTGTTTGTATCGCTTGTTTGACGTTAGACGAAAACGCTGCCGGAGTCTTCGAGGAAGGGGAGTACTTTGATCAGCAGGAACAAGACCCCGAGAACTTTGCTGAGCAAGGCAAGCTACTTCACTGAGCTTGCATTTATATACCTCTATTTTAGTCTCAAGAGTTGTTCAAAGGAAACAATGAGTTTTGGAAAAACCCCCTTTTTACAAACTACCGGAAAAACTATTTTGCCACCTTGTGTAGAGTATAAGGTAGTTATTTAAAACTATAGGATGGGAAAAACAATGTTTTCTTGAAACTCCTTTGAAAGTACTTGGATAGACCTGCCGGAAGGTCGGTGCTCAGTTGAAGAAGGATGGTGTTGTTTTGAGAAAAATGCACATTGTGTCCTAGTACTATGACTACCAGCCGAAACCTGTGCGACCACATTTACCCACATATGGGCAAGGGCGTAGTCATATAATTTGCTCGTGTTAGTACTGGATACCTCAACAACGAGGATGACCTCGTTCCATGAGGGGATGGTTGGTGACCTACCCCCTGACCTGGGTCCTCTTCATTGAAGTCTACCGGAAGCCGGTATGAACATGTCGGAGGAAGAGGATTGAAGGGCTCCCTTGGGTCCGCCGGCAGAACTACGAGTCCCACACTTAGTTTCTGAGGATTTGAGTGTCGATGGAAAGTGTCGTAGGCAGGGTCCTATACTAGCATGAGCAAAGGACAGGCTATGGCCGGGAACTCAACTTCGCATACCTCTGGTATGGCGGGACGTGGCTGACACGATGAGTGACCGGATGGGTGTGGGAAAAGCGTGCTACCTCTGCAGAGGGTAAAACTATTCGAATAGCCGAGTCCTCGGATATGGACAGTTGGAAGGCTGTCCTAAGACCATGTGCAAGTTTTGATAAAAGTGTTGAGTTTGGAAAGGAAGTTGAAATGGAAAGGGTATTTCGTACCTGTGCCAATGAGTTGGTTTGAGGTAGCGACGTGCTTGGTATCATGTTGAGAATTGGACAGAAGGAGGTGGAGTTCGGAAAAACAGTTAAAATGATGTTTTCTTATAAGATAGCTATATTCTTCTTCTCACCCCTTTTCAATAAAGATTTTGGAGAGTTTTTAAACAAAAGTTTTTAAAAGTAAAACTAGTTCTAGCGCTTACTCAAGTTGGGGTAGTTTGCGAGTACAATCAAATGTACTCATATTGGTTTCGTCCCTGGCTATTGTCTTAGCCAGATTTCGAGGAGCCCTACGTTGAAGAGGAGTTGGCGACGTCTATGCGAACTAAGATCTTCATAAGTCAGCTGCCTGTCGGGTGTTGTCGAGATGGTTTAGCCCTACTACCGTAGCTTCCGCTGAATAAAGATGATTGGCCCTTGAAGGCACCTATGTATAATTAGGCCTGTATGGCCAGGTTTGTAAGACTTTAAACTCGGTATTGTATGGATGTAAACTTTGATATTCAGTTCGGATTATGTGCAACGACAGACTGATCACGGGATCGTTGTGTTAAGCATAATCGGGTATTTCGGACGGCTAGTCCGGGGTCCCCACAGAGCTGGTATCAGAGCCATCCTGACTTTAGGAGACCTTAGTTAGCATGGGCGTTAGTCAGGAGTTAAAAGTTAATTTTAAAACAAGGAAGTGAAGTATTTTCGAAAATTTCTTATCTCCCCAACCCCCCTATTTATTTAAAACCCTACACTCATTAAGAGTAATCTTTTCTTGAACCTTAAAATTTTGCACACTTGTTACTCCATTAAGTTTACATTTGTACTCATGTCACTTAACTAACTTAAAATTTTGCTTAAACTTGTAGATGGCACCCAACGTCTCCGAGTTCGTCCAAGTTAGGAAGGACGGCCTGCTGATGTTCGAGCAGGACTTGTACGAGTTGAGCCAGATTTTGGGACGCCCTGTTCCAGAGTTTGAGGGAACTCAGGTCGATTCCCTCGGTGATGGGAA
This sequence comes from Poa pratensis, assembly GCA_947311845.1. Lineage (NCBI taxonomy): Eukaryota > Viridiplantae > Streptophyta > Magnoliopsida > Poales > Poaceae > Poa > Poa pratensis. The sequence goes on from CAMZMU010000015.1 coordinate 4,291,533, forward strand.
CCTGTCCTGGCTCATCAAGTCGTCCGTCCGAGGCAGGATTCAGCCACCCCGTTCCAAGGACTTGGTCTACTCCACGATGGACACTACTTGGGTTGACGGTCTGACCCGAGTTATGCAGAGGCTGCTAGCCCGCCTTTGTGAGGAGCACAAGGACGAGCTGATTGGCACTCGTTTCCAGTACTTTGGGAGACGTGACGATGAGGGAAACCCCACCTACCCCGCACAGCACACTCTCTTCGGCGAGTACATCACCGACATGGAGGTGCTACTTCACGACACTCAGGAGAACCTGCGCGACGCTAGACTCAAGGTTCACTTCCAGCGTAGCTCCCTCGACGATGCCCGAGTCCGTGAGAACCAGCTAAAGTGGGAGAATGACAACCTCCGTTTGAAGCTGGCCCGTCAGAGGAGGACTATCGTCAGGCTCCGCAAGACGGTAGCAGAGCAGAACGAGATGATAGACGAGATGGAGCAGCAGGCGAACGAGATGGAGGAGGAGGGCGAGGATCTCCGCAAGGAGAACAGTGCCTTCATCAGCGATGATGAGGACTACTTAGAGGAGATGGACTATGGGGAGGAGGACGACGAGGAGGAGTTAGTTGACGAGGAGGAGGAGCCGTCTGAGCCAGTTCTCGAGGAGGAGGATCCCGAGGAGCCACCCTACGACTCAGACGTTGAGATCGTCGAGCCTGAGGTTCCACCTCAGTAGTTGAGCGACGAGAGCACTACCTTAGGACTGTGTCGACCCCCCCCTATGCGAGTAGAGTGTGTGTGATGGTTCCTAGTGAAACCATGTTGTATGTACATTAGGTGTTAGGATGTTGTAAGCTTGTTGTGTGAACTCCTTGATGTGATGTTTGTGTTGAATAAAAAAATGATGGTCTTGTTTGACGAAGTGATTTATCAACCACTCCCTTCGTGACTTTATCGTTACCTCCTTAGCCAAAGCCTTTTTGCTTTGCCTCTTATATCTTATCTATTCCAGGATGACGAACACTCGCCACACCACGCGACTCCACCACCACCCCCGCCGGAACCAACCGCTGCCCAACTGCTTGCGATCATCATGGAGGATCGCCAAGCTGCTCGAGAGGAGCGCCAAGCTCATCTCGCCGCCCTGCAGCAACTTGCCGCTGCCCACGCCAACCAGAACCACAATGGTGGCAATGGTAATGGCGACGAGGGTGGAAACCAGCGCTCTACCCTGAGTGACTTCCAGAAGACCACACCACCTACCTATTCCAAGGGACTTCACCCCCTGGAAGCGGATGACTGGCTCCGCACCATTGAGAACGACCTGGAAGTTGCCTCGGTGGGAGAGAATGAGAAGGTCCTGTATGCTACCCACTACCTTGCTGGACCTGCAAGAGCTTGGTGGGAGACTACCAAGACCCTCCAGCAGCGGGTCATGTCATTACCTGGGAGGAGTTCAAGGACAAATTCCGCAAGAAGTTCATCTCTAGCGGTCTTATCGAGAGGAAGAAGGATGAGTTCCGTAAGCTAAGGCAGGGAGGCAGAGATGTGGTCGGTTATCTGGATGAGTTTACCGATCTTGCTAGGTATGCTCCTGAAGATACCGACACGGAAAAGAAGAAGATGGAGCGCTTTCTGAATGGACTCCATGATGAGATGCAATGTGCCTTGGTTGTCCAGGACTTCCGTGATTTGGAGTCACTTGTGGACAAGGCCATTCAGCTGGAGACCAAGCGCAAGTCCATGTTTGAAGGTCGCAAGAGGAGGATGAATATTCAGGAAGGTTCCAGCAGCCAGAAGCCTCGCACCTTCCAGCCAGCACCCAAGCCAGTTTATCGATCACCCCAGCTCCACGTCCCAACTATCCCAACCGTCCCAACAACAACAACAACAACCACAACAATGTCCCCCGCCCAACCACCAACAACAACTACCACCCCAATGGCAACAATCGTCCCGGAGGAAACACCGGCACTTTTATCCCTACTGCCAGTGTTGTCTGCTTTGAATGCGGCAACAAGGGTCATTACTCCCGAGACTGCCCCAATCCCAAGAGGAATGCTCCGCGCCCCAATGCACCGGCACCAACTCTGGACAAGGCCGTAATGGAAATGGAAATGGCAAGAATGCTGCACCCCGTGGCAATGCTGCTGTTGCAAGAGGCCGTCTGAACCACATCAACACTGAAGAAGCCCAGGAAGCGCCAGATGTTGTGCTGGGTACGTTCCTTGTCAACTCAGTACCTGCACTGTCCTGTTTGATTCTGGTGCTACCCATTCCTTTGTTACCAAGGAGTTTGTTGTTAAGGGAGGTCTAGTCGGGAGCCTCTTGTCCAAACCCCTGCTTATACAAACCCCAGAGTTCCTAGTAGAGACCAAGCTGTTTTGTCCCGACGTCTCTCTTGAGATCAAAGGAGAAATTTCCAGCGATCTAATCATTCTAGGAACCCAAGGCATAGATGTCATTCTGGGCATGAATTGGTTAGCAAAGTATCATGGTCGTATCGACTGTGCCAGAAGAGCGTATCTCTCACCACAGACGAAGGAACTGAAGTGGAGTATGCTTCACAAGCCAACGAATCCCAACCCTGTTGTCATGAAGGCATAGCCCGACCAACTCTAGATGAGATCCGTGTGTCCATCTATTCAAGGATGTTTTTCCGGAGGAATTGCCTGGTATGCCGCCAGACCGGGATATTGAGTTCGTGATTGAACTTATTCCTGGAACATCCCCTATATCTCAGAGACCCTACCGGATGAATCCAGAAGAACTGGTGGAATTGAAGAAGCAGTTAGCTGATCAGCTCAGTAAAGGTTTGATTCGCCCAAGCGCATCACCTTGGGGATCACCTATCATCTTCGTGGACAAAAGAGACGGTACCACACGTCTGTGTGTGGATTATCGCAAGCTCAATGATGTAACCATCAAGAACAAGTACCCCCTGCCCAAGATCGAGGATCTGTTCGATCAGATGAACGGAGCCCGAGTCTTTTCTAAGATCGATCTTCGGACGGGTTACCACCAGTTGAAGATTCGAGAGTCTGACATTCCCAAGACCGCCTTCACCACCCGGTACGGATTGTTTGAATACACCGTTATGTCCTTTGGCTTGACCAATGCCCCAGCTTATTTCATGAATCTCATGAATAAGATTTTCATGGAGTACCTCGACAAGTTCGTGGTTGTCTTCATCGATGATATCCTTATCTACTCCAAGACTGAAGAAGAGCATGCTGAACATCTGCGTTTGGTTTTGGAGACCCTCAGAGAACACAAACTGTATGCCAAACTTAGCAAGTGTGAATTTTGGCTAAGTGAAGTGGCATTCCTCGGACATGTTGTGTCTGCAGGAGGGATCTCTGTTGACCCCGAGAAAATCAAAGCCATTCTAGACTGGAAATCACCCACCAGTGTGACGGAAATCCGAAGTTTTCTCGGACTAGCGGTTATTACCGCAAGTTCGTTGAAGGATTTTCCAGTATAGCCAAACCCATGACCCAGTTGTTGAAGAAAGATAAGAAGTTTGAATGGACCCAGAAGTGTGAAGACAGTTTCCAAGAACTGAAGAGGAGACTGACTTCAGCCCCAATCCTAGTCATGCCAGACGTCACCAAGAGTTTCGACGTGTATTGTGATGCTTCACGTCTCGGACTTGGTTGCGTTCTGATGCAAGAAGGAAAGGTGGTGTCGTACCTGTCTCGACAGTTGCGACCGCATGAAGAGAATTACCCAACCCATGACCTGGAGTTAGCAGCTGTGGTTTTTGCTTTGAAAACATGGCGACCCTACCTTGTGGGACATCGCTGTGAGGTCTATACAGATCACAAAAGCCTGAAGTATATTTTCACTCAAAAGGAGTTGAATCTGAGGCAAAGAAGGTGGATGGAATTGATTAAGGACTATGATGTCGGAATTCATTACCATCCCGGCAAGGCTAACGTAGTTGCCGATGCCTTGAGCCGGAAGCCATGCACCCTGAATACCCTAATCCAAGCAGAGCAGCCAACCTTATTTAAGGAGTTCGAAGATTTCGGACTTGAATTGGTTAGCCATGGATATCTTGCCAACCTAGAGTTAGCCCCAACCCTGTTGGACCAAATCAAAGAGGCCCAGAAGGGTCATGAGAGTATTGAAGGTATTAAGAAAAAGGTACCCCTTGATAAAGCACCTGGTTTTGCCATAGATGCTGAAGGAGTTCTGAGATTCAAAGGACGCCTATGTGTGCCCGATGATAAGGAACTTAAAGGTCTAATCCTGAAAGAAGCCCACGATACCCCATACTCGATCCATCCCGGAGGAACCAAGATGTACCAAGATCTTCGTGAGAGGTTTTGGTGGCATGGAATGAAGCGGGAAATTGGATCTTTCGTGGCCAAGTGTGATAATTGTCAGCGAGTCAAAGCAGAGCATCAGCGCCCTGCCGGATTGCTCCAACCCCTCAAGACCCCCGAGTGGAAATGGGATGAAATTGGAATGGATTTTATCACCGGACTTCCTAGGTCAAACCGAGGCCATGACTCAATTTGGGTCATCGTTGATCGGCTGACCAAAGTTGCCCATTTTATCCCCGTCAAGACCACATACACCGGGGCCCAGTTAGCAGATTTATATATGTCCCGGATAGTAAGCCTACACGGAGTTCCCCAGAGAATTGTATCTGACAGAGGCACGCAGTTTACCTCACGGTTCTGGAAAGCTCTTCATGAAGCCCTCGGAACACACTTATCTTTCAGCACAGCCTATCACCCCCAGACTGGAGGACAGACCGAGCGAGTAAACCAGATTCTGGAAGATATGCTTCGTGCATGTGTCCTAGCCTATGGCTCTAAATGGGAAGATTGCCTTCCATTTGCAGAGTTTTCCTATAACAATAGTTATCAGTCCAGTCTGCAAATGGCCCCATTTGAAGCACTTTACGGCAAGAAGTGTCGTACACCTTTGAACTGGTCCGAGACGGAGAAGGAAAAGTATTTGGACCAGACACCCTCCGTGAAGCCGAGGAACAAGTCCAACTTATCCGTGAACGTCTCAAAACTGCTCAATCCCGTCAGAAAAGTTATGCTGATCCCAAGCGTCGTGATGTCACCTTTCAACCTGGAGATTTTGTCTATCTTCGGGTGACACCACTCAAAGGGATGCAACGTTTCCATGTCAAAGGAAAGTTGGCACCCAGATATATTGGACCTTTTAAGATTCTTGCCCGTCGCGGAGAAGTAGCCTATCAGTTAGAGTTGCCCCCAGAATTATCGGAATTTCATGACGTCTTCCACATTTCTCTGCTCCGGAAGTGTCTTGAAGTTCCTGACCAGCCCGATGTTTTCAAGAACATTGACCACCACTCCATTGACCTGAACCATGATCTGACTTATCGTGAGAGACCGGTCAAAATTCTCGACGAAGATATTCGTCTCACCCGGAGGAACAAGATCAAGTTTTATAAAGTCCAGTGGACTAATCACTCTGAAGAGGAAGCAACTTGGGAACGTGAGGACTATCTTAGAAGCGAGTTTCCCAACCTCTTTAGCACCCAAGCCTAGCCAATCTCGGGACGAGATTTATCCTAAGGGGGGAAGGATCTGTAACATCCCAAATTTGTAACCCAGTGTTATTAGTCAAAAATTGTGGGCCAACAAAAACTTTTGTTACTTTATGAGTGCTTGCTTGTGTTGTTTGTTTGATTGTTGTTGAAGAAAAAGAAAAGAAATAAAATAATAAAACTAAAGTGACAAGTGTCACCCTAAAAACTCCAAGTAAGTTTCAAAATTTCTTCCAAATAAAAATCCAGTGGAGAGGAGTGACCTCTCTCATTCCATTCTTATTTCTTTTCCCTCTAATTCTATTTCCAAAATTATTCCAAAATTCTATTTTCAATTTCCAAATGTTTCTTGAACTTTGGAAAATCCTCAAGAACACCATGATGCACTTCCAGAATAAATATTCCAGTGGTACCACAAACCTTGGAAAAATATTTGGAAGCAAATCATGAAAAGAATTTTCAAAATTTCAAATTTGGTTTTGGTTCGGGAATTAGATCGAACACTTGTTGAGCACCACTGTGTTCTTCTTCAACCCGAAAATCAACTCCAAAATTGGAGCTCGATTTCGTGTAATTGAGCATCCCCGCGACCTCCATTCACCCCTCTCACCTCACTCCACCGACGGAGGTCGATTGGACGTGCTCATTGACCTCAGAGGAGGCAGGCCAGTGGCGCCTCCGTGGAGGAGGCAGGCGCGACGCCGAGGCGACGCCACGCCGTGCCCGCCACACCACCCTTCCACTCCTTCACCTGCACGACGAGACAGCACCGCCGCAGAGGGCCGCTTGCGTGCTCACCTTCCGTGCCCACGCGCGCGACGCACGCCGCGCGACGCCGTGGTCAACTACACACACCGCACTGCCCCCACCTTGCCCCTCTTGCCATCTCTGCTCCGCCACCACGCCACGAGCACCACAGACCCCTCTGGAGCACCCCAACGCAACCGACCCGTCCCTAGCGCACGCGTCCGTGCCGCCGTACGCCATGGCGAGCAGCGCACGCCACCGCAGCTTCACGCGCCACCCCTGATCCCTCCCGACCAGCCGACCGTTCCAGAAGCTGCCCAAAGCTCTCCGCAACCCCGTGGACAACCCCTCTGGACCCAGCTCCCCTCGAGCACTCGCTGCACCACGTCCACGGCGAGCCCGAGCTCGCCGATAAAAGGCCACCCCGCACCCGTGCTTCCACCCCGCCTCACACCTCACTCTCGCACTCTCCACTCACTCAGTGCACCGCCAGGAGGGCGGAGCCCCTGCATCCCAGCCTCTGCTGCCCAGGAGCTCCCTCGAGGTTCCGCCGGAGAAGAAGGTGGGCGACGCTCACGGCCGAGCCGCGCTGCTCTCTCCCCCTCTCTTCTCTGCCTCTCCCTAGCCTCCCCATTACACCCTCGTTCACCCGCCGTGTTTTGGCTGTGTTTCGTGCACAGCAGCGCCGCGGAGGGATCGCCGGAGTTGCAGGCCGTGACGGAGGGAGTACAGCGGCTCGCCGTCGACGATTCACGCCGCCCCAGCACGCACCACTCCGCCCAGACGTCCGCACGAGCCTCCGCCGTCGATCTGCACCATCTCCGCGTCCACCCGAGCCCCTAGGTGAGCTATCCGTGCTCGCCACCGTCGCCGGCGCGGCGGCGCCGCCCAGTTATGGTCGTCGCCGTTCGCGGCCTCTGTGCGCCGTTGGATCTAGATCCAACGGCAGCATACCCGTTCGTTAAGTCAGTCGCTGACAACTGGCCCCACCCGTCAGCATTTTAATAATTTTCCCGCGCACACTGAGTCACTGACCGAAGGGCCCCACCTGTCATGGTTTTAAACATTATCCAGAGAATTAGGTTTTTCGAATTTAAATCTCTTCTGAAATCCAGTACTGGACCCAACTTTGAAATTCAATAACTCGAGTTCTAGGAATCCAAATAAATCAAACTCAAATGTTCTGGAAAGCTTGTGAAAATATTTAACTCACTAAAGTGGTCTCATCTCTTTTAAACAAATAATAAAAACGTATTAATAAAAATGCTCCAGAAGGTTTTAAACACAAACCATTTGTTTCTGGATATATAATCCAATGACTTGAACAAATTTTGGTAGCTTTGTATTGGATCTTTAGCTCCCCAATTTTGGTAGAATTAATTGGGTAGTGTAAAATCCTTAGCCTTGGTTGAACTTCAGTGCACCCTTCTGCACTAAAACAATTAGTGTGAACTGTTGGTAGATCCAATTGGTCTAAAACCAATTTTGTTAGGTCACACTCAACCAAGGTTAGATACCCCTAAAAGGATTTAATTTTTGGAGCAACCAAATTTGTTTGGTAGCTAAAACTTGTTTAAAACCCTTCTGAACTAAAACAGATGTGTAGGGAGTTTTGTAACTCCAAATGATCCCAAACCAATTGGGTGATCTTCTACACACCAGTAGCTATCCATAGAATTTTAGTTTGAATTTTTGTGACAAACATAGATTAAATGGTGAATTAATTAGTGTACAACTAGTTTCTGCCTTAGTTTGAAATTAATTAAATAAAGTTTAATTCAATCAATTTGAAACCACCTTGTGTTGCTTGATGTGTGCAGTAGCTATGTGTAGCAATTGTGATGTTGTGATGATGCTTGAGTTAGTATAGTAATTGTTTGTATCGCTTGTTTGACGTTAGACGAAAACGCTGCCGGAGTCTTCGAGGAAGGGGAGTACTTTGATCAGCAGGAACAAGACCCCGAGAACTTTGCTGAGCAAGGCAAGCTACTTCACTGAGCTTGCATTTATATACCTCTATTTTAGTCTCAAGAGTTGTTCAAAGGAAACAATGAGTTTTGGAAAAACCCCCTTTTTACAAACTACCGGAAAAACTATTTTGCCACCTTGTGTAGAGTATAAGGTAGTTATTTAAAACTATAGGATGGGAAAAACAATGTTTTCTTGAAACTCCTTTGAAAGTACTTGGATAGACCTGCCGGAAGGTCGGTGCTCAGTTGAAGAAGGATGGTGTTGTTTTGAGAAAAATGCACATTGTGTCCTAGTACTATGACTACCAGCCGATAACCTGTGCGACCACATTTACCCACATATGGGCAAGGGCGTAGTCATATAATTTGCTCGTGTTAGTACTGGATACCTCAACAACGAGGATGACCTCGTTCCATGAGGGGATGGTTTGGTGACCTACCCCCTGACCTGGGTCCTCTTCATTGAAGTCTACCGGAAGCCGGTATGAACATGTCGGAGGAAGAGGATTGAAGGGCTCCCTTGGGTCCGCCGGACAGAACTACGAGTCCCACACTTAGTTTCTGAGGATTTGAGTGTCGATGGAAAGTGTCGTAGGCAGGGTCCTATACTAGCATGAGCAAAGGACAGGCTATGGCCGGGAACTCAACTTCGCATACCTCTGGTATGGCGGGACGTGGCTGACACGATGAGTGACCGGATGGGTGTGGGAAAAGCGTGCTACCTCTGCAGAGGGTAAAACTATTCGAATAGCCGAGTCCTCGGATATGGACAGTTGGAAGGCTGTCCTAAGACCATGTGCAAGTTTTGATAAAAGTGTTGAGTTTGGAAAGGAAGTTGAAATGGAAAGGGTATTTCGTACCTGTGCCATGAGTTGGTTTGAGGTAGCGACGTGCTTGGTATCATGTTGAGAATGGACAGAAGGAGGTGGAGTTTCGGAAAAACAGTAAAATGATGTTTTCTTATAAGATAGCTATATTCTCTTCTCACCCCTTTTCAATAAAGATTTTGGAGAGTTTTTAAACAAAAGTTTTTAAAAGTAAAACTAGTTCTAGCGCTTACTCAAGTTGGGGTAGTTTGCGAGTACAATCAAATGTACTCATATTGGTTTCGTCCCTGGCTATTGTCTTAGCCAGATTTCGAGGAGCCCTACGTTGAAGAGGAGTTGGCGACGTCTATGCGAACTAAGATCTTCATAAGTCAGCTGCCTGTCGGGTGTTGTCGAGATGGTTTAGCCCTACTACCGTAGCTTCCGCTGAATAAAGATGATTGGCCCTTGAAGGCACCTATGTATAATTAGGCCTGTATGGCCAGGTTTGTAAGACTTTAAACTCGGTATTGTATGGATGTAAACTTTGATATTCAGTTCGGATTATGTGCAACGACAGACTGATCACGGGATCGTTGTGTTAAGCATAATCGGGTATTTCGGACGGCTAGTCCGGGGTCCCCACAGAGCTGGTATCAGAGCCATCCTGACTTTAGGAGACTTAGTTAGCATGGGCGTTAGTAGGAGTTACAAAGTTAATTTTAAAACAAGGAAGTGAAGTATTTTCGAAAATTTCTTATCCCCCCCCCCCTATTTATTTAAAACCCTACACTCATTAAGAGTAATCTTTTCTTGAACCTTAAAATTTTGCACACTTGTTACTCCATTAAGTTTACATTTGATACCATGTCACTTAACTAACTTAAAATTTTGCTTAAACTTGTAGATGGCACCCAACGTCTCCGAGTTCGTCCAAGTTAGGAAGGACGGCCTGCTGATGTTCGAGCAGGACTTGTACGAGTTGAGCCAGATTTTGGGACGCCCTGTTCCAGAGTTTGAGGGAACTCAGGTCGATTCCCTCGGTGATGGGAACCTGTCCTGGCTCATCAAGTCGTCCGTCCGAGGCAGGATTCAGCCACCCCGTTCCAAGGACTTGGTCTACTCCACGATGGACACTACTTGGGTTGACGGTCTGACCCGAGTTATGCAGAGGCTGCTAGCCCGCCTTTGTGAGGAGCACAAGGACGAGCTGATTGGCACTCGTTTCCAGTACTTTGGGAGACGTGACGATGAGGGAAACCCCACCTACCCCGCACAGCACACTCTCTTCGGCGAGTACATCACCGACATGGAGGTGCTACTTCACGACACTCAGGAGAACCTGCGCGACGCTAGACTCAAGGTTCACTTCCAGCGTAGCTCCCTCGACGATGCCCGAGTCCGTGAGAACCAGCTAAAGTGGGAGAATGACAACCTCCGTTTGAAGCTGGCCCGTCAGAGGAGGACTATCGTCAGGCTCCGCAAGACGGTAGCAGAGCAGAACGAGATGATAGACGAGATGGAGCAGCAGGCGAACGAGATGGAGGAGGAGGGCGAGGATCTCCGCAAGGAGAACAGTGCCTTCATCAGCGATGATGAGGACTACTTAGAGGAGATGGACTATGGGGAGGAGGACGACGAGGAGGAGTTAGTTGACGAGGAGGAGGAGCCGTCTGAGCCAGTTCTCGAGGAGGAGGATCCCGAGGAGCCACCCTACGACTCAGACGTTGAGATCGTCGAGCCTGAGGTTCCACCTCAGTAGTTGAGCGACGAGAGCACTACCTTAGGACTGTGTCGACCCCCCCCCTATGCGAGTAGAGTGTGTGTGATGGTTCCTAGTGAAACCATGTTGTATGTACATTAGGTGTTAGGATGTTGTAAGCTTGTTGTGTGAACTCCTTGATGTGATGTTTGTGTTGAATAAAAAAATGATGGTCTTGTTTGACGAAGTGATTTATCAACCACTCCCTTCGTGACTTTATCGTTACCTCCTTAGCCAAAGCCTTTTTGCTTTGCCTCTTATATCTTATCTATTCCAGGATGACGAACACTCGCCACAACCAGCACGCGACACCACCACCCCCGCCGGAACCAACCGCTGCCCAACTGCTTGCGATCATCATGGAGGATCGCCAAGCTGCTCGAGAGGAGCGCCAAGCTCATCTCGCCGCCCTGCAGCAACTTGCCGCTGCCCACGCCAACCAGAACCACAATGGTGGCAATGGTAATGGCGACGAGGGTGGAAACCAGCGCTCTACCCTGAGTGACTTCCAGAAGACCACACCACCTACCTATTCCAAGGGACTTCACCCCCTGGAAGCGGATGACTGGCTCCGCACCATTGAGAACGACCTGGAAGTTGCCTCGGTGGGAGAGAATGAGAAGGTCCTGTATGCTACCCACTACCTTGCTGGACCTGCAAGAGCTTGGTGGGAACTACCAAGACCCTCCAGCACGGGTCATGTCATTACCTGGGAGGAGTTCAAGGACAAATTCCGCAAGAAGTTCATCTCTAGCGGTCTTATCGAGAGGAAGAAGGATGAGTTCCGTAAGCTAAGGCAGGGAGGCAGAGATGTGGTCGGTTATCTGGATGAGTTTACCGATCTTGCTAGGTATGCTCCTGAAGATACCGACACGGAAAAGAAGAAGATGGAGCGCTTTCTGAATGGACTCCATGATGAGATGCAATGTGCCTTGGTTGTCCAGGACTTCCGTGATTTGGAGTCACTTGTGGACAAGGCCATTCAGCTGGAGACCAAGCGCAAGTCCATGTTTGAAGGTCGCAAGAGGAGGATGAATATTCAGGAAGGTTCCAGCAGCCAGAAGCCTCGCACCTTCCAGCCAGCACCCAAGCCAGTTTATCGATCACCCCCAGCTCCACGTCCCAACTATCCCAACCGTCCCAACAACAACAACAACAACCACAACATGTCCCCCGCCCAACCACCAACAACAACTACCACCCCAATGGCAACAATCGTCCCGGAGGAAACACCGGCACTTTTATCCCTACTGCCAGCGTTGTCTGCTTTGAATGCGGCAACAAGGGTCATTACTCCCGAGACTGCCCCAATCCCAAGAGGAATGCTCCGCGCCCCAATGCACCGCACCAACTCTGGACAAGGCCGTAATGGAAATGGAAATGGCAAGAATGCTGCACCCCGTGGCAATGCTGCTGTTGCAAGAGGCCGTCTGAACCACATCAACACTGAAGAAGCCCAGGAAGCGCCAGATGTTGTGCTGGGTACGTTCCTTGTCAACTCAGTACCTGCACTGTCCTGTTTGATTCTGGTGCTACCCATTCCTTTGTTACCAAGGAGTTTGTTGTTAAGGGAGGTCTAGTCGGGAGCCTCTTGTCCAAACCCCTGCTTATACAAACCCCAGAGTTCCTAGTAGAGACCAAGCTGTTTTGTCCCGACGTCTCTCTTGAGATCAAAGGAGAAATTTCCAGCTGATCTAATCATTCTAGGAACCCAAGGCATAGATGTCATTCTGGGCATGAATTGGTTAGCAAAGTATCATGGTCGTATCGACTGTGCCAGAAGAGCGTATCTCTCACCACAGACCAAGGAACTGAAGTGGAGTATGCTTCACAAGCCAACGAATCCCAACCCTGTTGTCATGAAGGCATAGCCCGACCAACCTAGATGAGATCCGTGTGGTCCATCTATTCAAGGATGTTTTTCCGGAGGAATTGCCTGGTATGCCGCCAGACCGGGATATTGAGTTCGTGATTGAACTTATTCCTGGAACATCCCCTATATCTCAGAGACCCTACCGGATGAATCCAGAAGAACTGGTGGAATTGAAGAAGCAGTTAGCTGATCAGCTCAGTAAAGGTTTGATTCGCCCAAGCGCATCACCTTGGGGATCACCTATCATCTTCGTGGACAAAAGAGACGGTACCACACGTCTGTGTGTGGATTATCGCAAGCTCAATGATGTAACCATCAAGAACAAGTACCCCCTGCCCAAGATCGAGGATCTGTTCGATCAGATGAACGGAGCCCGAGTCTTTTCTAAGATCGATCTTCGGACGGGTTACCACCAGTTGAAGATTCGAGAGTCTGACATTCCCAAGACCGCCTTCACCACCCGGTACGGATTGTTTGAATACACCGTTATGTCCTTTGGCTTGACCAATGCCCCAGCTTATTTCATGAATCTCATGAATAAGATTTTCATGGAGTACCTCGACAAGTTCGTGGTTGTCTTCATCGATGATATCCTTATCTACTCCAAGACTGAAGAAGAGCATGCTGAACATCTGCGTTTGGTTTTGGAGACCCTCAGAGAACACAAACTGTATGCCAAACTTAGCAAGTGTGAATTTTGGCTAAGTGAAGTGGCATTCCTCGGACATGTTGTGTCTGCAGGAGGGATCTCTGTTGACCCCGAGAAAATCAAAGCCATTCTAGACTGGAAATCACCCACCAGTGTGACGGAAATCCGAAGTTTTCTCGGACTAGCCGGTTATTACCGCAAGTTCGTTGAAGGATTTTCCAGTATAGCCAAACCCATGACCCAGTTGTTGAAGAAAGATAAGAAGTTTGAATGGACCCAGAAGTGTGAAGACAGTTTCCAAGAACTGAAGAGGAGACTGACTTCAGCCCCAATCCTAGTCATGCCAGACGTCACCAAGAGTTTCGACGTGTATTGTGATGCTTCACGTCTCGGACTTGGTTGCGTTCTGATGCAAGAAGGAAAGGTGGTGTCGTACCTGTCTCGACAGTTGCGACCGCATGAAGAGAATTACCCAACCCATGACCTGGAGTTAGCAGCTGTGGTTTTTGCTTTGAAAACATGGCGACCCTACCTTGTGGGACATCGCTGTGAGGTCTATACAGATCACAAAAGCCTGAAGTATATTTTCACTCAAAAGGAGTTGAATCTGAGGCAAAGAAGGTGGATGGAATTGATTAAGGACTATGATGTCGGAATTCATTACCATCCCGGCAAGGCTAACGTAGTTGCCGATGCCTTGAGCCGGAAGCCATGCACCCTGAATACCCTAATCCAAGCAGAGCAGCCAACCTTATTTAAGGAGTTCGAAGATTTCGGACTTGAATTGGTTAGCCATGGATATCTTGCCAACCTAGAGTTAGCCCCAACCCTGTTGGACCAAATCAAAGAGGCCCAGAAGGGTCATGAGAGTATTGAAGGTATTAAGAAAAAGGTACCCCTTGATAAAGCACCTGGTTTTGCCATAGATGCTGAAGGAGTTCTGAGATTCAAAGGACGCCTATGTGTGCCCGATGATAAGGAACTTAAAGGTCTAATCCTGAAAGAAGCCCACGATACCCCATACTCGATCCATCCCGGAGGAACCAAGATGTACCAAGATCTTCGTGAGAGGTTTTGGTGGCATGGAATGAAGCGGGAAATTGGATCTTTCGTGGCCAAGTGTGATAATTGTCAGCGAGTCAAAGCAGAGCATCAGCGCCCTGCCGGATTGCTCCAACCCCTCAAGACCCCCGAGTGGAAATGGGATGAAATTGGAATGGATTTTATCACCGGACTTCCTAGGTCAAACCGAGGCCATGACTCAATTTGGGTCATCGTTGATCGGCTGACCAAAGTTGCCCATTTTATCCCCGTCAAGACCACATACACCGGGGCCCAGTTAGCAGATTTATATATGTCCCGGATAGTAAGCCTACACGGAGTTCCCCAGAGAATTGTATCTGACAGAGGCACGCAGTTTACCTCACGGTTCTGGAAAGCTCTTCATGAAGCCCTCGGAACACACTTATCTTTCAGCACAGCCTATCACCCCCAGACTGGAGGACAGACCGAGCGAGTAAACCAGATTCTGGAAGATATGCTTCGTGCATGTGTCCTAGCCTATGGCTCTAAATGGGAAGATTGCCTTCCATTTGCAGAGTTTTCCTATAACAATAGTTATCAGTCCAGTCTGCAAATGGCCCCATTTGAAGCACTTTACGGCAAGAAGTGTCGTACACCTTTGAACTGGTCCGAGACCGGAGAAGGAAAAGTATTTGGACCAGACACCCTCCGTGAAGCCGAGGAACAAGTCCAACTTATCCGTGAACGTCTCAAAACTGCTCAATCCCGTCAGAAAAGTTATGCTGATCCCAAGCGTCGTGATGTCACCTTTCAACCTGGAGATTTTGTCTATCTTCGGGTGACACCACTCAAAGGGATGCAACGTTTCCATGTCAAAGGAAAGTTGGCACCCAGATATATTGGACCTTTTAAGATTCTTGCCCGTCGCGGAGAAGTAGCCTATCAGTTAGAGTTGCCCCCAGAATTATCGGAATTTCATGACGTCTTCCACATTTCTCTGCTCCGGAAGTGTCTTGAAGTTCCTGACCAGCCCGATGTTTTCAAGAACATTGACCACCACTCCATTGACCTGAACCATGATCTGACTTATCGTGAGAGACCGGTCAAAATTCTCGACGAAGATATTCGTCTCACCCGGAGGAACAAGATCAAGTTTTATAAAGTCCAGTGGACTAATCACTCGAAGAGGAAGCAACTTGGGAACGTGAGGACTATCTTAGAAGCGAGTTTCCCAACCTCTTTAGCACCAAGCCTAGCCAATCTCGGGACGAGATTTATCCTAAGGGGGGAAGGATCTGTAACATCCCAAATTTGTAACCCAGTGTTATTAGTCAAAAATTGTGGGCCAACAAAAACTTTTGTTACTTTATGAGTGCTTGCTTGTGTTGTTTGTTTGAATTGTTGAAGAAAAGAAAAGAAATAAAATAATAAAACTAAAGTGACAAGTGTCACCCTAAAAACTCCAAGTAAGTTTCAAAATTTCTTCCAAATAAAAATCCAGTGGAGAGGAGTGACCTCTCTCATTCCATTCTTATTTTTTTCCCTCTAATTCTATTTCCAAAATTATTCCAAAATTCTATTTTCAATTTCCAAATGTTTCTTGAACTTTGGAAAATCCTCAAGAACACCATGATGCACTTCCAGAATAAATATTCCAGTGGTACCACAAACCTTGGAAAAATATTTGGAAGCAAATCATGAAAAGAATTTTCAAAATTTCAAATTTGGTTTTGGTTCGGGAATTAGATCGAACACTTGTTGAGCACCACTGTGTTCTTCTTCAACCCGAAAATCAACTCCAAAATTGGAGCTCGATTTCGTGTAATTGAGCATCCCCGCGACCTCCATTCACCCCTCTCACCTCACTCCACCGACGGAGGTCGATTGGACGTGCTCATTGACCTCAGAGGAGGCAGGCCAGTGGCGCCTCCGTGGAGGAGGCAGGCGCGACGCCGAGGCGACGCCACGCCGTGCCCGCCACACCACCCTTCCACTCCTTCACCTGCACGACGAGACAGCACCGCCGCAGAGGGCCGCTTGCGTGCTCACCTTCCGTGCCCACGCGCGCGACGCACGCCGCGCGACGCCGTGGTCAACTACACACACCGCACTGCCCCCACCTTGCCCCTCTTGCCATCTCTGCTCCGCCACCACGCCACGAGCACCACAGACCCCTCTGGAGCACCCCAACGCAACCGACCCGTCCCTAGCGCACGCGTCCGTGCCGCCGTACGCCATGGCGAGCAGCGCACGCCACCGCAGCTTCACGCGCCACCCCTGATCCCTCCCGACCAGCCGACCGTTCCAGAAGCTGCCCAAAGCTCTCCGCAACCCCGTGGACAACCCCTCTGGACCCAGCTCCCCTCGAGCACTCGCTGCACCACGTCCACGGCGAGCCCGAGCTCGCCGATAAAAGGCCACCCCGCACCCGTGCTTCCACCCCGCCTCACACCTCACTCTCGCACTCTCCACTCACTCAGTGCACCGCCAGGAGGGCGGAGCCCCTGCATCCCAGCCTCTGCTGCCCAGGAGCTCCCTCGAGGTTCCGCCGGAGAAGAAGGTGGGCGACGCTCACGGCCGAGCCGCGCTGCTCTCTCCCCCTCTCTTCTCTGCCTCTCCCTAGCCTCCCCATTACACCCTCGTTCACCCGCCGTGTTTTGGCTGTGTTTCGTGCACAGCAGCGCCGCGGAGGGATCGCCGGAGTTGCAGGCCGTGACGGAGGGAGTACAGCGGCTCGCCGTCGACGATTCACGCCGCCCCAGCACGCACCACTCCGCCCAGACGTCCGCACGAGCCTCCGCCGTCGATCTGCACCATCTCCGCGTCCACCCGAGCCCCTAGGTGAGCTATCCGTGCTCGCCACCGTCGCCGGCGCGGCGGCGCCGCCCAGTTATGGTCGTCGCCGTTCGCGGCCTCTGTGCGCCGTTGGATCTAGATCCAACGGCAGCATACCCGTTCGTTAAGTCAGTCGCTGACAAGCTGGCCCCACCCGTCAGCATTTTAATAATTTTCCCGCGCACACTGAGTCACTGACCGAAGGGCCCCACCTGTCATGGTTTTAAACATTATCCAGAGAATTAGGTTTTTCGAATTTAAATCTCTTCTGAAATCCAGTACTGGACCCAACTTTGAAATTCAATAACTCGAGTTCTAGGAATCCAAATAAATCAAACTCAAATGTTCTGGAAAGCTTGTGAAAATATTTAACTCACTAAAGTGGTCTCATCTCTTTTAAACAAATAATAAAAACGTATTAATAAAAATGCTCCAGAAGGTTTTAAACACAAACCATTTGTTTCTGGAAATATATAAGTCCAAATGACTTGAACAATTTTGGTAGCTTTGTATTGGAAACCTTTAGCTCCCCAAATTTTGGTAGAATTAATTGGGTAGTGTAAAATCCTTAGCCTTGGTTGAACTTCAGTGCACCCTTCTGCACTAAAACAATTAGTGTGAACTGTTGGTAGATCCAATTGGTCTAAAACCAATTTTGTTAGGTCACACTCAACCAAGGTTAGATACCCCTAAAAGGATTTAATTTTTGGAGCAACCAAATTTGTTTGGTAGCTAAAACTTGTTTAAAACCCTTCTGAACTAAAACAGATGTGTAGGGAGTTTTGTAACTCCAAATGATCCCAAACCAATTGGGTGATCTTCTACACACCAGTAGCTATCCATAGAATTTTAGTTTGAATTTTTGTGACAAACATAGATTAAATGGTGAATTAATTAGTGTACAACTAGTTTCTGCCTTAGTTTGAAATTAATTAAATAAAGTTTAATTCAATCAATTTGAAACCACCTTGTGTTGCTTGATGTGTGCAGTAGCTATGTGTAGCAATTGTGATGTTGTGATGATGTTGAGTTAGTATAGTAATTGTTTGTATCGCTTGTTTGACGTTAGACGAAAACGCTGCCGGAGTCTTCGAGGAAGGGGAGTACTTTGATCAGCAGGAACAAGACCCCGAGAACTTTGCTGAGCAAGGCAAGCTACTTCACTGAGCTTGCATTTATATACCTCTATTTTAGTCTCAAGAGTTGTTCAAAGGAAACAATGAGTTTTGGAAAAACCCCCTTTTTACAAACTACCGGAAAAACTATTTTGCCACCTTGTGTAGAGTATAAGGTAGTTATTTAAAACTATAGGATGGGAAAAACAATGTTTTCTTGAAACTCCTTTGAAAGTACTTGGATAGACCTGCCGGAAGGTCGGTGCTCAGTTGAAGAAGGATGGTGTTGTTTTGAGAAAAATGCACATTGTGTCCTAGTACTATGACTACCAGCCGATAACCTGTGCGACCACATTTACCCACATATGGGCAAGGGCGTAGTCATATAATTTGCTCGTGGTAGACTTCAATGAAGAGGACCCAGTTCAGGGGGTAGGTCACCAAACCATCCCTTCATTGAACGAGGTATATGTCGGAGGAAGAGGATTGAAGGGCTCCCTTGGGTCCGCCGGACAGAACTACGAGTCCTCACACTTAGTTTCTGAGGATTTGAGTGTCGATGGAAAGTGTCGTAAAGGCAGGGTCCTATACTAGCATGAGCAAAGGACAGACTATGGCCGGGAACTCAACTTCGCATACCTCTGGTATGGCGGGACGTGGCTGACACGATGAGTGACCGGATGGGTGTGGGAAAAGCGTGCTACCTCTGCAGAGGGTAAAACTATTCGAATAGCCGAGTCCTCGGATATGGACAGTTGGAAGGCTGTCCTAAGACCATGTGCAAGTTTTGATAAAAGTGTTGAGTTTGGAAAGGAAGTTGAAATGGAAAGGGTATTTCGTACCTGTGCCAATGAGTTGGTTTGAGGTAGCGACGTGCTTGGTATCATGTTGAGAATTGGACAGAAGGAGGTGGAGTTCCGGAAAAACAGTTAAAATGATGTTTTCTTATAAGATAGCTATATTCTACTTCTCACCCCTTTTCAATAAAGATTTTGGAGAGTTTTTAAACAAAAGTTTTTAAGAAGTAAAACTAGTTCTAGCGCTTACTCAAGTTGGGGTAGTTTGCGAGTACAATCAAATGTACTCATATTGGTTTCGTCCCTGGCTATTGTCTTAGCCAGATTTCGAGGAGCCCTACGTTGAAGAGGAGTTCGGCGACGTCTATGCGAACTAAGATCTTCATAAGTCAGCTGCCTGTCGGGTGTTGTCGAGATGGTTTAGCCCTACTACCGTAGCTTCCGCTGAATAAAGATGATTTGGCCCTTGAAGGCACCTATGTGTAATTAGGCCAGTATGGCCATGTGTGTAAGACTTTAAACTCGGTATTGTATGGATGTAAACTTTGATATTCAGTTCGGATTATGTGCAACGACAGACTGATCACGGGATCGTTGTGTTAAGCATAATCGGGTATTTCGGACGGCTAGTCCGGGGTCCCCACACCTACTTTAGGGTTTAGAGTTTGAATGTAGACATTTACAAATTTGAAGTTTTTCACAAACTATTCACAAAGATAACAAACATATAGGCATTGTCACAAAAAAAAATACGACTACTTACATCATTTGATCAAGATTCAAGTTTAAAATTGTTTAGGTTTCCAGTACCTTCCAAATCTTACTATCTAAAAACCACTAAAAAAATCACATACAAACAACTTCTAACAATTTAGAAATTCAAACAATTTGTAAATGTAAACTTTTCCTTTCTAATGTCGATACATTTAAATGTAAACAAATTTTGAATGTGCGCAGCTTCAGGTTCAAATTTCTCCCACCACGGTATTCAGAAATACCACAAATATATCAACATTAACATGGAAAAAAAGTTAACTATTTATGATGGTCCACAAAAATATAACGCAAATGCTCAAAAAAAACAACAACATACTCATAGCAAATTACAAACATATTACAACATTTCATTTTGGCCAATATTTCGACACCATACGAACGAACTTTCCGCAAATATAGAATCAAATTCAAATGGATTTTCCTGATTTCACTTAAATATTGACGTCGAAATGCAAACATTTTTTACCATTTCGATCCACTGAATATTTGAATATTATATACAATATATCCGAAATGCACAAAAAAAATGCTACCTATTCATTACAGAATAAAAACATGTTCCAACATACCAATTTAGCTAACATTTTGGTTAACAAAAAATATATATACTGCAAAAAAAAAACATTCAAATTTAGCTAACATATTTGCAAATAATAAAACTCAAATTCTCTCTAATTATGTACTTACACATGATTAATGAATTTTGATTTAACTTAATTTGCATGACATACTCACTATAATTAACAAAAAAACATTTGATTAGATCAACAATTCGGTAAAATGCAAATTCACTCCCTCTTATTAAAGCTTCATTCCAAAATGAATTTAAAAAATGCTCAAAAATGTATTTCCTCCAACTATCAAGTTAAATTGAATATTTAACACAAAACGCAAACATATCACACCAATTCAACTTAACCATACAAATTTAGCTAGCATTTGCAAATATTACGACTTAAATCTCTCTAATTATGTACTAACATTAAAAAAATGTTTTTCTCCACGGTTACATTTACTGTATTGAACAATAACGACAACTACATATCTAGGGAAATGTGTTTATGTACATAAATTTACCTCCTCGACTTCATCACCTCCCATTACAATAATTTACATATTTTAACAAGAATATTACATGACGGGCACGCCGTGCCGACTCAACAAAATTCTACACTATATGAACAAGAAACAATTTAATTCGGCCAAAATTTGAAAATACGGAAAGAAAAACACTTGCTCCAATTATATGGACAAATAGATGGAGTTGAATTTCACAGAACAAACTCCCTAATTATGAAATTCAGTTCGACAAACGATCTTCCGCACCCACTATGGACTTAAATTACAATTTGACAAACAGACAAAAACATTTTTAAACCTTCCAACTTGCTTTAAGATTGGACATACTCTAATATATATCAGAATTTTTTTCTTTTCAAAAACAATTTGAGGAACTGTTAAACTTCTGACATGTGGGCCTACCCTATTTAAGCAGATTAGAAACAAAAATTGTAAAGGTAAAATTCTTCTTCCAAAAATAAAAACGTTTAAATATAAACAACTTTTGAGCATATACATTTCCAAAAACAAAGTTTCTTCCCCAAGTATTCACAAATATGTCAAATATATGAACATTAACACAAAAAACTCCCTTCCTCTAATTACGTGGAGTTACATATATTAAATGCTCACATAATGCACTTCCTCTAGCTGTGATCTCAAATTAAACATTTCAAATTGGTAAATATTTGGAAATAATATGCACTCCCTCTAATTACATGAAATTCAATTGAATAAATGTGCATTTCCCACATATGGACTTCAACTAACTACTGATAAAAAAATATAAATATTTTCCAACCATTTCGTTTTTAGATGTGCCAACATGCTTACAAAAAAATAATATGAACTATTTAAGTCAACATACCAGCATTTTCATACATTTCCAATTGCTTAATATTCCGATATTCCACAAAATATAACACTAATGCTCAAAAAAACAACTAACTACTGACAAAAAAATAGGAACATTTTCCAACCATTTCGATTTTAGATGTACCAACATGCTCACAAAAAAAAAGTGAACTATTTAAGTCAACATACCAACATTTTCAGGCATTTCCAATTGCTTAATATTCCGATGTTCCACAAAATATAACGCAAATGCTCACACAAAAAAAAAAACAATATACTCATATCAAATTACAAAAAAAATATTACAACATTTCATTTTGGATAATATTTCGACACCATACGAACGAACTTTCTGCAAATGTAGGATCAAATTCAAATGGATTTTCCTGATTTCACTTAAAAATTGACGTCGAAATGCAAATATGTTTGACCATTTAGATCCACTGAATATTATATACCATATATCCGAAATGCACACAAAAAATGCTACCTATTCATGACAAAAAATAAAAAAAACATGTTCCAACATACCAATTTAACTAACATTTTGGTTAACAAAAAATATATATACTGCACACAAAAAAACATACGGCACGCCAAATTCAACTAGTTTAGAGCAAAGCTCGGAAAATTTGTTCTCTTTGATTGGATATAAAGACTACCGGAACTCGAGACATAATATTTCAAGACGTAGCAAATTGTGGTTCAATTATGCGCAAATTATCCTGGGACAATAACCAATAAGCTAAGATTTCAACTTCAACAAGCAAAAAAAAAAATCAACTTCAAACTAAACAACGATTACCGTGGTAAAAGCGCTAGTAGTATCTAAGAACAATCTCACCACTCCATACAGATCACAAACTTATTTTAGTTTCCCGTTTCCAGTTAATTCTCCCACATTACACTAGACGGGAAACAGCAAGGAGAATAAAAGAACCTGCTACCCTTCGCACATTACACTGAAATTTCTCATGATGCAGGTAGGAAGGCACTCAAAAGAGCTAGCTACAACCATCCAGATGGGATTAATCGGAGAATGGAAAACGATCAAAGGTTTTCAAGAGCCGCACCTGCAACCTGTGCTGCGTTTAGGGTAGGACAGCTGGTGCAGACTTGGAGGAGCGTCTCCTCCAGCGTCTTCTCCAGCGTTGGTGCCAGGCAAAGTACCGCCATGACGATATCGAATATATCCCCAAAAAACCTGCGCACGTATGGATGCCAGATAATCAGATTGTTAACAGGAAGGGAGGCGTTCAAGAAATTTGTGCCAAAATTAAGAGAGATTGAATGACAGATACCAATACATGAGCAATCAATCTGTAAATTTGGCATGCTTATGTAAATTTGTGCCAAAATTTACCTGAGTTGAAGGCACAACAACTGATCAGGACGAGAAGACGCACGCTCCAAAACCCTCGATCGGGACTAATCGTGCCTAAACAAAAATCTCGCGGACGGATACGCGGTCGTCGCGGCGGGGTTTGTTTTTATCCAAGTTGTTGTCGATATGCATCCGGTTTCCTCGATCGTCCTGCACGTTTGAGAGAACATGAACACTTTTCTTCGGTGCATCATCTTGACCGTACACGTGGCTTCTGTTAACCGAAACTGCATCGGATGGATTTGGGGGAAATCTCACACATCCTTCGCAACCCAAGAAAGGTTATACCTACACAACAGGGTCAACAAAAATAACAGTAGAAAGAAATGTGATGTGGCTTTCAGACTCGGAGGTTGACGTGAACTTATGTCTTCTTGGCTAGATTGCATTAACTGAATCACCACGGAAACATGCAACTGCAATGAATATTCCTGCTAGATACCAGCCGAGGAACGTCCACTCAATTTCGTTATCTTTGCTCCAATATGATTTGCTTGGTGTAATTCCATCACCCAGATTCAGGCAATGAACCAAATCTTAACCAATGGTTTTCATCAATCGGACCAAAAGGACATAAACATCAAGGACAAGAACAGGAATCCTCCATCTATCCATGGAAATCAGTCAAGATCGGGATTATGCTACACTACTCTTTACGTTTCCAGTACAGCAGCCAGACCGCATGAAGTTTCAGCAATATCTGGGACACAATTCCATGATTTCCCAACACAAGGATAGCTAGGCTAGCCAATCAAGGCAGTTATCTGACGCAGTTCTAAGGGCAGCCATGAAAAACCATGCGGATCAGACAGCTAGACACTACTGCGGATAAGACTCATCATGATTGCTCTAGCAGCCCATTGCTCTCATCATCATCTCCACCACGAAGCCTTCGAGCAAGCAGGTACTTCTCAAACTCCTTCAGGTAATCCAGGAGCAGCACAATGGTGAAGAGAAGGAATCCACCGAAGTAGCTGTTGCCACCGCCGCCCCCTCCACCACCGCCGCCTCCTTTGCCGAAGCGGAATGGAGGGAACCCACCACTTCCATCGTCCAGTTTAGGTGCTTGAGCTTTCCCTGAGACAGTAATATACCGCAGGAAGTGGTCAGTAAGTTCTACTAAATTTGCCTGCTACGATGAGTAGAACAGAGTTCAGTTACATGGCAGTGTGAGAGCGACAAGAATAAGCACCTTTGGGGTCAGATCGTTTGACAGTCGCAGTTGAAGATTTGCGCTGAACACTTTGGGTTTGAGCAGCTTTGCATCTTACACTCTGCAGAAAATAGAGTTGCCACAAAAAAGGTAGTCAAACAAGGAAGCAGGTCATAGGCAATTAATAACCAAGCTGGCCCTTTCCCTTCCAATTTAGACGTTCACAACTGATGGAAAGCATCACCTGATGTAGTATATTAGTTGTATTTCAGTGACCTCTAAAATCACTAGGTAGAAAGTGAACCATGACAGGCCTATGATCTGTTCTACTCCCAACTTCACATTTTGGACAAGAAAATATCATGATAGGTACTTCTAAATCTAATAAGAAATAATAAAAGACGAATGTTAAGCTCTCCATGTTAAACACTAAATTTACGTATAGGCTGAACCAAAAAGATATGGTCCCATCAAATATTCTGACTTACCCTCACTGTTGCTTTAGTAGAAAATTCCTGTTTAAACGAGATGCAGTTAACTTGAGTTCTCTGTACTTGTGAACCTACACAAACAGTAACATATTCATAAGCATCTCAAATGACACACTTAGGGATACGAAGAAATATCGAATATAAACATGCTAGGTAAAACAACATTCAGAGGTCATGTTCTCATGTGATAAGACTTGTAATTTCTTAGAAAGAAAAATGGTGTCATCTTAAGCTTTTAATACCATAATGTTGTACCAAGTTCCCTGAACAACATCATCAGCCAGGGCTGTGAAGTTGTGAACGAGGTAATAGAAAGAATGAAAGTAAGATAATATGGTATTGCACAATGAAAAGTTCTTCCAAATGTGGTAACCAAATAATTTTCCCAACAGAGAGAAGAGCAAAACCACCAATACAGACAGTGAGTAAAGGAGTGGAACACTGTGAACTCACTTAACAAAGTAGTGATTTCAGAGTCATACACTAGTTTAAGGACAACCTTAAGATATGACCTACGAATGTTTTCCTTACAAAAACTATAATTTTGTTGTACAGTTGAACAACTATTTCCAGTTGTCCTTATAATCACAAAAGCACCTGTATATATAATCTAAAATTCAAACAAACTGGCAAGGAACCCCGAAGACTGAACAGAGAAAATCTCTATTGACAAAATCGAATATAAGAAAACTCATTTGCACAGCCTCGTACCTTTTACTAAAGTATCGAGGTCAAGGCTACATTCAAGAACATTGCAAAGAAAAGGAAAGTGTTATGGTCTGTTCAGAATACAGAAACTTAGCAGAAATAGTTCAATGTTTGCAAGATTCAGGAAGTTCTCCATGGTTGCAAAAAATTATAAAATTACCACCTTCATTTATCTTTATAATTATTAGGTCTCATACTGGATGAATGCGAGTCAAGTCAAAACTTTCACACTGAGAACAGAAGCTGTCACGACACAGAAACCACAATATGGAATCAAATAAACTAGCATACAATAGCTGTTAGCTAAACAGCACAGAATGGAAAATAACAAATGAGCTGTGTATTCAACATCCAATCATATGGGATGTATATCTCTCCACAGGTTCAATGATCACAACAAAACTGACTCAGAACGTGCAAGAAAATGCCAAGCAACTTTCATGTTGAAAAAACAAATAATACATACGAGTAAGCAATTGATGGATACCTTACACATTAAGCGACCTAAATTTTTTAAATAAAAATACCTTGAATTCTCCTAGTTAAGCCGTTCGTGATTACGGTTCCTGGCAACAAGCCTGTGGCAAGTGTCGACATGGTGGCCACAAATCAAGATCTATAGTGTTTTAATACACGAAAACAATGTTAGGCATGACAAATGAAACAAGGTGCTGTTCTGGCTAAATAAAACTGTAATCCAAATATAACTTAAATCACATAATGGAGGATCTGGTGGAGTGGTGACAAGGGAGGAGCCAGGATTGAGACATAGGAATGAGGATCACACGTGTAGTACAATATATGAAGATATCATGTATAACAGAAATAGCATACTGACACATCTTTGCAAATAAGCCAATCGTATTATCTGAATATAAATGACCTCAAACATTAAACTGATAAGCAAATCGATACGTTTTCGCCTAATTTTTCATAAGTTTAAATATAGCTCTACTGTCACCATTCACAAATGACTTGTTCAGCGCTGCCAGATTCAATATCGAAATAAATTGCCTGAAAAAGTATTTTGTTTCACTTTACTTCTTGGGTATTGCCAGATTCTGTATCAAATAAATTGCCTCAAATAATAATTTATTTCTCTTTTTTTTAAACTAACGAAGAGCAAAACTAAAGCAAAAGGGGAATTGGATCAGATTAGTAATATCATGTACCTACCTTATAATAATCTGGTTGTGAAAATGTACGACAAGCGAGCAGCGATGATCAGCGGCCGCCGCCGTATCCGTCGCTACTCGGCTGCCTGGAGACGCCACGGATCAAGTCAAGGTCGTTGTCTTGCGTGCGGCAGCGGGCGTACTGGCACACTCATAAGGTGATTTGTCGATCGATTTGATAGAGCAGATGGTGGTCAGCGACTAGGCGTCCACGATCGATGTGGCACACAGCTAGATGGGCTGTTTTGGTTGCTGGCTGGTCTTCGGTACTTTGGTAATATAGGATTTTGGGCTTAATAGTACTAATCTCTACTATATAATACGAGTATTGTTTCTTCCTTCGTCCGTCGCTGTGGTAGGTCGTACGTCGCGTCGGTACGTCGCTAGAAAAAACGATCTCGCTCGTCATAACAGGCCCACGCACACGCACGCTCCCGCCCGCCCCGCTCGATCGATCAGTAGCACGTTTCTCTCTTCCTCCGTCCAATCTTTCCGTGCGTCCGTCGGTACCTGTGCAGGTCAGGCGCGGCAGCAGAGTCCGGCTCGAGCTCGATCAATACAATCCTCAAACTAACCATCGTAGTTGATGGACAGATACGGCAACAGAGTCCGGCTGGAAGTTGGAACGCGGTACTCAAATACTGGAAGTTGGAACGCGGTACTCAAATAGCCGCCACGCGTGATCGATCAAACACCCGCCCGGAGGCTCGCCATGGCCAGCGACAACAAGTGCTACGACTTCTAGGACGATGACGAGGATGGACTGGAGCCGAACAAGGACGACGTCGGGCTGCTCGAGGAGGCCACACAGTCGGCGAATCGCCATGGCCAGCGATAAAGACTACGTACTACTGAAGATGAGAACGAGTGCTACGACTAACTACTGCGACAAAAACAAGGACCAGCACAGATTGGAGCCGACTATGAAGATGTCGGGCTGCTCGACGAGGCCATGCCGCCATCGGCTCGCCATGGCCAATACGAGGATGAGGAGGGATTGGAGCCGGACAAGAGCTGAAGTTCCGTCTATGTCGCCATGGCCAATACGAGGATGAGGAGGCATTGGAGCCGGACAAGTGCTGAAGTTCCGTCTGTGCTCGACCTCGACATTGCGGCAGTCTCGCCGTTCTACCAACTTCGCCGGAACTCGGGCCGCTGAGTGTTGCGCTCAAGTTACGGTATTTATTAAATACAGTATATAATACAATCGCACAGGCGATGGCCAATTGCTCGAAGAGCTTGGCGTGTTGATACTTTGCGGTCCTCCACTTCTCGATTCTTTTCCTGATTTGCTGCTGCGTTCTGAACATAGGTGGGATTTCGGTGGAAGAAGTCTGATGCTCTGAAACACTTAGTGCCTCTACTTTGTGATGGATTTTTGATTTATGTTGATTATTAGGCTATAATTTGGATATACCCATATCAGACCAGTCCAGGTCCTGCCGAGCCATGCCCGTATCAGGTGCCAACGTACTATGCTCGCAGTCATGGACTATGGATATAGACCGCAGCGTCATGGAAGCTACGGGCGTGACCACGTCGCCGCCGTCGGACCTGTTTTACCGTTAGGCTGTTGCAGCTGTGGCTCTGGCCCAGACGACGCCTTCAACCATGATGACCAGATTATGTGCGCCGGCGGGAGCTATTCATATCAGAGGCAACAATCTTATTTCTCTTGCTTAATGCTCCTAAATTTCTTCTCTTTGTTTTTGTTATGCCGCTATGATTTATATTCGATATACTCTGTTGCACAAGATGTGTCTTTACCGTATATATATCTCTATGGATATGGTGTTCTACAGGAATTGCCTTGATTAATATTTCTTAGCAGCATATCTATTTCTTTAAAATCTTCAGAACCGTAGCTATTTAAAGGAAATAATTAGGTATCAATTAACTTATGTTTACCATATTTATTTTGGTTTGAGCCTATATTTGTGAGATATCCATTTGAACATTTTAAAACACATATGTTTTACACCGAGACAAAAATTATTGATCACGTAGGAATCACAAAGAGAATATGAAGATATAGTCGATGGAGCAATAATGCCCTTCATCAATGAAATTTTGCAGCGGCCTATTTCGGTCCAGTTCATGTGTGCTCAGCATATTACATTCATCAATATTTGACATGACAATGTTTACTGATGTTGTTCGTTATTCATGCTTAACATATGCCATTGGATGTTCTATGTTTTGTTAGAGCTATGATGGTCCACTTTTCTTATTGCTTAACAAACTCATCAAGAGAGAGATGGTATTCTTATAATGAAACGACTAATGCTATTTAGATAGAGGACGATACATTCAAAGTCTGAGTATGTTTGATTTATTTTGGACCCGTTGCAACGCACGGGTACGTTTGCTAGTTAGTTAATTAATACGGCCATTTGCGCACAAGTATACATATCATAGTACCGGCCCCTGTTGTATTTCCTTGAGGGTGGCGATCCTATCAAATTTGTTTGGAAAAATAATAATTATTTGCCAGTCCAAATTTCAGGTGTGTTCATAAATGTTCATAAATCGTAGATTCTTCCCTCTCCTACAGACTACTTACTCTGCCATCACTTTGGCACTTTACTCGATTATGCTAGGAAGCATCAGGGCAGACCAACAAATTGAACAAAACTGTTCAATCCTTGGGGGCGGGTCGATTCGGTACGAATTCCTCACAAACCCTACATGTACTAGCGGCAGGAAACCGTATGATGTTTCTGAGAGGCGAGGGCACAGATTGCCGAATCAAACGAGAAAAATAAAGTATAATAAGAGAATCATGGATAACACGAGAGAGGAGAGAGAGGGAGGGAGCAGTGGCACGCACGCACGAACGACGGCCGCCGCGGTAGAAGAGATGAATCGATGGTATCCCAGCGGGAACCGGGAGCCCTCTCGCGGCGCCGGCGGAGCGGAGAAGGCTTGCTTCGCGTGCGGACAAGCGACGGATCGGCAGAGAAGACGGCAACGCCTGTAGGTGGCGGCGTGAGAGAACGTCTGAGGCTGCGAGGCATCGACGAGACGACCCTTCGGTTGGACTTTCTGGGCCTTCCAGGGCCACGGTTGAGGCCCAATAACGCGTGACCGACAGCCCGGTAGGTCATCCGCGGCCGCTAAACCCCGTCGACCTCTCTCCCCCTAATCCTCACCCCTCTGCTCTGCCTGCCTCCCCTCGCACCTTCGCCTGCGAAAATGGCGATCTCGGCCGTCGGCGCCCGATCCAGGGTCATAGCGCGCGCCCTCTCCTCCTCCCTCCTCGGCCGCGGCGGCGTCCTCCCCACCTCCCGCCGCGCCTCCTGCATCAACAGGTAAGGACCCGTCCAGACACGCCGCCATGCGATGCGAGGTGTGCCCATCTGACCCTGTGCTCTCGTGGCGCGTGCTGCAGGTTGCCCCTGGTGTCCGGGACGTTGCTCTCCGCGCTTCCCCTCCACAGCGCCATCGCGTCTGCGCGGTTACGCTCCGCGATCGCGCCCGAGTCCCAGAGCTGGGGATTGATCCCCCAAGGTGCGCCTCTTTCCTTTCCTTTTTTTTTTGTTGAGCTGGTATACTTGCAAAGGAGAAATTCTTTATTGTTCCAGTTGTTCACCACATTATCTTATTCATGCAAGATCGCTACTACCTACTAGGTTACTTTACATGTCGAAACTAGAAAGGGTTTGTGAGTTCAGCTCTGTAGTTAATTGTTATTTCTTGCCAGGAAGCTCTTTAGTTCTTAAATAATGACGAAGCGATTAATAACCATCATAATTAAATGATTGGGATTGTCAATCTCTTAGGCATTTTCCCTAGCGAGGGAACTATGTCTGATTTGTTGGAAACGTTGGTCTCTTTTGCTGGCCTTCATGGGAGATGGCTTGTGGGTTGTTTGGTGATGTGCAGTCATGAGCCCTTAGCTGGGTGGCATATTTTCGAGGATCTAGCTAGACAAAAAATATATAATGTATTCACTTGTATTTTTGTACATCAAGTTAGTACCACTTCGACTTTCAGTGTACCCAGACAATTTGTACATTGTTCCTGATGATCAAATATGCTAAAATTAGGTTACACTGATGTTTGAGATAAGTAGAACGACACCAGTTTCAGGAAAGGACAATGCGCTATCTGCAAACAATTTGCCACATACGTGTACACATGATCGTAAGGTGAAGTTTCTTATGCCACCTACAGTATTGTCTCTGTCAATATGTGTTGCATATGACAGAGGAAATTATTTCTAACTTCAGGCTGAGAGCAATCGGTGAATGAATAAAATAACTGTTGTGTGTGTAAGAGTGTCATGCGGCGTCCCGCGACGGCCCGCTACATGCGTTTTTAGTTCAAAGCGAGCAAAATCTGATCGGAAAAGTTATAACTAGCTTTGCCTAATTTAGGTACATGCGGGCCGGGTACGGGCGCCGCTCTGCAACCTTATGTGTGTGCATTCAGTTATACTTTTCTTGTACCATGTTCGATATAGTGGCATGATTGGTTACTATTTGGTCGACGTTACATCAGGAATAGAGCAACGTTGCTTGTAGATGTGCCTTACCAGTGAAGGATCTTTAGGAACTACATCTGTTACTAATATATGAACCTTATAAAGCCAGTCATTTATCCTAATGTTGGTTGTGAAATTAGCTAACTTTTTAGTAAAGTTGTGTATGTTTTTATTTTGCGCTGTTCTTCGTTGGATTAAAAAAAATCGTGTCTGTTATTTGACAGCTTAAACTGTACTACTACAGCATACTTGAAGAATGTTTTCGTCTTTTGTTTTGCAGGAAACTGCATGCCTTTATGAAAGCACCATTTCCCCCTCATGTTGTAACCGTTCAAACATTTGGCAACTTTTTGAATTCTCGTTTATGTTAGTTCTGTAATCAAAACGTGAGAGCTTACAAGAAGCGGTCTTTCCATGAATCTAGGAATGAGGTTGAATCAAGCTGTCCTGCAGTGATGTTAACAGATGAATGGATAAATCTGTGGATTATTTTTCGTGCTATATCGAACTGTTTAATTTCATGCTCACATGATATGTGTATCACTGCCAATGCTATCTCGAGTAGCATTTAACTGTGTCAACTTCTTTGGGTTATCTGGTTGATTATTTTTTTAACTGAAGCATCTTCTCGTGCTCCACTGATTCAGCAAGATATTTCATCTAAGCAATAGTCGTTTCCAAAGCGGTTATTGTTCCAATTATTCACCGTGTTATCTTATTCTTGCAAGATCGCTACTACCTACTAGCTTACTTTACATGTCGAAACTAGAAAGGGTTTGTATTTGAGCTGTGTAGTTAATTGGTGTTTTCTTTCCAGTAAGCTCTTTAGTTCTTATATAATGACGAAGCGATTAATAATCATCATAGTTAATTGATTGGGATTGTCAATCTCTTAGGCATTTTCCCTAGCAAGCTGGGAACTATGTCTGGTTTGTTTGAAACGTTGGTCTCTTTGCTAGGCTTCATGGGAGATGGCTTGTGGGGTTGTTTGGTGATGTGCAGTCATGAGATCAGAAATGCTATAAGCACCTTAGCTGGGCGACATATTTTCTAGGACATAGTTAGACAAAACAAAAACTCCGCCTATGTCTTCTAGGCATAGCCGGTCCCAAGCCCGGGTAAAGGAGGAGGGTTGTGATAGGCTTGGCGAGCCAACGTAAAAACTAGCCAGTCCCATGGATATGAAACCCACGAGAGTAGTACTAGGGTGGGTGACCTCCTGGGAAGTCCTCGTGAAAGGTTTCATATCTAAGGGTTGTGATAGGCTTGGCGAGCCAACGTAAAAATTAGCCAGTCCCATGGATATGAAACCCATTTGGGCGAGAGTAGTACTAGGGTGGGTGACCTCCTAGGAAGTCCTCGTGAAAGGTTTCATATCTAAGGGTTGTGATAGGCTTGGCGAGCCAACGTAAAAACTGGCCAGTCCTATGGGTATGAAACCCATTTGGGCGAGAGTAGTACCAGGATGGGTGACCTCCTGGGAAGTCCTCGTGAAAGGGTTTCATATCTAGCCTACCCCAACTTGTTTGGGACAAAAGGCTTTGTTGTTAAGATTAAGATTAAGATAGTTAGACAAAACAAAGTGTATTCATTTGTATTTATGTACATAAAGTTAGCACTACTTCGACTTTCAGTGTCCCCAGACAATTTGTACATTGTTCTTGCTGATGAAATATGCTAAAATTATAGGTTACACTGATATTTGAGACAAGTAGAACAACAACAAAAATTAGGAAAGGACAATGTGCTATCTGCAATCAAATTTGCCACATACGTGTACACAAAATAGGAACTCGTAAGGTGAAGGTTCTTATGGCAACTACTGTATTGTCTTTGTCAATATGTGTTGCATATGGTGGAGGAAATTATTTCTCACTTCATGCCCAGAGCAAGTAGTGAATGAATGAAATAGCTGTCGTGGGCATCAGTTTTGCTTTTCGTGTACCAAGTTCGATATAGTGGCATGATTGGTTAATATTTGGTCGATGTTAGATTATAATATCTATTTCCTGCATCCAAATGAAAACGTTCAGGAATAGAGCAACGGTTCTTGTAGATGTGCCTTACCAATGAAGTATCTTTAGGAACTACTTCTGTTGGTAATATATTAACCTTAAAGCCAGCCTTTATTCTAATGTTGGTTGTGAAATTAGCTAATTTAATGGAGAAATTATATATGGTTTTCTTTGCGTTATTCCAGGTTGGGTTAACAAAATTCGTGTCTGTTATTTGACAGCTTTATCCTTGCTTTGCACAGCCAATAAACTGTACTACTACAGCATACTTGAAGAATGTCTTCGTCTTTGTTTTGCCGGAAACTGCATGCCTTTATGAAAGCACCATTTCCCCTTCGTGTTGTAACCGTTCAAACGGCAACTTATTGAATTCTCGTTTATGTTAGTTCTGCAATCAAAACCGCGATTGAGCTTACAAGAAGCTGTATTTCTATGAATCTAGGAATGAGGTGGCATCATGCTGTCCTGCAGTGATGTTAACAGATCAATGGATAAATCTGTGGATTATTTTTCGTGCTATATCGGACTGTTTATTTCATGCTCACATGATACGTGTATCACTGCCAATGCTAGGCTGGGTAGCATTGAATTGTGTTAACTTCTTTGAGATGTCTGGTTGAGTATTTTTAATTGAAGCATCTTCTCGTGCTCCACTAATTCAGCAAGTTAATTCATCTAAGCAATAGTTGTTTCCAAATCGGTATGTGCAACACCCCATACTTGTCTTTTGTCCTCTTACCATTTGGTCGACTACAGGCTTCTGGCCATAACACTGGCAAAATGGTAGGCGATCATCTAAACATCCATTTTGTTCAGTGCAAGTTGTGTCGAAACCTTATATTTGTCTGATCAAGGATTCTTGGTCAGTCATTCTCTGTACCTTAGCTCAATATTATTGTGCTCATTGAGCAGCCTCATTGTCTAGGCTCAGAAGTTTCATGATGTATTGGACAAGCTGTCACATTCTCATTTGCGGTACTGTGCGTTTGCACTGCTGCTCTATCCAGTTCATCTGCCATGAAAGAAGTAACATAGGTCACTGCTGTTGCATTTTCTCTCAATGTCAATGCTCAAAAATTTCGAGCCACATTGCTGAACCACCTAACTGGTAGTGCATGATTAAAACCACGACGGGATGTTTGTAGAACTAATTTGGTTAGCACATCATGTGGTAGATGTAATTGATTCACAGTGTGGTTAATATGAAAAATTATCTGAGAAATCACAAAATATATATAGGTGAAAGAACTACCACACAACTTGCTCCCCGATTAACCCGAAATTGATCTTTGTAACTACTACCTTTGTTCAGAACAAAGGGAGTAACTAGTTACGGCGTTTAGTGGAACTAAGTAAGTTGAACCACAACTCGGGTCATGCGAGAATCATGACATATACATTTTATTTGAGATTAACAAATGATAATAACTTGTTTAGTCTCAATGTGGGTCGGTCTGACTTGATGATTCCTTTATCAAAGTCAACATTATTAATTTGGCATCACCGTGCCCATGACTTGTGAAACATAGCAACCGGACTGCTAGGGAGAAGAAAGACAAAGGAGAAAGAAAAGAGAGTGGTCAATGTCAACATATTTGCTAGTGCCTTCTGAGAGATGTGGTCAAAGAGGGAAGAAAGGTTACTTAAAACACTTCATCCAACTTGAGCAACTAAGGGTAGCATAGGTGCTGAGAAGCTAGAACAAAAACAAATTCGAATAATTGGGAAGAGTGCATCCCTCATGCCGAATTCACATACAATTGAGCATTCCATAGCACAATCAAGCAAACACCCTTAGAAGTGGTCTATGGCGCCAACCCCTTCACGACATATGATATTCTCCCTCTACCGTTTCGTGAGCGAACAAACATGAACTTCGATGCAAGAATTGAGTACATGAAGAAACTCCATGCCAACACTAGAGCCACTGGTGTAGTAGGGGACTACTAGGGTGGCCCGATCTTCACGGATTGACGGAGGATGTGGACGAACTCACGCAAGAACACGAAGAACACGAGGAAGAACACCAAGAACACAATAACACACACGATACAAGAACCGTTTCCCTTACCGGTCGGTCCAACCGGCCCAATAGAATCCACACGAAGGTGGGAGATCGGCAAGTAGATACAAGAAGGGATCTTGGATGGTTGTTTCTCCAACGGTCAACCGAACCGATCCAATAAAGTCACCCGAGGATGAAAGATTGGCAAGTAGTCAAACTACAAGTGGAGGTCTTGAATCCACGAAGGGATCTTCTCCACTAGGGGAGGAACCATCCCCACAAGGGGAGGAAGGAGACCTTTGAGAAGAAGGAGTCTAGCTCTACTCTAATCTCAAAACATAGTCTATCTAGATCTGGAGGGGGTAGGTGCCTATTTATAGTGTTGACCCAAAAGGGGGGTAGGTGGGAGAGGATAAGGGCCTCCATCCCGAGCTGGCCTGGCTCCGCAGCGGTAGTACCGCTACTCCTGGCGGTAGTACCGCTGGAGGCTTCCTGAAGCGCCTGGCGTCCCGCAGCGGTGGTACCGCTGGGTGGCGGTAGTACCGCTGCGGTGCCGCTGGAGCTGCCGCTGGGTCCCCCAGAGGGCTGTCTTGGGCGGTAGCGCTGGCGGTAGTACCACTGGCTGGCGGTACTACCGCCGCCTGGGACTTCAACAGCTCCTCTTCTTCTCCTTGGCTCCTCTTCCTTCTCCGTTTCCAAGCCACCGTCTTGTCGGACTCCATTCTTCTTGCGCCTTGGCCATCTTCCCGTGGACTCGTAACCGTGGTGACACACCTAGAA
The DNA here is from genome assembly GCA_947311845.1 of Poa pratensis. NCBI lineage: Eukaryota > Viridiplantae > Streptophyta > Magnoliopsida > Poales > Poaceae > Poa > Poa pratensis. Next base: position 4,327,507 of record CAMZMU010000015.1, read on the forward strand.
GTGTAAAGGGAACGATGGTCAAGTAGTATACCATTCAAAAGGGTCGGAAGTGAGTTCTCAAAGAGGAATGAGTTCACCTTTGATGTCCATGGTGACTTGTGGAGTGTTGGAGTGCTTGACATGGTGATGGTCCTAGGTTGGGCTACATCATCTCCCCCCTTTAAAAAGAGTCATCCTCGACTCTTGCTCGTCATCATGGCAAGGAGGTAGACGTGTAGACCTTGTCGTGTGGTTCACCATGTAGTCGATGGAAATGATGTGGCACTTCTTCAATGTCCCTTCGCCTTTCAAGTAACCTACAAGACTCACAAGAAAGACGAAACAACACTCAGAGAGTAGCCAATTCTTGAAGGTCATCGCATGAGCGCTTATGTAGAAGGAAGTCACCTTAGCAAGATGCCGATGTGCTCTACTTGCAAGAACTTCCGTCATAGAAATGCGTGGTTGAAACAACCCATGGAGGCTCATCCAAAGGTACGACCTACACATCAAAGACCAAGCAAACCATGTGTGTGCAAGATAGAGGAGCATATCATCAATGACATGTCCATTCATGTTCATTACACCATTAGCACAACACAAATATGTGAAAGTCAACGCATATGCAAGGTCAATGTTCAAGCAATTTCTCGAAATGAACTCATGACAAGACATGCACAAAATGTCATTATGGTTGCAAACAAACCATTGGAAAGAACAATTGTTCATCATATTTGTGGCAACACATAAATCATCCATGTGAAAGATCGAGGAAACATGCTTGTCATAGGGAAGACCAAAAACACCATCATGATTGCAAACAAACCATAAGCAAGAGAAATTGTTCAACTTGTTTGATGCAAAACATGAGAAAGATTTGAGAGTTGGATTGGATCCACTACTCACATATATGCTCTCAAGAGCTCTCTTTGTCAACTCATGCTCAATTGAGGTTGACATTATCATGCGTTTACCGGCACACACAAGACACCAGATGAAGAAGTTATGTGCACGGTATATGAACACATCATCCATCATGAAGTGTCTCTTCATTTGCACATCACCAAACACATCAAAATTAATGGGAAAATATGATGTATGTGATTGGTCACTATGCAAAGTGAAGGATGGAACAAGGTCCATAAGAGAAAACGAAACATCTCCAAAAAGTGAGAAAGCTATGGGGGCAATCTCATTATCAAGCATTTCAACATTATTGCTAGCAACACATGTGAAAGAAGAATTGTTCAACATATTACAAGCAACAATGGGAGAAAAGTGGAAAAATTCATAACAAGGCATGCTCATGGCAAAATCATCACAAATAGGTAATTCCACTTGATCAACATTGGTTTCAAACAAAGTATCACAAGGGAATAAGAACGAATCATATGTGACCTCAAAAGAATCATCCATAGCATGCAAGCAATCATAGTTCATCATGTCCACTAGCGGGATCATGGTCACATCAACACCCATACCTTGATAGTCCCGCTCATGTGAAGTAGGTGTTGACGTAGAAGTCGCTTCCATGGAGCCGACTTGTCCATCTTGATGTAGACATGTGGTGGCATCATAATCATCCTCCATGTACATCTTCTCCATTTGAGGCATCGTCAAGTCGAAGATAGGCGTCTCATCATCCAAGGAACCTAGCACACAATGAGAAAACACACTAGAGGTAGAGGTTAAGTTGTTAGAAATCGAAATGGCCTCACAAGACCTATCAACTACCTCTCTCAACTCAAGTGGTGTATCACTCATTCCCTCAAAGTGAAAGCACTCAAACTCACATATGGTAGAGGCACTCAACTCACTCTCACTTTCACTCAAGTGGGCTAAGTGGCTCTCATGCTCACATGGGATTGATACCATCTCATAGCTCAAGCTCATAGGGATAGGCTCGGTTTCCTCATCTCCATACGCCTCCAAGGTTGAAGGGAAACTCCCATGCTCAACCTCCTCAACCAACTCGCCTCCAAAGGTCAAAGCCATAGTGTAGGCATCATCACTCGACTCCTTTGCGGAAGGGAAAATCCCATGCTCCGCTTCATCACTTGACTCCATTGCCGAAGGGAACATCCCATGCTCGGCATCATCATCACTTGACCCATGGTCAAAGGTGATAGCATTCTCCATGCTCGCCTCCATGGTCGAAGGGAAAATCCCATGCTCGACCGTCTTCTCACCATCTTGGTCACCGTCTTGTTCACCAACTTGGCATTCCCACATCATGTGACCTCTTCTATTGCATAGTGGGCACAAGAGATTGGGACATTCTCGTGGATCATGGTCTTGGCCTTGGCAATTGTCGCATAGGAGGTCTTCATCTTGCCATATGGGGGCTAATGTCGTGGTGACACTTGGTGTAGAAACCATATCATGAGAAGTGCTTGATAAGGGCGCCATCTTGGTTGTGGCCTCACGTTTGTGACCATGCTTCTTGCGGCGTCGACGTATGAAATTCTCAAAGAAGTTGTCGATGTCGGCCATGATCTCGTCAAAGATGGGACTCGTAGCTCTTGTTGGCGCACTTGAAGTGGTAGCACTAGGGGACACCATAGGATGCACCTTTGTCGCCGTCTTCTTTTCATGTCGACGTTGACGCTCTTGAGTTGTAGGGTGTCACCGAAAGTCATTTGGATGCTTCTCCTCATGTTGACGTCGGCGTGCTTGTTGCCTTGGCGACCTTTCCTTGGAGCTTCCACTAGAGCTTGGTGACATGTTGTGGTCCACCTTGGCATCTTTCTTGTGGCGCCTTGATGAGCTAGATAAAGGACGTAGGCTCTTGGCATACTTGTCCATGGCATCCTTGAGAATTTGGAGCTTGGCCTTGTCAATGCGCTTCTTGTGGCGCCTTCTTGAAGTTGAAGGAGAATGCCGAAGCTTGTCGCTCTTGGCGATGGCCTTGTCATGGCTCCTTCTTGAAGTTGATGGCGAATGGCGAAACTTGGCACTCTTGGAAGTAGATGGAGCTTCATAAGATGAACTCATGGTGGTCTTCTTGTCGGAGCACCGTCTTGAGCTTGAACCATAGAAGTAGGTTTTGCCTTGATGTTTGGTGGTGCCGCTCTTGACCATGGTAGAACCAAAGTTCTCGTCGGAGTACTTGGAGTTGTAGTCGTAGTAGTTCTCCATGTCGGTGAAGCTTGAGCAATCTTCGGAGTCGTAGTTGGAGTAGTTGTAGCGGAAGTCTTGGTGATGCTCCATCATGTCATGGGGGTCATTGTCGGTGTAGTCATAGTAGTAGTCCCCCATGTCCTCAATGTATGAGGCATCATAGTCCATGTGACGCATCATGTACTCATTCTCATCTTGGCCTCCATAGTGGTATTCACTCTCCCTAGACATGTTAACTCACAAGACAAGTGTATATGTGGAGTGGAAAGGAACTAGAACACAACCTCTCACCTTGTAGATAGTATTGGACGTCGTGGACAACCAAGGGAAACGATCACAAAGTAAAATGCTTGTGTTCAAGTATCCAAAGCAAACTCCAAAACACACACGGCTTAAAAGTTGGTAGGAAGGTATGGTAGGTGGAAAGCAAATTGAACCAACCGGAAACCAAGATATTGTCAAAGCAAGTAGAGAACCACGATGATCACAAAGCAAATACAAGTCAATCTCAAAAGATAGGAATATAGTTCAAGGAAACACACGCGCGGAGAGATAAATGAGACTTATGCAACCAATAAGTGAGCTAAAGAACCATATGATCCTAGCGAAGACTATAAGCTCGTGTTGCATAAGTACAAGGAGAGCCACTAGCTCGATTGCAATTTATTGGTGGGCTACAAGATTTGCACAACAATGCACCACCTACTAGATGTTCATCGAGCTTGCGCTTTCCTACAAGATATGGCAAGTGGTGTTTCTTTCTTTTCTTTTTCTCTTGATTTGGCACTTTTTGCTTCTTTTCTCTTTTGAGTCTTTTCTCTTTTGACTCTTTTCTATTTTGCACACCCACTTCTTTTTGATGCCAACAACAAGATATATCAACTAGCGCATACGACGTTTGCTCGGAAACTACACGGTGCAAATGTGCAAAGCCCAAGCAATCATCAAGAGCTAGCCTCAATAGGATATGGTAATCGCAAAGATATAGTGTGGCTTTCAATGGAATGGCAAGGGGTAAAGGTTGGCGATGTTATATCTTTCGTCGATGTTCTTCACCCTTTGTTGCAGAAGTGTCGTGCTTGCCCACAGAATTTGGTGGTGGTGGATGATGGATCTTCCGCAATGGTGACGAAGGCCTTGATCGTAGCTTCGAAACGAGCCGAAGAACACCAAAAACGGAGTCCGGAATCAAAAGATATGGCCTAAACAATTTTCTGAAAATTTCAGTTTTCTGCAGGTACCGCTGGGAGGGGCGGTAGTACCGCTGGGAGCAACAGAAAGCGATTTTTGGCGGTACCGCTGGCGGTAGTGCTGGTAGGGGCGGTAGTACCGCTAGTGGGGTGGAAGTACCGCTACGGGACGGAGATTTTGCCCGAGAACGCGTATTTTCGCGATTTTGGGCGGAAAAACGACCCGAAAATGGCCAAATCGGAGGGAAAATCGATGGAATTAGGCCATGGGAACGCAAGGGAAGCAAGATCAACTAGTATAGCAATAGATCCACGGATCAAAACTTGCAAAAACGCACGAGATTCACAGATCGATCCAAAAGCAATTTGGGGCTATTTTTGGTGGAAATTTTCGAATTTCTCAAAATCAAAGAAAAATTAGGGGGATTTGGGGGTGGAAACACATGTCAAATCCGTGGCAACCATGTTATGATACCATATGGTGTAGTAGGGACTACTAGGGTGGCCCAATCTTCACGTATTAACGGAGGATGTGGACGAACTCACGCAAGAACACGAAGAACACGAGGAAGAACACCAAGAACACAATAACACACACGATACAAGAACCGTTTCCCTTACCGGTCGGTCCAACCAGCCCAATAGAATCCACACGAAGGTGGGAGATCGGAAAGTAGATACAAGAAGGGATCTTGGATGGTTGTTTCTCCAACGGTCAACCGAACCGATCCAATAAAGTCACCCGAGGATGAAAGATTGGCAAGTAGTCAAACTACAAGTAGAGGTCTTGAATCCACGAAGGGATCTTCTCCACTAGGGGAGGAACCATCCCCACAAGGGGAGGAAGGAGACCTTTGAGAAGAAGGAGTCTAGCTCTACTCTAATCTCAAAACATAGTCTATCTAGATCTGGAGGGGGTAGGTGCCTATTTATAGTGTTGACCCAAAAGGGGGGTAGGTGGGAGAGGATAAGGGCCTCCATCCCGAGCTGGTCTGGCTCCGTAGTGGTAGTACCGCTGGAGGCTTCCTGAAGCGCCTGGCGTCCCGCAGCGGTGGTACCGCTGCGCCTGGCGGTAGTACCGCAGCGGTGCCGCTGGGTCCTCCAGAGGGCTGTATTGGGCGGTAGCGCTGGCGGTAGTACCGCTGGCTGGAGCCTGGCGGTAGTACCGCTGCCTCTGGCGGTAGTACCGCCGCCTGGGACTTCAACAGCTCCTCTTCTTCTCCTTGGCTCCTCTTCCTTCTCCGTTTCCAAGCCACCGTCTTGTCGGACTCCATTCCTCTTGCGCCTTGGCCATCTTCCCGTGGACTCGTAACCGTGGTGACACACCTAGAAGTGTAAAGGGAACGATGGTCAAGTAGTATACCATTCAAAAGGGTCGGAAGTGAGTTCTCGAAGAGGAATGAGTTCACCTTTGATGTCCATGGTGACTTGTGGAGTGTTGGAGTGCTTGACATGGTGATGGTCCTAGGTTGGGCTACATCAGCCACACTTGAGAAGCATAATGAAGACTGTGCCGCCAAGATGAAGAAGAGCAAGAAACCAATGGTGTTCAAGGAAGGAGACCTAGTTTGGTTACACCTTCGCAAGGATCGCTTTCCGGAACAGAGGAAGTCCAAGCTTGCACCTAGAGGCGATGGACCGTTCAAGATCCCCAAGTCCATCAACGATAATGCATACAAGATCGACATTCCAACTCCAAATACTTGGTGCATGACACTTTCAATGTTGCCGATCTATCTCCCTTTCATGGTTGCCCAAGTGATGAGGATAGCCAACAGTCGAGGACGACTCTTTCCTAGGGGGTGGGGGGATGATACGGGGCTACCTACGTCCGACACACCATGTGCTCGAATTGGTCTGATGACAAGAGGTAGAGTCAAAGCTCTCCATGATAAGGTTGACTCACTCCTCTCTATGTGTGATCTTAAAACCCCTTTGAATGGTTTGCTACTTCATTCGGATATCTTGTGTATACTCAGGTATGACCCTCATGAAGATCTCCAAGGAAGTGTCAAAGATGGACAAGAGATGAGCAAAGGAGACGAAGAAGAAAAGAAGATGAAGACGCAGGCGGCGGTACTACCGCCAGGCACAACAATACTACCGCCAGGAACAGGCAGCCGCCGAGCCAGCGCTCAGCACATCCCAGGCAGCGGTACTACCGCCAGACACATCAAGCGGTACTACCGCCAGGCCTACCGCCCAGAAACCCCATTAAGCGTAGCTCCCGGTACCAGTACCGGTAGCGACAAAGGTACTACCGCCACAGAAGTATCCCAGGTGCGTCACGGACTCCTCAACGGCACTACCGCCAGGAGTAGCGATACTATCGCTGCGGATCCTTCAAGTTGGGCTGAGGCCTTTGTAATTTCACCTACCTTTCCCCGCTCGTGGCTTAGACTATAAATAGCTGTCCTAGGTTTGGATCTAGGGTTAGACTAGATATGAATTGACTTTGTTGAACTTTGCTCCTACTTTCCCTATGTGGAAACCAAGACCTCTCCCTAGATCTGTCTATAGAGTTGTACAAGACCTCTTCAAGTAGCTTCTACTTGTGACGTGGACATACCCTCCGCGCACCCCACCATTGGCGCACCCGATGCGGCCCAGCCGAAGACATACCTGGAAGCCCAAGCGAAGCCCAAGAAGTTACGGGATATTTCTTGCAGTACAAGACAAGAACTACAAGACGTAGTCTACTAGGACTCATGTAAACCCTACTAGCTCCCTTTATAAAGCCAGGCAGGGGCACCCATAGTCATACACACCTCATCGCCATTGCGGCCACCTTGTAACATCATCATCAATACAGATCAGACCAGAGGATGTAGGTCTTTACCTCACAATGAGGAGGCAAACCTGGGTAAATCCTTACTTGTCAGCCGACGGAACTATCAGCGCGTCATCTTCTCCCCCTCATACGAAACCCTAGGTATCTCACCATGGGATTTGCCGTGGCAACCCCACGTCAATTGGCGCCGTCTGTGGGAAGAACACGCGTTGGATTCGCGGTTTCGGCGGCTCCAATCTACATCGACAACGGCGACGACTCGCCATCACGGATCAACGCCCGAGGGCTCGACATCAACAATCTTCGTCAACACGGTGTCTCCAATCTTCGTCAATAGCGGCGGCCAGATCACATCTGGCCGGCTGATTTACTTCAACGCGTTCGACTTCATCAACAACTGTTGCGGCGGGGGCGTTCCGTGTGCGCGGCCTCCGCGATCCAATCTGGCGGTGGCGTTCCGTGTGCGTAGCCTCGCGCAATCCAATCCGTGGAAGCTTCGCACGATCCAATCCGCGCCACGGCTGGCGACTTCATCAGCGGGCGGCAACGGCGTTGCGTGCATAGCCACGGGCAATCCAATCGGTCATCCGCCGCCAGACGAAACACAGAAGACCTCGATTGGTACAAGGTTCCGAAGCCAGCCGGTTCGCTTTGATGCATCAGGTGCTCGATGTCCGAGTGCTGCGCTACCAAACAAACAATTTTTCATGAGAGCGGATCGGCAAGACAACATCAAGTTGGACAAGGAACATCAATAGGCTATACGCTAGCATTGGACCGGATCGTTGGACCAAGCGCCAAGGAGAAAAGAAGGAAAAAGAAAAGCAGATCATCCTCGACAGGTTACATGCATGGATTATGCGGCCAGAGCGCTAATCACATGCATGCAAATCAAGGCAAGTTACGTGAAGGTCAAAGGAAAAGAACAAGAAGGCAATTCGAGTTGCTAGCAACACGCTGATGCATGTAAAATGCATACATGAACTTTGCACTTTAATTGCTTATATTCCAATCATATTTGCATCATATAAGGGTTATACCAATGTTTTATAATGATTTTGGGAATACTTCATAGTTTTCCCATTTATTTGGAATTAACCCTGTTTTTCCAGAAAACGTCTTTTTTAGTGTTTCAGACTTTCCGTGAGCTTCGGGACTCCAAAAAGGGCAAGGTCAAAGAGCACGGTTCAGAATTTTCGAGACGAACGCAATGGGCTTAAATTAAAGACCAGAAGCCCAACAGGCTGGAAATGGGAGGGTCCCACGCGGCCTAAAGTACATGGCCACGTGGGCCCAGCTCGTTTCCACCTCAGAGCTCCGTGGCCGTCGATCTTTCGTCCACCGCCTTCGTCTTGACCTAAAAACGCCTATAAAAAAGGTCCGATGACATTTCGCGAAAGGAGGCGGCGGAGAAACACGAAACACACGAAACAGAAGACAGAAGGCTGCCGCCGGAGAAGATCGGAGGGGGGAAACGCTGCCGGAATCACCTCCGGAAGGCTCCTCCATCCCCCCTCCGGAGTCTCCATCAACACCAACGTCAAGACCAGCACCATCTCCATCACCATCTTCGTGCTCCACTTCATCCCCCTCATAGTTTGAGATTGTTCGAACCCTAGCTATTGTTTAAGTGCTATTCTACCTGTGTATGATTGGCTACTTGTCATTGTTCGAGGGTGAGATTATATTTTCAGATTGTGTTGTACCACTTATGCCACTAAATATCATCATGTTCGCACGTTGTGAGTAGTTCCCGTATGTTCCTGAGGGCATAGGATGAATTGGTAATGATTTATATATGACATGTGTTGGTATTTTGTCAAGAGTTTATCTTTTATGTGATTCTATGATGGTGTTGTGCGAACGTCGACTGCACAACACTTCACCTATATGGGCTCATAGGAGAACACCGTAGTATAATGAATTGAGGGAGACTTGGGAGGACATGTAAACCTGAGACCGAGTCATGAAGATTGTGTTGAGTATAGCTCTGCCCCTAGAAGCTGTTATGGTGGGACTTTATGTCTTAATAATTCTTGTGCAGTCATTTACTTGGCCACATGATCCATCATAAGGGGTTGTAGTTTATTTATTTAGCTATACCTAATTATGGCTCCGTCCAAAGAAGATTAAAACTTGACAAGATATTCGACGTGTTGTTTAATAAATCTCTATGCCTAGCAATATCCATGCCGCCCTCGGGAACATTTGTCACATATAAGTTACACATCACTTGAGCTTGTCCTCTTGCCACATAAGAGGATTGGGCTTTCTCTCTTTGAGAGCTTTCACTTGCTACTATCTGTTATCTGCTTTGCAACTATACAACCAAAAATACCAAAAACACTTGCATCTTTTATTGTTTTATTTATCAATCTTGCTAACCAATACCTTCAGCTCCTCGTGGGTTCGACAACCTTTTCTAATTGAAAGGTACTACAATTGATCTCCTGCACTTGGGAGTCATCAAGATACTTTTCTGGCGCCGTTGCCGGGGAGCGTAGCGCTATTGGTAAGAAGTTTGGTAAGGAAACTTGAAAGCTGTTTTATCTCATTGTTACTATGGCATTTATGAATCGTGCCTCGCTGCATCTTGCTCTATATGAAAGTGCTTATGCCACTACTGCAAAGGTGGTTGAAACTACTGTGTCTGAGGTACCTAAAGTGGGATTTAAAATTCCCACTGGTCATGTTAAAAGAGTTATGAAAAATCCATTCACAGGGGATGGAATTAAGTCTGCATGTGAACACATAGAAACAATTGATGAAATATGTGGTTTATTTAGGCTTCCTGGTATTTCTGATGATCAAATAAAAAGGAAGCTATTATATTTGTCTTTATCTGGTAATGCTCGTGATTGGTACATGTCTTTGGATGAAGAAGTGAAAACTAATTGGAGTATTTTGAGGGAGGTTTTTCTTAAATATTTTACTCCCAAAGAAAGTACTAATATTTTGCAGGAAGAAGATGATGAACACATAAGCTTGGAAGAGGAAGAATGTGAAGAAGAGGATAAAAACCTAAGCTTGGGATGCCCATGCAATCTCAAGAAGATGCTGAAAAGGATGAACAACTGGAGAATGAAGAGTTGGATCCCCCAACTTCACCATCGACATATGATAGTAACACTCAAACTCAAAAACCTTTTGTTAGTAAACTTATTGATGATAATGAGGAGTGTTGCTTAAATGAGCTATATGATAATGCTTTAGATGATGATCCTATGCTTGTTGATAATCATACACGTTTGGAAGTTGTTACTACTTTATGTGAGGATAAAAATGATATACTTGCTGTTTGTGACAATACTCTCACTCATGAGAGTCCTACATTGTTCCTGAATTCTCCTAATAACACCATAGAGGAGAAGTTTGCTTATGTTGAGAAATACTTATGTGGTTTGCAATTATCTCTAATTCCAAATATTTGTTGCAGCCATGATATTGAACTTGATATTTATCTTAACAACTATTTTGAAAGAGGGAAGCATGCTAATGAATTCCAACATAAATTTAATGATCCTCCTTATGTTCCCAAATTATCTAAGTTGGAAGATTATATTGGTTATATGGTTGAATACACTTCTACTACTTGCAACTATTATGAAAGAGGAGGTGATAAGAACCCTCTGTATCCTATTAATAATTATGGGCTGCAAGTAACTATTGTTAATATGCATTGGAAAACTTCTATTTATTGTGAATCATTCATATACAAAATGCCAATGCATAGGAAAAAAGTTAGACTTCGTTGTTATTACGTTGGTGTTTTGTGTTTCTCTCAACTAGGTTTCAACTTGACTATTATTTTGATCGGTTTGAGAGCACCATGGGACCCTGGTATTATGCATGGAACACTTCTCAAGGAAGAGGGGCACATCATTCAAGCTCCCTCATGAGCTTCATCTTCGATAAACAACAAGTAAGAAGCCTAGCTATATGGCTATAAAGAAAGCGCTTTGCGGGAGGCAACCCGGTTATTTTTGTGTGTGATTTTTCTTTGTGTCCTCTTGCTGTAACAAGAGATTTTGTGTCTAGTTAGGTTTCTGGAGTTTTTAATAAAGTGCCAAGTTTTACCCTTTTTGGTTTGAAAAGTTGTTTATAGCGTTCGGAGATTTTATTCCTGCACGAGTCAGTGCACGGTATGATTTTTAATTCTTATTCTGTAACTCTGAATGAGCTCATATTTGAACTGTAATTGCAACTTTTCATCCTCTGTATGCATGAATTTTTTAGAAATTTTTCGAGAAAGTTTGGTAGGGTAGAAAAATACGTTTTGCTGCTGCTGTTTTTCTGGACAGATTCTGTCCCATTTTGTTTGATGCATGCTTTGAGCTTTTAAGTTGAATCTTTTTGATCCAATTGAGTTTATGAGTAGGCATACAACATTATACACTTTATGGACATTCATATGAATTTTTGTTCAAGGATTATATGCAGCAAGAAACATATTTGTTTACCACTATTAATGCACCCCACAGAAAAGAAATGGGAGAAACGGTATTTTGAAGTTTTTTCACAGGGATTGGAGGAGATGCACCAAGAGCTATCTAAGGATGGTGAAGACCATAAGCTTGGGGATGTGAAGACAACCCCGCTGGACCTACACACTCTCGGTTTGCACACGTCCAACTTCTGTTTTTCGATCGAAACACTTTATCGCATAAACTTGGAGCGTCGTTTTTGTTTTTGTTTTTGTTTGAGTCTTGACAGACCACCACACTATCATTTATAAATGGGAGAGCTACTGGAAATATGGGTTGAAATATGTTGGATGCTTTTATAAGATTGGGAAAAGGGATGTTTGACTTGATTTTTAATGATACATATAGTTGCATGATTCATGAGCTTGTTTATGAGTAATAGTTTGCAAATCCTTTTTGAAGAGCTATAACTTATTCATGTTTTGGTGCTGATTGTTATTTTACTTGGTTTAACATGGATTAGTTAGTTCTATGGACACTCATGCATGCATCTAGATGGTCAACTTTCTCCCTTTTGCTAGCCCAAACATTCCAACAAGTCAAAACTTGTTTCCAACACCTTCAACCAAAGTTATTCCAGTGAGTCCACCATATCTACCTACTAGCTATATGCTATTCCGAGTATGTTCATCATGATATTTGTGTTATCTATGCCTCTGAATAAAAATGATTATGTTATTGATTGCGATGGGAAAAGTTGGTTATATAGCTCTCACAAACTTGATGCACATTTTACTATCATTGCAATAAATAAAACATGACCCATTGTGATTAAGATTATGATGCTAGTGGCTTGATAAATGTTCGAGGTTGGGAGTTAGCCTGCTTCAAACTTCGACTCCCTCGACTTCGTCGACTAACACGGCAGCGATCGGCATCGGCAAAATGACGCATCGGTTTTGACTGCGCGTACCCGACAGACTGGCGACTCGGGGTGGCGGCGGTGCTGCGCATCTTCATCGGCCGCTCGTCAACCTCTACACCGACGCAGGGTGCTCCTAATACTCGGGGGCTGCGCCTCAAAACTACTTCGGCGCACCCGACACTCGGGGGCTAACGCTTCGACACCAACCTCGCCCTCGTCAAGATCAACTGCGGCAATCATCTCCTACCTCGGCACACAATCACGTTCGAGTCCGGCGACCCGACAATCCTTGACTCATCAGCTCCGCGGGTCGACATCTTCGGCAGTGGTTGGCATCGGCGCTACCTACACAGAAAGCCCGCTCCCTAGAAGGACACCATGTACCCTCGGGGGCTGGCGCTTTGACATCAACAACATGAACTTCGTCGCTCCACCCGATAAGGCGACTCCGGCGCCTTCAACAACTCCGCCGCGGCACAGCTTCGCGACGCCGACTCCGTCCACTACAACGTCCACGACTCGACAAGATCGGCGTCCATGACTTGACAACTTCTACAACCACTTTGACGAGTGGACCTCGACAATCTACAGATTTCCGTCGCTCATGAACAGCTAAGTCACTTTCATATTTCATTTCTTCAAATTCTAACCTGCTTCGGTCGCATCCAATACTCAGGGGTTGGACGTTGCAGCCGACGCGTCGACTCCGGTCCGCCACGTCGACTTCCTCCACTGCACAACTCCGCCGCGTCGACTCCGGTCCGCCGCGTCGACCCCTCCGCCGCACGACTCCGCTGCGTTGACTCCGGTCCGCGGCGTCGACCCCTCCGCCGCACGACTCCGCCGCGTCGACTCCGGTCCGCCGCGTCGACACCCTGCGTCGCACAAATCCGCCGCGTGATTCTGCACCCGACACTCGGGGGTTGCGCCATACATGCTATACAATATACCTTGGCCGCACCCGCGCTACATCAGCTCCATCCACTGCGTCTGCCCCGTCGACTCCCATCGAGAGCGCACTCGCCGTTGGCTCGAGTGCTGCGCACCCGACAAATATCTACTCCAACAGGTGCGAAGACTGGAGCACACGCAAGATACTCGACAACAACAAAAAGGAAGGCAAATTGAGCCTATGCCCAACTACAAATAGTTGCACATAGCCTCGGGGCTACTCCCATCGGGAGCACTGTCGCGCACCGATAAAATACAGACAAGGCCATCAAGTTGCAGATTGCGCAGTCGAAGCTTACTCCACTCAGCTACTTAGCTCCATACATAAGCCAAAACCACAGTCATAATCTCCCCGAGTTGCGTCTGACGACCCTCGGAAGCTGCATGCATGGTGCATAGGTAAGACCCGCCGATCCGTCGAGCCGGCCAGGGCCCGCACATACTGCGTTTGACCTGAAACTTTCCATGTCAACAGACATGAAGAAAATCCTAGCGGACGCGTTAGGTACCCGCAAAATTATGCTGCAGGATGACTCTGTAAGACCTCCGCGGCCTGAGTCGGGCCTGACCAGCCCGTTCCGGGTTCCAGTCCGGGGACTCGAACTTGAAGTAGGCTAGTAATGTTTTGCCCAAAAGCAGTTAATTGGTCCCGATCCGTCGAGTGTACCAGTCCTACTATGCCGCCATCCCTGAAACCTGTCAGAAGGACAGCAAAAATACATGCAAAGCATCAGTCAGCGTGTTACCGACTCCACAAGCACAATCGATACAATATCGACCCACATCTATATAACGAAGCAAGCAAAATATTGGTCGATGCATTACCGACTAACTTGATTCATGGCAAAGCAAGCAAATTACGACGTGCACTCACGGAGGAGTCCCTGGCGAATCTTCGAGTCAACCAAGCACTCGGGGGCTACTCCCATCGGGAGCGCTGGCCGCGCACCCGACATACTACCGAGTCAAAAGCACAAGACAACGCAGTAAGGGCGCGAAGACCGTGCCCAAGTTGAGCACCTCCTTGGACAGCTCAAATTTCATCACTACTCCCATCGGGAGCGCACTCGCCGCCGGCTCGAGTGCTATGCATTCTCAAAGTCGGGTTCTCTATAGCCCGCGTCGGATTTCTCAAAGTCGGGTTCTCTATAGCTCGTACGGGTATTTTCAAAGTCGGGTTCTCTATAGCCCGCACCGGATTTCTCAAAGTCGGGCTCTCTATAGCCCGCACCGGATTTCTCAAAGTCGGGTTCTCTATAGCCCGCACCGGATTTCTCAAAGTCGGGTTCTCTATAGCTCGCACCGAATTTCTCAAAGTCGGGTTCCTTACATCTGCATCCAATTTATTAATATCGGGTTTCTTACACCTACACTGGATTTCTCATAAATGATTCAACTCTCAAATCATGGTTAATACAGTCATCATATGGACATCGACGTACCTGACGTATCGACTACGCTTACTCGACATGCTGCTCTTAGTCCCTGCCCGATTCTTCGTATCGACCAGACACTCGGGGCTACTGACGTGGGCATACCCTCCGGGCACCCCACCATTGGCGTACCCGATGCGGCCCAACCGAAGACATACCTGGAAGCCCAAGCGAAGCCCAAGAAGCTACGGGCTATTTCTTGCAGTACAAGACAAGAACTACAAGACGTAGTCTACTAGGACTCATGTAAACCCTACCTGGCTCCCTTTATAAAGCCAGGCAGGGGCACCCTTTAGAGGGGGAACTAGAGCAAATAGACATAAGACAACATACACGCATAGGCATAGCGAGACCGTGTCTCACCTCATCGCCATTGCGGCCACCTTGTAACATCATCATCAATACAGATCAGACAAGCAGGATGTAGGTCTTTACCTCACAATTAGGGGCCGAACCTGGGTAAATCATTGCTTGTCAGCCGACGGAACTACCAGCGCAATCTTCTCCCCCTCATACGAAACCCTAGGTATCTCACCATGGGATTTTCCGTGGTAACCCCACGTCAACTTATCAATCCCTCCCTTGTGGATTCTATTGGACCGGTGGACCGACCGGTGAAGAGAAACGGTTTCAATTGAGAGTGAGATTGGTTTAGGTCTTGAGAATCGGGAGCTACTCTCGGGCCTGGTTACCGATTGATCTTCCTTTGCAGGTTTCGCTAGTTATCTTGTGTTTACCCGTTGCCCCACGTGTTTCCCCTTGTTCTTCGGGTGTTCGTTGTGTTCGTCACATCCGCCCCCAAATCCGTGAAAATCTGGACCCCTACCCGCATCGGTTCTTGCCCATTGTATTAGTGAAAGTGCATGGTGTCCCCATGTATGGTTTTGGTAATTAATGACAATCCTTATGGACTAATGTTTGTGTTGAGTTATTCTTATAGGTTTGTCCATTGGCATCGCTTGAACTCCATGTGTTGGATTCAAGGTTGTATGCCATCAAGATCATTGATTATAATGGACATATTTGATATGATCAAGAAGATGAAAAGATACAAGGTTGATCAAGACTAAGTGCAAAGAGTGGATTCAAGTTGATCAACACACAAAGCTAAATGATATGCCATGTGGGATCATTGATCCAATGGTATGGTAAGAATTTGTTCATATAGCTTTGTGAACTAACCCATTATGTGTGTGTGGCATTCCTTTGTTGGGGTAAGATATCTCTACATGGGCTTGCATCAAAAGGAAGATTTCTTATAGCTCATGGAGGATGACGTCAAGTGGTGATCGTCATCAAGATTGAGGTGTGCAAGTTTAAGATGGGCATGTAGAAGATATCATATGCTTGAAGCTTGCAACCCATTTGGAGATAATGGTCAAGTGAAGATGTTCCTAAGAGAGGCACTCCCATCTTGATGTATGGGGGAGCAATATGTGAGTCTTCACCAAGCAAAGTGCAATCAAGAAAGGTGGTCCACTTGAAGAGATCAAGATAGTCAGTATCTAGCCTAAGTGGAATACGCAAGGCAAATGTATGATCTTGATAGAGTTTCTATTTTACCGGTCTCATGGTGTTAGTGGGAGACCGGGTTATAGGATAGATACCGTACTATCAAGAGGGGTTCTCAAGTGAGTAACTTAATCGCATCGTTGTGGAGAGCTCAAACCTTTGCATACTTGACATATCATCTTTCTTGGTTCTTATTTGGCTTTGATCCATGTGAGAATTTAGAGCTTGTGTTCATCTTCATGCCAAGCTCTTGTTCATCAAAAACGGATTTCATATGAATATCTTGTTGCGTTTTTTATGTTGGAGGTTTTACCGGTTTGTCTTTTTTAAGAGAGGTCAAACTCTCTTCTTGTTTTCCTCCTCACATGATGGACTATGATGTCTATGTGCATGATCTTGTAGAGTTTGTGATTATCTTCGAAACAAGCCCAAGATCATCGAAAACGGAGTCCGGATGAAAAAGTTATGGGTTTTTCTGTTTGCTGAGTTGCCGCAGGAATTTCTAGGCCGGAGTCTCCGGTCTCAGGGCAAAGTTTCCGGTAACTCTCCGGCCTGGCATTTTTGCCTCGAAGGAAAAGTGGTGGAGAGCCACTGTATAGGGGACCGGAATGTCACCGGAATGTCTGCGGAGTCTCCGGCCAAGGCCGGAGTCTCCGGTCTCTCAGACCGGAGTCTCCGGTGTAAATTTCTTGTAACGGCTCTATTTTTTAGGAGACCTATAAAAGGCCCCTTCTTCTCCAAGGAGACTAAGCTTTACCCAACACGTTTTTTCTCTCTCTCCCCCCCATTGTTGATCTTGCAAAGCTTGCCTCTCTCTCAATTTCTCCCATGATTCTTGCATATCTTTGAGGAAAAAGAGAGAGGAGAACTAGATCTACATTTCCACCAATCCATCTCTCCTCTAAGTGAGGGGAACCCTTTCGATCTAGTTCTTGAAGTTCCATTTTTTGAGTTCTTCTTTGTTCTTCCTCTCTTCTCCCCCCACAAGCATTAGTTGCTTTTGGTGGGATTTTGGAGTGAAGGACTTGAGCACTTCTTGTGTTCTTGCCTTTGCTTTTGTGCATCGGTTTGCTCTCTCCACGAGGATTCGTGAAAGTGAAAGTTCATGAGCTTGTTACTCTTGGGTCATTGGACCCCAGACGGTGATTGAGACCTTTTGTGGTCACTTGGGAGATCCCAATCCTTTTGTGGGTTGTGCCTCAAGATTATTGTAAGGGACTCGATTTCCGCCCAAAAGGAAATCAATAGTGGAAGGTGAACCGAGCTTTTGTGCGAGGTTCATCGGAGAATAGGGTGAGGCCATTTGTGGCGTCTTGAGTTTGAAACTCACACCCCTCCAACGAGACATAGTCCCCTCAAAAGGAGGAACTCGGGAATACATCATCGTCTCCGCGTGCCTCGGTTATTTCTATACCCGAGCTCTTTACTTATGCAATTTACATTGTGATAGCCTTTGCTTTCGGACCCAAGTCTTTATCTTGCTATCACCTTGTTACTTGTCTTGCTTAGCATAATTTGTTGGTGCACATATGTGAACCTAGTATATTTAGGTTGTGTGCTTGTTAAATTAAAACACCTGGTTTTATTCCGCATTTATCAAGCCTAAACCGGAAAAGTTTTAAATCGCCTATTCACCCCCCCTCTAGGCGACATCCTTGTCCTTTCAATTAGCTGCATCGGTTTGAATTCTCCACGGTGATACATGAATGTTTAAGTTGAGAAGATTATTAATCTTGGGGTACTTGGGTGCCCTAGAGCTTGTTCCTCTGGTACTTGGAGTGCCCTAGATGGTTGTTGTTCATCTCAGAATTTTGGGGGCTCGCAGGATTAGTTGAGAGCCTCCAATTAAGCTGTGGATTGTGCCTCAACCTTGTGAATCTTGTGGCTTTGCGAGCCGCGGGATTTGGTGGAAACCTCCAATTGAGTTGTGGAGTATGCCTCATCCTTACGGGTTTGGTGACGATCCAAGTGTCCCATAGTGGCTCATGGCACTTGATGTCTACGCACGCTTCTATTCTTGTAGACAGTGTTGGGCCTCCAAGAGCAGAGGTTTGTAGAACAGCAGCAAGTTTCCCTTAAGTGAATCACCCAAGGTTTATCGAACTCAGGGAGGTAAAGGTCAAAGATATCCCTCTCAAGCAACCCTGCAATTAATATACAAGAAGTCTCTTGTGTCCCCAACACACCCAATACACTTGTCAGATGTATAGGTGCACTAGTTCGGCAAAGAGATAGTGAAATACAAGTGATAGGGATGATTATTAGTAACTGCAATCTGAAATAAAGATGGCAGCAAGCAAACATGTAGCATAACTTGTTGTAAACGGTGTTTCAATGCTTAGAAACAAGGCCTAGGGATCATACTTTCACTAGTGGACACTCTCAACAATGATCTCATAACTGAATAAGTAAAAGCTACTCTTAAACACTCTCTTGTTGGATAACAAACACCATTCATTGTGTAGGGCTACAAAAGCACACCTCAAGCCGGAGTAAACAAGCGCCACAACGTCATAAAGGAGTCACACACGGTGCACACACTGTCACCTTTACACCGTGGAGAGTACCGGAGTTCATATTAAAGTAACCTATAGAGTGCATAATAGATAAAGAGTAACATCTACATATTCAACTAGATTAGCACAACTGAACACAAGTAAATACTACTCGGGATTATTCTCCTTCTTGATGAAGCAAGAGTACTATGCGTAGGGCTGCAAAAGCACACCTCAAAGTCTGAGTAAACAAACACCACAATTCCCAAGAATAAGCCATGATAAATGTCTAAATTATTCATAGAGTCACACAAGTACCCACACTGTCACCTTGATACCGTGTTGTCACAATGACTCCAGAAACTAGACAAAATCACTTGAGTAGCATAAACATTATTAATGTATTCAGCGATACTAGCAATACACATGATCACATAAAGATCACACCATGGGAGAGAGAGATGAACCACATAGCTACCGGTAGAGCCCTCAGCCTCGGGGGAGAACTACTCCCTCCTCATCATGGGAGTCAGCAGCGGCGATGAAGATGGCGGTGGTGTCGATGGAGATGACTCCGGGGGCAATTCCCCGTCCCGGCGGCGTGCCGGAACAGAGACTTCTGTCCCCCGAAACTTGACGTCGATGGCGGCGGCGCTGCGGAACTCTTCGTGGAATTGACTCTGTATTTTAGGGTTTTCGCGTCTGAGGCAATATATAGGCGAAGGGGCGATGTCGGTGGAGGTCCTGGGCTCCCTCCTCACCTCCCGGCGCGCCTGTGGGCCCAGCCGCGCGAGCATGAGGAGGAGGCCGTGGGCCTCCTCTGGCTTGCCCTTCTGGCTCCGTGTACCTCGGAAAAATAGGGACTTGGCCTTTTGTTTCGTGCAATTCCGAGAATATTCGCAGAAGTACTTTTCTGGAACCAAAAACAGCAGAAAACAGGGAACTGGCACTGTGCATCTTGTTAATAGGTTAGTCCCAGAAAATGCATAAAATGATATGAAGTGTATAAAACATGTAGCAAATGGTATATATAAGCATGGAACATCAGAAATTATAGATACGTTGGAGACGTATCAAGCATCCCCAAGCTTAGTTCTACTCGTCCTCGAGTAGGTAAAACGATAACAACAAATAATTTCTGAGGAGACATGCTTTCACACAATCTTGATCAATATATTGCAAGGCTCATGTCATGAATGAAGTGACTCAAACAATGGTCTATAGTTTGCTAACATAGATAAAGAGTAAACAATGAATCATATAAGCAAAAACTTTTCATGAATAGTACTTTCAAGACAAGCATCAAAAAGTTTTGCATAAGAGGTAACTCATAAAGCAATAGATTCAAAGTAAAAGGCATTGAAGCAACACAAAGGATGATTAAGTTTCAGCATTTGCTTTCAACTTGTAACATGTATATCTCATGGATAGTTGTCAACATAAAGCAATATAACAAGTGCAATAAGTAAACATGTAAGAATCAATGCACACAAAGTTGACACTAGTGTTTGCTTCTAAGATAGAAAGGAGTAGGTAAACTGACTCAACATAAAGTAAAAGATAGGCCCTTCGCAGAGGGAAGCAGGGATTAAATCATGTGCTAGAGCTTTTTAAGTTTTCGAAAGCATATAGAGAGCACAAAATAAGTATTTGAGAGGTGTTTGTTGTTGTCAACGAATGGTAGTGGGCACTCTAACCCCCTTGTCAACCAGACTTTCAAGAGCGGCTCCCATGAAGGACGTTATCTCTACCAGCAAGGTAGATCATCCCTCTTCTCTTTTGTTTACACATGTATTTTAGTTTCTTTATAGATGACACTCCTCCCAACCTTTTGCTTACACAAGCCATGGCTAA
The DNA here is from genome assembly GCA_947311845.1 of Poa pratensis. Classification (NCBI taxonomy): domain Eukaryota; kingdom Viridiplantae; phylum Streptophyta; class Magnoliopsida; order Poales; family Poaceae; genus Poa; species Poa pratensis. The sequence continues at coordinate 4,348,181 of CAMZMU010000015.1, forward strand.
CCGAATCCTCGGGTGCCTTCCAACATTCACATACCATGGAGGAGTGTCTATTTGCAAATTAAGTTGCTTACTGATAAATCAGGGCAAAACATGTGAAGAGAATTATTAATGAAAGTTGTAATTAATTGGGGCTGGGCACCCCGTTGCCAGCTCTTTTTGCAAATTATTGGATAAGCGGATGTATATGCCACTAGTCCATTGGTGAAAGTCTGTCAGAAGTAAATGACAAGATTGAAAGATAAAACACCACATACTTCCTCATGAGCTATAAAACATTGACACAAATAAGGAGTAATAAAGTTTTGAATAGTTTAAAGGTAGCACATGAAATATTTACTTGGAATGGCAGGAAATACCACATAGTAGGTAGGTATGGTGGACACAAATGGCATGGGTTTTGGCTCAAGTTTGGATGCACGAGAAGCATTCCCTCTCAGTACAGAGTTTAGGCTAGCAAGGTTGTTTGAAGCAAACACAAGTATAAACCGGTACAGCAAGAATCACATAAAAACATATTGCAAGTATTATAAGACTCTACACTGTCTTCCTTGTTGCTCAAACATTTTACCAGAAAATATCTAGACCTTAGAGAGAACAAATATGCATCCCAAGTCTCAACAAGCTCTACGGTAGTTCTCCACTACTAGGCTTTAACTACATGATGCAAGAGCTTAAACATGATCTACTTGAGAGCTCAAAACAATTGCAAAGTATCAAATCGAAACAAGACAATGATCTACAAGAATGCATATGTCTTTTCCAATACCAACTACTACATGTAGCATTTTCTTTCTTCCAAACAAACACCAATCAATTTATTTAAACATAAACTCTCCAAATGATAATATAATGCAGCAAGAGAGTATTTATAAACAAGTGCTAACAGCTCGAAGAGATGCATGAAAAACAGGAGCTAAAAGCACTGCAGTAGCTAGTTAAGAATACTCAACAAATATAAGTGAAGAACATGAGTATTCACATGAAAAAGCGGAGCGTGTCTCTCTCCCACACAAGGATTGCTAGGATCCGAATTTATTCAAACAAAAACAAAAATAAAAGCACACAGACGCTCCAAGTAAAGCGCATAAGATGTGAAAGAATTAAAATATAGTTTCACTAGAGATGACCTGATAAGTTGTTGATGAAGAAGGGGATGCCTTGGGCATCCCCAAGCTTAGACGCTTGAGTCTCTCTGAATATGGTTGGGATGAACCACGGGGGCATCCCCAAGCTTAGGCTTTTCACTCTTCTTGATCACATAATATCACCCTTCTCGCTTGATCCTTGAAAACTTCCTTCACACCAAACTCAAGACAGTTCTCATTAGAGGGTTAGTGCATAATCAAAAATTCTCATATTCTGTAATGATACAATCAATCCCAAAGCTTCTGGACATTAGCTACAGCCACCAATGCTTTGTGGAGCAAAGAAATCCACACAAACAGTAAAAGAGCGAATGCAAAACAAAAGGCAGAATCTGTCAAAAACAGAACAGTCTGGAATGACGAATTTTTTCGAGGCACTTAAGTTGCTCAGATGGATCTGGCCAAATAATGAAAGTTGCGTACATATCTCAGGAAGATGCGTGATTTTTTCAGAATTTTTGAATTTTCTACAGGGAGATAAGCTCAAATCGTGACAGCTAAAAATCTGTCACTGCGCAGAAATCCAAATCTTGCATCAACTTTCAATATAGAACTTTACTTGGCACAACAATGCAATAAAATAAAGATACAAAGGAGTTGCTACAGAAGTAACAACACCTTGACTCAAACAAAAAAAGCAAAAATAACAGAAAATAAAAACAATGGGTTGTCTCCCATAAGCGCTTTTCTTTAAAGCCTTTTAGCTAGGCATAGTGATTTTTATGATGCTCACATAAGATGAGAGTTGAAACATAAAAAGAGCATCAAGAAGCATATATAAAACATGTTTAAATCTAACACTCTTTCTATGCATAGGAGTCTTGTAAGAAAACAAGTCAATGAAGAACAAAGTGACTAGCATAGAAAGGCAAAACAAGTGTAACTTCAAAAATTTCAACATAAAGAGAGAAGACTTAATATTATTGTGATATATGAAATCGTGTCTCCCTCTCTCATAAGGACCAGTAGGTCTTAAAGTACCCAGCAAATAAAAGCAAATCAAGAGAAAGCTCAAAACATTCATCATAAAGAGAAGTTTAGTAACATGAAGATTTCTATAACCATACTTTCCTCTCTCAAAATAATTTTCAGCGGCATCATGAATAAACTCAACAATATAGCTATCACATAAAGCATTCTTATCATGATCCACATGCATAAAAGTATCATTACTCTCCACATAAGCATGAACATTATCATTAGTAATAGTGAGAGTAAAAGTATCACATCCATCATTGTAATCATCATAAATAGGAGGCATAGAATAATCAAATGAATTTTATCCTCAATAGTAGATGGACTGAGAATATCATATTCATCATTGTAAACATCATATATAGGAGGCATATCATAATCAACATAAACTATATCCTCAATAGTAGGTGGACTGAAAATATCACAATGATTATAATCATCATATATTGGAGGCAAAGTTATCAAAGCAAATTTCCTCCTTAAAGCTTGGGGGACTAAAAATATCATATTCATCACAACCAGCTTCCCCAAGCTTAGACTTTTCCATAGCATTGGCAATAATGGTGTTCAAAGAATTTATAGTAATACCATTGCTACCATCATGCAAACAAGCCTCCATAGGTTTTTTAATTTTCTCTTCAAAAGCATCATGTCCTAATTCAATATAAAGTTCATAAAGATCTCTAATTTTTTTGTTGTTTTCCATTAAGCCTAACTAGTGAAAATAAAAACAAGAAACAAAAAGATAAATTGCAGAATCTAAAGGAAATAACTTCGAGCACTCACACACTAGCAACAACACTAAAATAGCTTAGTAGCCAGAGGATGTGAATACCTTTTACCTTACCTCCCCGGCAACGGCGCCAGAAAATAGCTTGATGTCTGCTTCTATTCTTGTAGACAGTGTTGGGCCTCCAAGAGCAGAGGTTTGTAGAACAGCAGCAAGTTTCCCTTAAGTGAATCACCCAAGGTTTATCGAACTCAGGGAGGTAGAGGTCAAAGATATCCCTCTCAAGCAACCCTGCAATTAAGATACAAGAAGTCTCTTGTGTCCCCAACACACCCAATACACTTGTCAGATGTATAGGTGCACTAGTTCGGCGAAGAGATAGTGAAATACAAGTGATATGGATGATTATAAGTAGTAACTGCAATCTGAAATAAAGATGGCAGCAAGCAAACATGTAGCAGAACTTGTTGTAAACGGTGTTTCAATGCTTAGAAACAAGGCCTAGGGATCATACTTTCACTAGTGGACACTCTCAACAATGATCTCATAACTGAATAAGTAAAAGCTACTCTTAAACACTCTCTTGTTGGATAACAAACACCATTCATTGTGTAGGGCTACAAAAGCACACCTCAAGCCGGAGTAAACAAGCGCCACAACGTCATAAAGGAGTCACACACGGTGCACACACTGTCACCTTTACACCGTGGAGAGTACCGGAGTTCATATTAAAGTAACCTATAGAGTGCATAATAGATAAAGAGTAACATCTACATATTCAACTAGATTAGCACAACTGAACACAAGTAAATACTACTCGGGATTATTCTCCTTCTTGATGAAGCAAGAGTACTATGCGTAGGGCTGCAAAAGCACACCTCAAAGTCTGAGTAAACAAACACCACAATTCCCAAGAATAAGCCATGATAAATGTCTAAATTATTCATAGAGTCACACAAGTACCCACACTGTCACCTTGATACCGTGTTGTCACAATGACTCCAGAAACTAGACAAAATCACTTGAGTAGCATAAACATTATTAATGTATTCAGCGATACTAGCAATACACATGATCACATAAAGATCACACCATGGGAGAGAGAGATGAACCACATAGCTACCGGTAGAGCCCTCAGCCTCGGGGGAGAACTACTCCCTCCTCATCATGGGAGTCAGCAGCGGCGATGAAGATGGCGGTGGTGTCGATGGAGATGACTCCGGGGGCAATTCCCCGTCCCGGCGGCGTGCCGGAACAGAGACTTCTGTCCCCCGAAACTTGACGTCGATGGCGGCGGCGCTGCGGAACTCTTCGTGGGAATTGACTCTGTATTTTAGGGTTTTCGCGTCTGAGGCAATATATAGGCGAAGGGGCGATGTCGGTGGAGGTCCTGGGCTCCCTCCTCACCTCCCGGCGCGCCTATGGGCCCAGCCGCGCGAGCACATGAGGAGGAGGCCGTGGGCCTCCTCGGGGCTTGCCCTTCTGGCTCCGTGTACGCCTCGGAAAAATAGGGACTTGGCCTTTTGTTTCGTGCAATTCCGAGAATATTCGCAGAAGTACTTTTCTGGAACCAAAAACAGCAGAAAACAGGGAACTGGCACGGTAGCATCTTGTTAATAGGTTAGTCCCAGAAAATGCATAAAAATGATATGAAGTGTATACAAAACATGTAGCAAATGGTATAATATAAGCATGGAACATCAGAAATTATAGATACGTTGGAGACGTATCAGCACTGCACAATGGTGGGGGCACGAAGGAGATTATGGTTTACCATTAACGGCTATTCGTGGATCACTTTGTGACTCACATTCGAATGGCTTAACATAAGTTGTTAGTACACACATTGGTGAACCTAGCTTGTTTATGTTTTGTGTTTAAGATAATTTTGTTCCACATTATTAAAGTCTAAACCGTAATAATTTTAATCACATATTCACCTCACTCTAGGTGACATCCATGTCCTTTCATGCCTGCTCCGAAAAGTACCCCCATGGATTCTGACTCTGGCTCCATTTCATCGGTCACTGAGCCCACCAAGGAATCCGAGCAGAGGAGCTCGCTGAAATCACGAACAACGGCAAGCTTGAAAGGACAAGGATGTCGCCTAGAGGGAGGGGGGGTGAATAGGCGATTAAAACTTTTCTGATTTAGGCTTGATAATTGCGGAATAAAACTATGTGTTTAAATTAACAAGCCAACAACCTAAATAAACTAGGCTCACCTATGTGCACCAACAACTTATGCTAAGCAAGACAAGCAACAAGGTGATAGCAATATAGAATACTTCAAGCACGAAGGCTATCACAATGTAAAGTGCATAAGTAAAGAGCTCGGGTATAGAAATAACCGAGGCACGTGGAGACGAGTATGTATTCCCGAATTCCTCCTTGTTAAGGGAGTACGTCTCGTTGGAGAGGAGTGAACCAACACAATGGTTCAACAACCACAAAGGTTTCACCTTCTTCTCCGATGAACCGCACCACAAAGGTTTGGTTCACCTTCCACTATCGGAATCCTTCGAGGCGGAAATCCGGAGCCTTTCAACAACGATCCGGGGCACAACCCACAACGGGATTGGGGGCTCCCGAACAGCTACAAGTGACCACACAAGGGTCTCAACCACCACACGGGCGTCTAGGGTCCAAGGACCCAAGAGTAACAAGTTCACAAGCTTTCAACTTCCACGAATCCTCGTGGAGAGCACAAACCGATGCAACGAAGCAATGGCAAGAGCACAAGGCTCAAATCCTTCACTCTCGAATCCCACCACAAGCAACTAATGCTTATGGGGGGAGAAGAGAGGAAGAACAACGAAGAACACAACAAATGGAACTTCAAGATCAAGATCTACTAGGTTCCCTCACTTATAGGAGGAATGGATTGGATGAATATGTAGATCTAGATCTCCTCTTAATTTCCCTCAAAGATATGCAAGAATCATGGGAGGGAATGAGAGGAAGGCAAGCTTTTTCCAAAGATCAACAATGGAGGAGAGAGGGGAGAAAAACTTGCTCAAGAGATATGTGAAACAATGGGGAAGAAACCCTTTAAAAAGCTCACTGAAAAATAGCCGTTGGGCTGAAAAAGGAGGCCGGTCGAGCTGGCAAGGAGCCGGCCTGGCAGTGGCCTGGGCGCGCCGGCCTGTGGCCCGGCCTGGGCTGGCCTGGCAGCCGGCCTGCTGCCCGAGGCGCTCGGCCTGTGGCCCGGCCTGGGCCGGCCTGTGGGCTGGCTGCCTGGCAGAGCCGACCGGCCTGTGGCCCGGCCTGGGCCGGCCTGGGAGCCGGCCCGCGCAGAAATAAAACTTCTAAAAACCATATCTTTTTCAATAAAAATCCAAATGAGATGAAACCAACTTTGTTGGAAAGATAACGACGAGAGCTGGAGGAGATATCACACATGGAAGGTGTGGATCTTGTCTCGAGTAGGACCGGTAATATTTCCAACACCGAGAACGTAACAGGTTTTCCATCCGGATTCCGTTTTCAATGATCTTGGGCTTGCTCCGAAGATAATCACAAGCACTACAAGATCATGCATATACACATCATAGTCCATCATGTGAGGAGGATAACACAAGAGGAGAGATTGACCTCTCTACAAGAGACGAACCAGTAAAACTTCCAACATCAAAAACACCACAAGATATCCAAATGAAATCCGTTTTTGATGAACTAGAGCTTGGTATGGAGATGAACACAAGCTCTAAATTCTCACATGAATAAAAGCCAAATAAGAACCAAGAAAGATGATATGCCAAATATGCAAATGTTTGAGCTCTCCACAAAGGTGCGATCAAGTTACTCACTTGAGAGCCCCTCTTGATAGTACGCCGTCTATCCTATAACCCGGTCTCCCACTAACACCACGAGACCGGTAAAATAGAAAACCTATCAAGATCATACCTTTGCCTTGCGCATTCCACTTGAGCTCGATGATGACGATCTTGACTCTCGCAAGATGGAACACCTTTCTTGATTGTGCTTGCTAGCACATGCTTGATGAAGACTTCTCTAAATACTCCCCCATACACCATTATGGGAGAGCCTTGCTAAACTCCGTCTTCATGAATCCACTTGCACTTCATCTTCTTATCTTGATATAGATGATGGCTTGGAGATAAACATGGAGTTCACTCAATCTTCTTTTCCAAGCCATGCTTGCAATAAGCTCAACTCTTCACATGACCATTCTTCATATAAACCCTTGGATGGAACCTTGGTCATCATGAAATCTTCTAGAGTCCAACACATGAACTCCAATCTTTTCCTATGGACAAGATCTACAAGTATATCTCAATGCAAACATTAGTCCATAAGGATTGTCATTAATTACCAAAACCACGCATGGGGCAACACATGCCCTTTCAATCTCCCCCATTTTGGTAATTGATGACAATCCCTTTTACGAGGGTTTATATAATGAATTAAGCAACCATGCAACACAAAGAGCAAGGATGCAAGAGCATGAAAGGCAAATGCTTAAGAACGAAACTAAAGCATAACACCAAATTCCCTTAAACCCTCTAAACTTCTCCCCCATTGGCATCGATTGCCGAAATGGGAGGAAAAATTTAGAAGGCCAATATAGTAAGAGCTCCCCCATAATGTGTGCATTTCTCATAATATGAGTGAAATCAAATGCACATATCCAATGACGAATAGAAGAAGGGAGATCAAACTATATTGAGGATCCAAAGATTGCAAAAGAGAAACAAATTGAAAGATACTTCGACAAAAGAAGTAACCAATCAAAGGATCCGAAAACCAATTGAACATAAGAAGATATTATGATAAGACCAACCAAGTGTTCTAAAAAAACAAGAGGGAACTCCCCAAGGTACGTGCACAATGTAGGATTTGTATTTCAATATGTGTGCACAACATGGAATCCTCACTCCCTCCTAGATAATTTTGAACACAAACACAAGAGTTGCAAATAGGTCCACAAGCTTATTAAGATGCAAACATATACCAAATGAAAAACAAAGCTTGTGCCTTTTAGAAACCACCAAAAAATCAAAGGCAATAAAAGTGGTTACTAAAGAATTGGAATACCAATTAAAGATGTAACTATTGTCATGTGTATAAGTTTCTAAGTAGACACCAATCACGAAGATATAAGTCCACAAATAAACATGCACACACAAAATAGATACAACGGTGAAGAACATGATATCCAAGCGGAAGTCATATATATACCAATAAGATCATTGCTTAAAAGCATAGCACAAAGCTCAATTTTATCTTAAAGGATATAGATGAACTTCCAACACAATCTCATCATAGCATCAAAAATATCCACAAGGGAAAATGAAAGTTGGGATGCTCCGAGAAAGATAACAAGTATCGCAAGAGGCAAATGATTTTGAAGAAACATCAAATTGCATATGCGAGACATAGAGTAGAAAGTGCTAGATTAACATATTTGGGATTGGTGAATCATGAAAATGATTATGTATATTCCCCTTGATATGTAATCATCCCGGCTTACTCACATTTGCAATAAAGTTGTTTTGCAAGAACCAAATGAATTGCAACAAAAAGAGATTCATGCCATGAAACAACCTACACAAGGTTGAAAGCTAGAAAAATATGCATGAGGTAGATACTTGTTACCGAGATAGCATTGGTGATGTAGAAGATAAGAGTTCACGATCATCCGAGCTTGGCTCTAATAAGCACATGGTGATAACACCTTCCTTGTAAGTGAGACAAGCTTCCAATGCATCTCCGATGTACCTAAAACAAATTCAAGTACAACATGGTACCCAAACTCATTGGGTCCAAAGTAGTTAGAGCAACTACAATACATAGGACAAACTCCACATAAATATGTGCATATTGATATGAAATTGAATTTCATGCACATCTTAGCCATTTAGGATTTGATGGAGTTTATCCTATATATTGGATCAACGAAAGTAAGCATGCCATAAGATATACATATAGTAAATATGCATGCACAAGACTTTCAAGAACCAAACGAGATACAATTTGGACAAAACACCAATTAAACCAAGAAAGCACACACAAGTGTGACAAGAAACAATTGCCAAATTATATCAAAGACCCAAATCAACACATGATTGAAGATACCACTTTGAAAAGATACCAAATGAAAGCAAGATACCAATTGATGAAAATATCATCAAGGAATAAACCAAACCCTCTACACTTTTCATGATGGCACAAAGTACCAAGACGAAAATGTTTGTCTTCCAAAGAGACACGTCATCGGGATCAATACCAAGCGAAGACAACTAATGTTCAAAAGCATATAGGATTGCTCCCCCAAGATGTGTGCATTATTTATGATCTTGCATTTGAATACAAAATGCACACAAATGGATCATCACTCTCCATAACATATTATTCAAACACTAGTCATGTTCAAGAAAGGCAAGAAATTGCAATACCAATTTAAAGAACGGTGTTCTACTCAAGTAGGATAGCTTCCCAAAGAATAGTGCATTATCAAGAAGTATGACTTTTGAATGTCAATGCACAAAATTGGATCATTGCTTTTCCTAACACAAGAAGGCATAAAACAAATTTTGAGTAGAGCAACAAGGATCCAAAGATACAAGGAAGACAAAAGGAGTTAGATCAAAAAAATCCTTGGCAATAAAATAAGGCAATTCAAAGCAAGAGACAAAGTGAAGATGGTCCACAAATTTCACCACACATATGAGTATCACTTGTCAAGGACAAGGAGTATATAGAGATATTTCTCGGTGGTATAGAAATGATATTGAAGACCAATTTCACAACAAATAAGCATATGGCAAAAGATAAGATTTAAAGGCCAAAGCTTAAAAGATAGATATTCTTGATAGCTTCAAGTATTCACGCGATCATGCAAAGCCACTACAAAGAGTAGCTTGAAGCAATCGATTTCCCAAAAGGATATGCGAACATATTTGGGGAAAACCGTACCAAGAATGTCCATCACAAACAAGATCCAAAAGATTGATTAAACAAATCATTTTACCAAAATGGAACTTGTTTGAGCAACATGCCACATAGGAATAAGATAATGAAGAATATCAATTCTAGGTGACAATACCTCACATGTTCACATTTTCTAGGCTTGTAATATGCACATAGCTTATTACTCCCCCATAATGTGATAATCCATTATTTTAAACAAGAGGCAAACAAAACCAACTCGAGAAATTAATGGACATTATAGAATTTGAATTTCTCATGAGCATGACATACCACATAGAGAATAGATAATATTAATATGTCAACACTAAGTGGTATTCCTCATGTAACACAATTTTAGGATTGTGAAGTGCACGAAGCATATCACTCCCCAAAATAGGATAGTCCATTAATCTCTCAAAAAGAGAGCCAACAAGATAAGATATCAAATAAAAGAAATAAGGCTCAACACAAGTAAATGGTGTGCAAACCAACATACACATACATACACATACTTGATTACTCAAGATAAGTAAGTAGAGAGCACAACACATACAACACTAGCAAGGTACAAAACCTAACACATGCAAGGGTGCAAGCAACTTTCAATGTATATATGATTTAAATAAAAGTTACCGCAAGGAGGAACATTGGATATGAGATAGAACAATATAATCCAAATGACTTGGCTTGAGATAATATAATTGATGAAGATCCCTTAATTCTTCATGATGTAGCCAAGTCTCCAATGCCCTCCAACAACACCTATTGATCAAGTTTTAGCTTGTTGGTCCCCAACCAAGTTGGGTCCTAAGAGGTTAGTCACAATAGGCTTGGCAACCCAAATGGTTCTTTTCTTGACACCACTTTGAGTACCAACATATTTGGCAAACACATTGCCAACCTTATCCTTCCGAAGAGAATAATCATCATTAATAATAATGGGGTTGGATAAGGTACCATTTGTGCATGAAGAAGCAACGTGACCCTTCTCACGACATAGGTAGCAACATCTACTTCCTCCTCTCTTCTTAGTTGGAGTCTTGACTTGAGGAGGGGTAGCTTGATTCTTCTTGGGAAGAGGCCGTTCTTCAACTTGAGGAACTTGAGTTTGAATTTGAGGCTTCTTCCCTTGTTGCTTCTCACTAAGAGACTTCTTCTTCAAAGGGCAAGATCTAACATGGTGCCCTTCAACTTTGCACTTGAAGCAAACAATCTTGGCCGAATCTTTAACTTGTTCTTGGCCCTTTTTCTTCTTGTTGAACTTGGACTTGTTCTTGATATTGGAGTTGAATCCAAGTCCACTCTTGTCATTGGGGCGTCTTTGAACACTCAACATATTGTCAAGTGTAGAATCCCCAACATGACGCTTTTCCAAGTCTTTCTTCAAAGAAGTGACTTGGGCCTTGAGCTCATTTAATTCTTCTACATGGTTAGTATCAACAAATACTAGAGGAAGTAGAAGCTTCATTGTTAGAGCAACAAGGCATGGAAAGTAATTCATCACAAGATGTAGCAACATTGTGAGTGGATGAATTACTAGGACTAGCACATGGCAATAAAGCATTTTTAGTCGAAGTTGTGCCTTTGTCCACATGAGGCTCACAAGATGTTACCTTTGTATGATAGCCTCATGAGCTAACTTTAGCCTAGCATAGGATGCTAGAAGATCATCATTAGAGCTAGATAGCTTTTCATGACTTTCTTCCAATTTCCTATACTTGCTAGTTAGCAACTCAAGTTGAGCCCTTAGCTCAACATTCTCCTTCAAAATAGATGCTTCACAAGAAGTGGAGTTAGTAGCACAAGCATCATTAACATTAGAAATGGAAGAAGACAACTTGGCAAGCTCATCATTTTTAGATAGTTGAGTTTGGAGTTGATCATGAGACTTGATAAGGAGAGAGTGTTCACTTTCCTCAATTAGTCTAGCATTGCCAACACCAAATTCAACTTTTCCTTTTTAAGCACTTTATATTTAGCAATAGCATGATCTCTTTCCTTAATGATTTTAGCAATAATAAGATCATTTGATTCATCAAGAGATTCAAGTTTCTCCTCAAGAGACACTCGAAACTCTTACTCTTCCTCAAGGGCATTCATTAAGGATGCCTTTTCATCGGCATCCTCTCTCTCAATTTGACATTTCTTGAGAAATTGAGTTTCCAAGTCCTCAATGATTTCCCTACTCTTAATAGCATAAACAATGATTTCACTTAGAGGAGGGATAGCTTTGCTACCTTTGGGGAGAGCACCAAATACCATCTCACCCTTCTTTGTTATGGATTCAACATCCATAAGCGCTCCATGAGAATCCCCATCCACATCATCACAAGATGGAGAGGGTTCCAAAGGTGGAGAAACCTTTGAATCCTTAGCCATAAGGCAAAAATGAGTAGTGGGCAAAGATGGTGAAGAGATACTTGAAGCACCATTGAAATCCACGTCTTGTTCCAACAAATGTTGTGATTCCTCTACATTGTTAGCCACACAAGAAATAGAGGATATGGAAGTATTGTTTTCATGGCAACAAGACGAATGAAGCATATCATCATGAGATTTAGTTAAACAACTATTACATGATATGCAAGGACTAACAACACTAGCATGTAAAACATTTGTAGTGCTAGAAGTGTTTAAGTCCAAAGATAGATCATTGCAATGAGATAGAGATGAAGTATAGTCAATAGAATATTCACCATCAACAAAGCAATTTCTATCACCACTCACCATATCATTACCTTGTGTCAAAACACATGTTGGTGAAGTGGAAGAAGATGTGAACTCATCACGGCCGGAAGTGGAAGGAGAACAATCATCCTCAATAATGTCGGACACTTCATATATATCTTGAAGCTTGGTCCATAGCTCATGAGCGTTCCGAAAGGCATGATTGATGCAAGAACTACATCGCTCAAAACACATATGAGACAATTAGATACACGAGTATCGAGATAAGAGTTTTCCTCATCCTCTAAAGATAAGTTTTGGGAATCCTTTGGAGGAGAAAAACCCATATCTACAATTCTCTTAAAATTTGGGTTTATGTCCCTAAGAAGGTTAAGCATGCGAATTTTCCAAACATCATAATTTGTGCCATTGAAAATAAGAGTGGGATCGTGCACTAATTCTCTAAACGACATCTTTACTCTCTAGGCGGTAAAGCCCAAAGAGAGCCCAGTCTCTGATACCAATTGATAGGACAAGGATATCGCCTAGAGAGGGGGGGGGGTGAATAGGCGATTAAAACTTTTCCGGTTTAGGCTTGATAATTGCGGAATAAAATTATGTGTTTAAATTAACAAGCCAACAACCTAAATAAACTAGGCTCACCTATGTGCACCAACAACTTATACTAAGCAAGACAAGCAACAAGGTGATAGCAATATAGAATACTTTAAGCACGAAGGCTATCACAATGTAAAATGCATAAGTAAAGAGCTCGGGTATAGAAATAACCGAGTCACGCGGAGACGAGGATGTATTCTCGAGTTCCTCCTTGTTAAGGGAGTACGTCTCGTTGGAGAGGTGTGAACCAACACAATGGTTCAACAACCACAAAGGTTTCACCTTCTTCTCCGATGAACCGCACCACAAAGGTTTGGTTCACCTTCCACTATCGGAATCCTTCGAGGCGGACATCCTTGTCCTTTCAAAGCTGCTCGCACCCATCAAGGAGAAGTTCACGCGCTCTGCCTATCGCACGGAGAAGCGACACCGTTTTGCCGACCACTAGGTCGCCGTGATCAGCGAAGCGTCGCTCCAGCATGACATCTGGCTGAGCCTCGAGCACGCAGCGGAGCAGCGACGCTGGGAGAGGGAGGAGCGCCGTCAATGCATCTTCCTGCGTGAACTCCGGCATGGGAACAACTAGTCCGATCACGTGCACATCGTACGCCGACGCCGAGCAGCAGCCCCCTAAAGTATATACGTTCTAGTTTCTGTCGTTTGAACTATGTTTCGATTAACTGAAGTTAGCCTGAGTTTTTTTTTTTAATTCCGAGTGCAAATTATCCGGTATCTGTTCTGCGTAATTGATTTGCAAGCTGAAAATCAGTTTCGAGGGAACCGAAAACTTCTTTTCCGGGGCAAGATTATTGGTATCTGCTAGAGATTACATATTAATATTCTACATCGACAGAGTCCACATCAGATTTTGGTCTCAGTTATGCATCGATTTGACCGGTTGAATTGTCACTGATGTGGTGCAATACAACCGTGAGAAGTTACGTGCTTTGCAGCAGAAAAATAGCCGGAGGGAGATGGGATTGGTGGGGCCAACAGGGATGCGCTGTCCACCGTGTCGTACACGTGTGACTGTGTAGGAGCCGGTCAGGAAAGAGAGAAACAGCTGTCCTGAGCAATTGCTTATCCAAAACGCGACCGAATTCGACTCCAACTCGTTCGATCTCACCGCCTCTTTTGCATCCCCTTGTCCACACGCTTGTCTTCCCTCCCGCTCGCATGGCAGCGAGCCATGGCGTCTCTGTTCACACCTCACCCTCACCCTCTCCCTCTCCCCACCCGCATCTTCTTCTTCTCCGCTGCCTCCTCGTCCTCTGTTGCCCTCAAGCATGTACTTCCTCCACTTCCATGCCACGCTCGCAACCCGTTCGACGTATTGCCCCAAAGCGACGGCAGCTCTGACGACGTTGCAAACGGCAATCCCCAAAGAGCCAAGGAAGGTGGAGCAGGCTCGGTCAGCGTATCACGTACAACAGTGCAGGGTGGCTTGACACAGGAGGCGAGCTTGTCGGCACGGCAGGGAAGGAGCCGTGTGGCAAGACGCTGGATAAGAGGGGGTGACAGGCTTGTGCCTGGAGAAGGTACGGACGGGGAAGTTGTAGAGAAAGGTTGGAAGGGAGGCCAGGCTATTGATGGGGATTCTGAAGGGCGTAGGCGGGGCAGAAGCTGGACGCGCAGCGGAATGCGGGTGCAGGAACCTGGGAAGGCTGGAAATTTGGCAACAAGTGGTGAAGATAGAGGAGGAGGAAATGTGAGTAAGAGGGGGAAGCGATCCAAGGGTGGTGAGCAGGGAGGCAAGCTGAGAGTTGAGCTGGATATGTGCTCAAAGAGAGGAGATGTAATGGGAGCGATCGACCTGTATGATTCTGCGGTGAAGGAGGGGATCAGGATGGGGCAGCACCATTACAACGTGCTGCTTTACCTCTGTTCTTCTGCTGCCCTTGGAATTGTCCAACCGGCAAAAAGCGGCACCAATGGTAAATTAGATTGTTCGTCGGCTGAAAGCTCAGGGTATTCGGATGACAATGATATGCGTGAAGACCATGATTGTGACCAGGAGAGAAATAAGGTCAATTTGTTTCGTTTGGAGGAAACAGCTACCAGCATACCAGTTAGTGACGAGATCAAAGACTATGCACGGACTCGAGGATTTGAGATATTTGATAAAATGTGCTCGGAGAAAGAGAGAGTTCCGATGAGTGAGGCTGCGTTGACTGCAGTTTCCCGTATGGCGATGTCCATGGGGAACGGTGACATGGCATTTGAAATTGTCAAACAAATGAAAGAGCTGGGTATAACACCAAAGTTGCGCTCATATGGTCCTGCGTTGATAGCATTTTGCAACAGCGGCAATGTTGATAAGGCATTTGAAGTAGAGGCCCATATGTTGGAGTCTGGGGTCACACCTGAAGAGCCTGAGTTGGGGATGCTTCTTAGGGCTTCCGTGGTCGCCAGGCAAGGTAATAGGGTCTATTACTTGCTGCATAAGTTCAGGACTACAGTAAGACAGGTATCTCAATCTACAGCCGAATTGTTAGAGGCTTGGTTTAGGAGCTCAACAGCATCCAAAGTGGGGAAGAGAAAGTGGGATATCTGTGCTTTAGCAAAAGCAGTTGAAAACAATGGAGGGGGTTGGCATGGTTTGGGTTGGTTAGGGAGGGGAAAATGGATCATAACACACTCGCACATTGATAAGAATGGTGTCTGCCTTGCTTGTGGAGACAAGTTGGCTATTATAGACCTTGATCCACAAGAGACAGAAGATTTTGCCACAATGGTGGCAAACCTAGCTCTCAAGAGAGAGAGGAATTCAAACTTTGAGAACTTTCAGGTAATCTCGGATTGTTATTTTGTTGATTTTGAACTATGTGGCTACCTATGTGTTACGAATATGGTACAGAACTGATAACGGCCAGATAGATGGATGCTAAATAATCGTGCATTGCAATGGGTAAAACGAACTAGACTACGCAACAGGTAGGACCACCGGTGATGTCAATCTTATCCCGCCACAGCCTCATCGTCTTATATATTAGTGTCATTTTCAAGTAATTTGATCCCAACTTCGGTGGCAAACAGAACCACAATCTCAAACGCTTGCAGCAGATTTAACTGATCACAACAAGAGGAGGGGGGTAATGAGATATAGTTTTCAATTCAAAGAGAAATTTGCATTGTGTGTGAAGTAAATATCCAATTATAACGTGATAGAAAATACCAGCATGTTTTGTAGATGTATTTAATTTTTTACAACGAAATGTAAAAATAAATTTGCAACTATTCTAGAATATCTTAATTCTGCACTGTAATGATTTTTTTAGCAGACCTGCCACTTGCTGCATTTGAATAAAAACTCTTAAAATCGTACTACCTCCGATCCAAAAAAAGCGTCGCGTGCCATACGTACCAGTTATACTAGCTAGGTTGTTTTCGTACGAATCTTTTAAGGGATCGGAGGGAGTAACTAGTTTGAGGCTTCAGTGACACTTTTAAAACTAGTGTCAGCCCTATTTTATATACCTGATACATTGGAAGCGTGCTGCTTGTGTATCCACTCAAGTTTCCATATAATAGTTGCGCTATAATGGAGCCCACCATATATGGTGCTGCTTCTAATTTGGTATCTATCTTACCTTTTGCACGTTATTGTTCCCTACTCAGAAATGGCTGGAAAAGCATGGCCCTTTTGAAGCAGTTATGGATGCTGCCAATGTTGGTCTTAGCCAGAGGCATCTTTCCTTGAGTAAGGCGAGTATGTTGGCATAAATGGTCTTCTATTTGGGAGAAAAGTGATACATTTTTTATTTTCACTCATCGTTTTACTGGCAGGTCAATGCTGTTGCTGATGCCACACAGAAAAGGTTTCCATCAAGAAAGTGGCCTTTGATAGTTGTGCATAACAGACACCTCACTGGGAAGCACATGAAAAACCCTGCTAATAAGAAGTTGGTCGAAAAGTGGAAGCAAGCGAATGCTCTATATGAAACCCCCACTGGTTCAAATGATGATTGGTAAGCTTTTGAGATGCCTCTAGGAACCTGTACAGTAACTTTCCTCTGAAGATAGCTACTTCAAAAAGCTCAGTTTGTTTTATTCATGTCTAGTATTTATTATCAGTTTCGAGTTATCAATGTTTTGAACATCAATGTAAAAGAAAAGAACTTGTTTGTTATAAACCATGTAATGTAGTGTGTTTTGTTCCTTACCGACATGTTTTAGTGTTGGTCCTACATGGCCAAAGTATTCAACATTCTCGCTTTTGCCTGTTGCCTTATTGCTATCCATAAATTATTTGTAACAGTATATCCTACTCTGGTGAAGTAAGTAATATCATGGGCATGTATTCAGGTACTGGTTATTTGCTGCTATCAGATGGAAATGCTTGATAATTACCAATGATGAAATGAGAGACCACACGTTTCAGCTCCTGGAAAAAGATTTTTTCCCCAAATGGAAGGAAAGGCATCAGGTTTGGATCATGTATTTGACAGAAAATTGCTCCAATAGTCTAGGCTAATTCTGCTTTTCCTCTGTCAAGTACGACATTGCATTACACTTTTTAGTGTGGATTTCGAAAATAACAAGCTACGTTTCGGGGAAATAAAACACTTTCATCTGAATGTTTGAACATGTTGAAGATAAGGACAAATGTGACTGTAACAATTTGAGGTGACATGTACTCAAACATCCAAAGAAACTAGAAGGTCATGGAATAACATGTGTTAGCACAACCTGCTAATAATTGGCACTTGATATTTTGATTAACGCACACACTATCTTTCACCAAAATCATTACCTAAATAACAGTAACAAATATGATAAGATAAACTGCTTGCTCATTCACAGCGTCATCTTTACGAACAGGTACACTTCACTTTTGGAGACAACAGCGTTACATTTCAGATGCCACCTCCTTGCTCGGTTGTAATTCAGGTTTGAATTTAGTTATTAAATTAGTATTGAATCTTACGGCATGTAGCCATAGCCATCTACTTGAAGCTCCATATTGTAATTATTTGATTTGTTCATTTATTTATTATCTTAATCTCCTCAAGATGGTTAAGGACAATCTAGGAAGATCATTATTGCTATATGAGCTCAGATCCCGAGATATCCACGTTTAGCAATGATAAAAGGCTCATGTTGAATGGGTCTTTTAGGCAGTACAACTGTAACATCTGTTGTTCTAGCTTCGACCTTTAGCTGGCAAGAATTAATTGAAATATAATTATTGAGTTATGCACAGACACTGTCTTCTTTTGTTTTCAATGCTTCAATCAGATTCTTCTAGCCCATTGTTCTTTATCTGGACAGACCTTGTAATTGTTCCACGCATTACCTCTAAAACCCAGGAATCGGAGAAAGGCCATTGGCATATCCCTGTCACCGAGGAAGGTTCACCAGATGGAGAACGGACCTGGTTATGTATGACACGGCGCAATCAGGTGGAGAATATGTTGAATTGGGAGTCGATTCAGAACTTTTGAATGAAGCACAATACCAATTGACATTCTTCTAAAGCTAAATGTTTACTATTCTTTTCTGAACTATCAGGTCAGTATCTCATTTGCACTCTATTCATGTATTATCTATGCATGGAACTGCACGGTATTTTTTAGATTCTAAGCTTGAGGGTAACTAGATTTCAGGGACCAACCACATTATCAGCAGACAAACCATATTATCTGGCGAAGTTAGTTATCCGTGCTTATACAAGCAATGTTGTTGATGATTGTCTTCTGCTTGAAACAGGATCTCTTCTAAAAAGGCAGCATTTGCTGTTCTACCCTTCTGATTGGCACCGCTTAACAAGTGGCATTCCCACATGATAAAAAAGGACTGAGTTATTGTGTTGTTATACTGTAGTTTAAAGTTGCACGATTAGTATAGTTTTATTTCCAACTGTAGGTATTTATATGACTTTGTTCGTCTCACCAGGTTTGTCCGTTTTCTTGGGAAGTGGCATTTCACAACATTTATTCCTTAAGATTTTAGCTGCAACTATCAACTCCTTAATAATTCTTTGACCAATGGACTCCCTGCCCCCTCTTGCCAATCTGATATGACTAGGGTGCGCTGCATGTTTCTATCTCGTGGTATTGTATCTCTAAGCTTAAGGGTTTTTTTCTCTTTGTATTATGCGATGCAATTTAAAATTGAGTACAAATGCCCAACTTACGTCACCTCCATGGTGTCATATTTTGTTCTTGGAAAAGATAAAAATTCCTCAGGATAACATCGTCGGGACAAAATGGTAGGCATATGTGTTACAAATGTTAATGTAAACTTACTACTCTTAATGAGATACGTGAGACTTTAAATTCATTTTCTAAAAACCTAAACATGATCTCTTCATATTGGTTGAACATGAAGATGCGTTATTAGAAGGTAAGATGCAGATGTATGCATCTCGTAGCCATAGGGTTTTGGTTCTCTCTGTTTTTGCTTTGATAGCTCTGTAGACTAGCTTAGTTTTGTTTCTATTTGCTTGGCTTGGCTTGGCTTCTCTCTCGACAATTTTGTTTGTAACCTTTGGACCATCTTGGCGTTCTTCTTCTAATACAATGACGTTTGGGCACATTTCTGAGAGAAACAAACTTGGCCTGTTCATTGGTTGAATATGCAGATGTATGCAGATATATTAAAAATATCTAAGATGTGTTTGAAACTTTTTACAGAAACCACAATGCTAATATGCTAGTGTAAATAAAAGAGGTTGCACAAAAAAGTTGATATAAGAGCAAGAATATCAAGATGACATCTGATATCCCTCTTGCTAGAAAAAGATGGTGAAAACAGCAAGATACTCGAAACTCTTGGTCTCTGCCTGATTTTTATACAGATAGATGTTGACAACACACTTGCTAAGATATCACACAGGAATCATAGATCTCATGATCTACTTTCGTTCCAATATATACCCTACCTAAAAAGGGAATTTACATCAATAATCTATCTGCCATCGTACAAAAAATGGCAAAAGGAATTATTTACTACGAGGTAGAGCTTTTGCTGCTGGCAAGAGAAGCAAAACCAATCATCTAGTCAACATTCTTCTTACAAGCCACCAACCTTACCAGCTGCAGGTTTGTTATGCTTCATTTTGGCAATACTAAGAAGATCGCCAAAGAGAGTGTCTTCTGGTCTGCCTGATTTATTCTGCTGCTTCAGGGAAAAGGACGTCGCTGCTCCATTCAAAGTGCCATCTTGAGCAGAAAGCCCATTCATTCTCTGAGAAAGTTCATTTGCACTGGTATACGCGTATGCGGCATTTGGAATATAGTAGCCTCCAGATTGCTGCCCATACCCATAACTGGCCATCTGAACGGCATATATCTGCTGATGGTTCATCCCATAAAACTGTCCACCAACCATCGGTTGAGAATACATGCCCATGCCTTGGTTAATGCCTTGGTTAAATTGCATCGAAGGATACACGCCCCCCTGTTGCATGTTCGGCACAGACTGTTGTGATTGTAGAGCCCCATGCTGCATGCTGAGCACTGGTTGCACCCTGGGCATTTGTTGTGTTGAAATGAATCCTTGACCAGGTTGGCCAATTTGTGTTGATTGGAGTTGCATGGTGACCGGTTGCACTGGCATTGCACCAAGTTGGCTATGTTGGGGCTGATTACCCATGGACTGCTGAATTTCCCAGGGTGGTGGTGGAAGGTCTCTGTTTTTATCCTCTACACCTGTTAATAGGAGATTGTCAAATGCTCATGGAGCTATTTGAAAATGGAAATAATGTGCACAGAGTTTCTGGACCAAGCTGAAGAGCTATAAAGGTAACAATGCCATGATCTTTAAGGCGTCCTGGCAGCGCCTCAGAAATTTGCCCGCGGTGCTTAGGCGCCTACTTAGGTGTCAGAGCGGGGGTAGAACGCCTTAGGACAACTTACCGCCTTAAAAACCATGAACAATGCATTAGCCCTACTAGTGTGGTGTGTAGGCACATACTGAACTACATCTACATGAAGACATAGACGCATGTTCTTGTTCAATGTGAGATTTTTTTACACCTACCCTCTGCTACTTTTGTACGCACTATTTCAAAATATAAATCCATCAACCAAGAAGAAGGTGAGTGTTTTGTCTACAGTTTCTGATAAATAGACACATAATACTATTGTAGACTTAGCAAGCACTGGGAAAGTGGTGTACCATAATTTAGTGCCTGCTGTTGGGAATTCATTCCATAAGCAGGCTCTCCATCCCATGAACTTGTGGAGTTCAATTGAGGTTGTTGATCGTACGGCACAATGGCATTTGAATAAGCAGTGGAGTGCTGAGGCAGGATAGGTTGCACTGGAGCAGGATATGCTTGAGATGAATGGAAAGTAGAGTTTGGAGTCAAAGAGTTTGTGAGGTTATGCTTGCTATTGTTGGAAGCGGCACTGTTTTGTTGAAACATGTCTGCAAGGGCTAAAACATTCTGGTCTGAAGCTGAATATTCACTGACTGGAACGAGCGCCAGCGAATTTGCAGGTTCAGGTTTGATGTACTCGTCTCCACTAAGGAGGTCGATGTTAGGAGCTCGTGTCGCGACAGCTTTCAGACTGCTAGATGATGGCGGTGCAGGAAGTGCTAGTTGCTCAAAGGGTGGCTGCTTGCTTGCACTTGTACTTGCTGAAGACCTGAAAAGCGAGAAAGTTTTAGGCAGCTTTGTTAGGGGAGAGCCCAGATGGTTAACTGTATGTAAGATTACAGAAAAGTTGCGTGCCAAAATAATTTCGCATTCAATTCCAGCTATTGTAGAGAATTTTCTTAACTCGTTTGTATTTCTGTAGAATATGTTGATTAAAATGCTTGACATAATGTGCCAACCTTTGAACTGGTTCTTTAGTAGTCTGAGAATTGTCAGTCTGGGACTGGAGCGATCTCGGCTTCTCCACCCGAACCGCTATGCCTGCGGCAATGGCGTCGTGTTTTCCTAGAACACGCTGCAAATCATCATTCAAAGAAAGACCCTCGCCGAGCAACTCCTCATCCCTGTATCAATTCAGTATCTAAAGTAAGAAGCTTTATAATACGAAACTAAATAGATCACAAAATGCTAGTGATAAAATCAGCTGAGTTGACAAGCAAGAAACATACGAGCAACTGTTGACAAGCTGTACCACTCTCTGATTGTAAGAACGACATTGGGCCACAAGGTCAACGATGACCTCCTGCCGAAGTTCCTGCTAGTAGATTGATTGCAATTGGAAAAAGTTAAAACGAAATCACATAGACACCAGTTTTTGTATTGTTGATGTAGGACTGAATAACTTCAGGTGCATCAGGAACGTACCTCTTTTTTATTAGGATTTAAAGCATTCAACATCTCTGAAAGAACGTCCATGATACCTCGTGCATTCTGAATTTCTGTCAGGCTGGTGAAACGACAATGGACATTTCCAAGGGAAGCAGAGGTTCAGATTCAAATAAGTTAACCACAAATAAAAACGATAAGTACACACGTCCTTACAAAAACCGGGAAGGAAAACAGAAAGCAATCACACACAGAACGAGATTGGATACAAACTGAGATACGTATATACGATGAAAGTAAGAGGGAAATAAAATCCAACCACCAGAAACAAAAGCATCACATAAAATTCTCAAAATCTTCAGTTCTTCACTGTGTACAGGAGAGCAGCTGACGTGGGATAGTTAGGTCTTGTTAGTTTTTGTTTTATTGCCAAGTTGTTCGAGACAATTCATGAGAAAAGAACTATACATCGTAAAAGAATAATCGCCAACTTACAGCGAAAATCCTAATAATAAAGATAATAAATACCTTTTAGATGAACATCATCATACAACAGATTTAAAGAGGAAACTGTATTTGCACTATCTAAATTGATGAATATATTTCACATTGTTCTGCAAATTTGTTCTTAGCTCTTCAGTTCAGTAGTTAAACATGTCAATTGTATGATAGATGTTTAATAAGTTGGTATACCTTATGGCAGGAAAATCCTGCGCTGACGATTCAGGGGCCTCATGGTCAGCATCACGTATAGCAGGAGGATAGTTTTGTAGAGGCTGAGTCTGAGGAGGAGTAAATATTGGCACAGAACCATCTGATCTTTGAGGAAATACAGCTCCAGCACGCTGACATATAGATGGAGATTGGAGTTGAATCAGTTCACAATTTTTGATAGTTTAGAAACTAGAGTTTTGCATGATCAACAATTCCAAGCTTAAAATCAACGATAAATATAGCTTATTTCTGTTACCAGCCATTTTGGAAGATGGCAACCTCTTTATGGGGAAACTGAGATTATTAAACGATCACAAGATACTCGATGTGTGTAATATTACCAAGAGCTCCTGGTATGCTGCATAGTATTGTGGATATCTTGCGCGTGCACCACCGAAAACTTCTTGCCAAGTGTCTATCAGCGTCAGAATCTTCTCTTTTACGTGATAATCAGGCTAAAAGCACCACACACACACACATAAAATCATTAATAATTGTAATTGAAAACCAGTGCATTTTAAAGTTTCAACTGCTCATACATACCCTTTTCTTAACTATCTTCACCATTTCATGAAGTATGTCTCTCTCAGCAACATGCATATGGACAATGTCCCCACAATTTTTAATCATTGTCTCCAGCAACTGAAATAAGTAAACCAATGCACTGATTAGTAGTTGAGTAGAGGATTAGTTTAACATACCAAATTTCAGTGTTTTAGAGCATTCCAAATGCAGAAGTCTGCAAAAATTGTGTTTATCCTTCTAATAGAATGGCAGTTTGGAAACAGTCTTAAAATGATGAACGAATTGCAGGCATCATCAGGTGGTCTCACAAAATACAAGTAAAAAGACAAAAGAACAACTTAATCACTGAGAAATGTGTTAACTATATGCTTTATTCGCCTCTTTTCTCGGTTTACTTTTCAGTCAAAGCATACTAAGTTTTAATCATTCAGTTCTAATCTTGCAACACCGTGCAATGACCAAATCGTTCTGACTGTGTCATTAATCTTCCTTGTGGTGTGAAGTAATCCATTGCTAGTTTGCTACATCCATCATCCATGCATGTCCATGTGTCAAACTGGAAAGAACATCAGGCAGCCTTCAGAGCAGACAGTCAGAACAGAGCCCATCAGGGCTTTCATGCAAGAAACATCTCAGTTACAGAAAATAAGCTTCAAGTACATGTGCAAATGTAGAGATCAATCAATGGGCCCTTGGCATGGACCCTACCAACATAATAATAGTTAGTGAGTCGAATTCATGCACCAAAATATTGGGTTTTAAAATCTACTTACCGTGAGAGCGAGAAGCTGGACCTTGGAGTTCTTGTGTGTGATGCGTTTCTTGAGGGACTTGACAGCATCTTTTGTTTGCCTATGAATATAACAATATGAAGACATTTACAACAAAATAAGATAACAGCACATCAAAAGTACTTGGTAGTTGGTAGTATTTTCCTGAGCTGACTAGAGGTACAACAATGCAGCTCCAGTTTCATCGAAGGTCTGCATGTCATACTTACCATCGGTTATAACTTTCTAGATGAGATAATGTGTTTGTGTCTAGGAAATTAGGAATATATATAGGATTGTACAATGTTTCAGAAAGATATGGAATATTATCTAAATAGGCAGGAGAGTTATTTAACTAGGGAATGTATCAGAGTGCGTATCATTTGGATTATGAACTAGGTAGAGGTCAAGTAAGTCCGACAACATATGTATCAGAAAGAAGCACTGGGAATTGATCAATTGTTGGACGCACCTCCACCGCACTTTTTTAGTTCAAGGCTAGCTCAAGTTACAGAGTCATAATCTAAACGAGACCTATCAAGAACGTCGATCTGTGAACCCAAAACTAGCATGAGCCTGTCGAAGCCGTGGAAACTAATTACGGAAGGCATTTTTTGGCAGCGCTTAACATAACAGTAGATCAACTCCAGGCTCGGAATAAGTGAGTCGCAGAAACAGAATTTGGTGCACGAATACAGAAACATAATAATTTATAACTATGCGCAGTGGAAATCAAAAGTGAGTAGCGAAATGTAACTAGAATTCAGGGATTCAACAGTGAAATCAGCACCAAGAACACATCATGAAAGATACAAAAGGAGAGGGCAAACCGCTCACCCTGGGTCGCGGTTGAGCGTGTCGCAGATCTCCAGGTTCATGGCCCAGTCGGGACCGATGAGAACGTCGCTCGTCGCGCGGACCACCGGCGACGAAGGCATCTTCTCCGCCTCCGAGAATCAACCGGGAATCCGTCAAAACCGGCCGTAGGCTACCTCCGGACTAGAGCCAAGAAATGAAAAACCCTTTCGTCCCTAGCGTCGGGCGGAGGGAGGAAGGCAAGGTCGTGGAAAGGATCCGCGCTTCCTTGGAAGGCGGCGACAACGATGATTCGATGATTCTGACGTTGTTCGTCCTCTTCCCTTTGGCTCCTTGTTTGTTTGGGTGGTTTGCCTTCATGGCTCTCGTCTCTCGTGCTTTTCCTTTTTTTTCTTTTCTTTTTCAATCAACTCAACTGCCAACGAAAATGTATCTTGACCAATCATGTAGCGATTAGCCAAAAAGTATTAATGCTCCTTACGTACTGTTATACGGCATCATAGACTATGTATGTGCTGGGTCAGGGAGTTGATTTATTTGGGGTGCTTTTTTCATATTTGTCAAGTGTTCCTAATAAGCACCCTCGGTTGCAAACATTTTCGGATCGGTACATTCGAGTGTAAAGGCTTGTTTGGTTCAAAGGAGAAGTGGAGGAATATGAAATTTTCCTACGGTGACACTATTCATCTGTTTGGTTCAAAGGTCTTGACTAAAGAAAAAACGCAGGAGCTTCAAAGGAAAAAAACACAAAAAAATTATTGGACCTTTTCAAAATACTACGCATGAAAAACGAGACCGGCATCTCTAGTGACATAATGACTTGCTAATTATACATTCTCAATTGGTTTAACTTTGATTTGACCATGGTTATTAGTAATCCCGTGTTTTCCTATTCCTCTTTACATAATTCATTTGTTTTTCCGTTTTCTGTTTTGCACTTGCATTTCTATCTTTTTCCCGCTTTTTTTGTGTTAACACCATAGCCGATGCTACAACAACTGCAAAACAAGGCGTCGATAAAAAATGGCGCCAAGCGAGTGAAGTGGCACGCCAGAGAGTTTATGTCGCCTTTGACTGAAGGACATGGAGTAGGCGGTTGACGACGACAGGCAAGCGAAGCTGCTCCACACGGCGGCGGCGACCTCCTTTTTGTTTAGCGCCGGCCATGACTAGGAATGAATAATGGAGTCCAGCTAGCCTGCCGTTTACTACTAAAGTTTGCTGCACACAACCGCTCCCGGCCACCCACTCACTGTTGTCACCGTTTCGGCACTACTACTACTACTCCCTCCGTCCCAAAATAAGTGTCTCAAGTTTGATCAAAAGTGGATGTATCTAGACATGAAACTTGAGACACTTATTTTTGAACGAAGGGAGTAGTATAGATGAGCTAGTAGGTCGGTGGGCAAGTCAGAATCGGGTGTTTGTTTGTGCGCGCGCGTGTGAGTTGGTCGTTCCTGTAACGCTTTTTCACGGTTGCTGTGCTCACTACTTTCAAATGTATTTTATCATTTTTGTCCTGACCAAAATACACGTTGGTAGAATACAAACGTTGTCAACATTCAGGACTTTTTCCAAACATTATTGAAACTTCAAAAGCGAAATGCGCTCCGCCCGAACTCGGAAATATAGGCCACATTTACGGCCGAATTAGCATGTACTATTTTTCCTTTCTATATGAACATTTGTTTTCACATGAACGTTTACCTCAATAAATAAAATTTATCTCATTTGAACGGATTTTCAGAAAAAATAACAACATCTATCTTATTTTAATAAAAAATATTTATCTTATTTGAAAATATTTTTAAATAATAATATTTATCTTATTTGAACCGTTCTTAATAAGAACATTTATCTTATTTGGACGGTTTCTCAAACAATTTTCAATAAGAACATTTATCTTATTTGGATAAAAAATACTAATATTTTTTTCACAACATAAAACATTTTTTTAATATAATTTTCAGGATTTAGCTTAGCTTTGTTTAGTGGGTGTCGGAGCCAAGTGCTCCATGTAATCTGACCATTGTATAGTTGTTTCTCTTCTATAAAGCAGAGTTGCTTTTAGAAAATTCAGAAAAAATGGGGAAGGAATCTACTGGTACCAACAAATGGGTTTTCTCCAATTACGTTGGGAGTCGAGTTCAGTCTGTAAAGTTCCATGATACACATTTTTCTGACAACGAATACATCAATATATGGGATCTGTGAGTTTACAAGGTGAAAATGAATTTCTGAGGAGGAAAATGGTGATGATACCACAGCCATGGCTTCGTATGTCTGGGCAAAATGCTCACAAAAGCCTGCACAGGATAAGAGAGCCAGAGATGATCAACTTCTTTTTTAGGGCTAAGCTTGCAAACATGCCAAGTGTTAAAGTAGAATATGTTGAATAAAAGAAGCCAATTTGGTTTATCTAGAGAAATACAACAGTTTACCTCACGCGATTTTTGTCGTCGCAGAAGAATGGTGTCGATGACTGATAATCATCTGTTCCAAAGTACCTGTCTCCGAACTCACCCATCCCAGGGATGACGCGGAAATCATCATTTAGACCGAACTCAATCTCTGATGTCACGATCTTGAGTCTCGGAAATTTCTTGCTGACTACATGTACCCCTTGGGGAGCCTGGGACAATAGCAAACAGTTTTAGGGAATGGTTAATTGGTCTTCTACTACTTGCAGACCACGTATGAACTGTAGAGGGACACCATGTCAATATGATGGTCATGGACAACAATGATGAGAAATACTTGACTAGATTTACATTAGAGATTCAAAACGGACGAAATACAATTTGAGCATAGCAAGATCAAACTAAGTTCAAGGAACCATGACCCTTTAACAAAAAAAATGTTATTCCTATTGTACATGAAAATTGAAAGACGGGAAAATAAATATAAATAAAATACCCAAGACTCCAGAAGACTTACCGATATAAGATTAAGGAAGATAATATTTGCTTCCTGGACACCCTTATTCAAGAGCAGGGATATAGCTTGAACAGCTGAATTTCCTGATGATGATGAAAAGGGAGAATATGATAACGTGAGATGAATATCCAACAGTTCAAAAGGAGTGCCTACTGGACAAACACTCTCTCTTGAATACTCAAAATATTTGAATCTTGTAAGACTCGGTAACATAAACACTACACTGCAAGGGAAAATCCGTACATTGAGAACACAGAATATGTATATAAATTGGTATGAGAAGATCAATAAATCATAAAGGCTAACTTGTAGAACAGCTACATTAGCTTCTTACTGGACCATTGTTTTTTATGTAACAATCAACAACAAATTACTTTCACATGAAAGTACAGGAGTGCATAAATATGTAAAAATCAAGAACAAACCTGTTCCCAGTATGGGGTCCAATAACAAAACATGCCTGTTTGCAATATCTTTCGGTAAATTGTGATAGATGAGCTACAAAGAAAATGAAGAGCTTAGTAGTTAAACTCACTCTAACGCCTAATGCAAAATTAGATAGTAAATGTAACCATACCTGTTGCCCATTATCTCCCTCCCTATGAATAAGAATCTTCCCAATTTTTATCCCTTTACAGCATGCCCGCAGTGCATTCTCCATACTTTCACCACTGGAAAGCGATCGTACCAAATTATTAACATGATTATTCAAGGGTATATTAATGATTTAAAGCGTTTACTGGTCGCTAGGTAACCATTGTATCTAGAAGGGAGCCGACAGAGCAAAGCTAAATGAGAATTAAAACAAAGTTCCCAGCACTTTCTGGTGTGGAGCGCATGTAAATTACAATTGTAGTAGCTGTAGGATCTCCCAAATCTCAAGCATAAAAGCAACAATGATACTACAGTATGCACCATACCATGATACAAAATCAAGTACTTTTCATCCTATGAACGACAAAGTTATTCAACACATCTGAACCTCAAAAATACAAGATCAAATATTTTGGAAAAGTTTGTACCTCCTAATCACTGAGATACCACACAACCTTTTAGAGAACTCCACCCCAGTGTAAACAGATCCTGCATGCATAAGTACACAAGGGCAAACTATAAGTTACTTGCACGGGAGAGTAGAAGTGCAGATAACTACAGTAAACAGGCTTATTACAACGAAAGAACTATGGTGGTAGATAAACTGATGCTCCTATCAGGGCAAATAATGACATTGGCTGTTTGCAACAACCATGCAGCTGTTTCCCTATCATGCTAGACCATGGAATTTTAAGCACGCAAGCAATCCCAAAAAATATAACAAATCATTTGTGGAAAATCTTGAATCTTTTGAAGGTTAAAATAGAAGCTCAACACATACCTAGTTTCTTACCTAGTTACCTAGTTGATAAGACAACATAAGATCATTGTTGTTCCCAGGTCGCAATGTGTGTGGGTTCGTCGAAGGAATCCTAATTAGATTTTGAGAGGATTTATCATTTAAGAAGAGACTTTTAGACGATTATGGTCTTATATGAACCAGTGGGCACATGGTATGCATATCCTGATCTCTAGTGCTTTACACACAATAAAGATACTATTTCAGGGTATGCTAAGAGTGAAAGTCCAGCTGCCTAACAACAACAACAACAAAGCCTTTTTTCCCAAACAAGTTGGGGTAGGCTAGAGTTGAAACCCATAAGATCTCGAAACCAGGTCATGGTTCTGGCACATGGATAGCTAACTTCCACGCAGCCCTATCCATGGCTAGTTCTTTGGTGATATTCCAATCCTTCAGATCTCTCTTAACAGACTCCTCCCATGCCAAGTTTGGCCTACCACGACCCCTCTTAACATTCTCATCCCGCTTTATCCGTCCGGTATGCAATGGCGCTTCCGGAGGCCTACGTTCTATATGACCAAACCATCTTAGATGGTGTTGGACAACCTTCTCTTCAATTGGTGCTACCCCAACTCTCTCACGTATATCATCATTCCTAACCCGGTCCTTTCTTGTGTGGCCACATATCCATCTCAACATGCGCATCTCCGCTACACCTAACTGTTGGATATGTCGTCTCTTGGTCAGCCAACATTCTGCTCCATACAACATCGCAGGTCGAATCGCCGTCCTATAGAACTTGCCTTTTAGCTTTTGTGGCACTTTCCTATCACAGAGGACGCCAGAAGCTTGGCGCCACTTCATCCAACCAGCTTTGATTCGATGACTCACATCTTCATCGATATCACCATCCTTCTGGAGCATAGACCCCAAATATCGGAAGGTGTCTTTCTCAGGTACCACCTGTCCATCAAGCCTAACATCTTCCTCCTCGTGCCTAGTAGTACTGAAACTGCACCTCATGTAATAGGGGCCTTCACAAGAAATATGTATACTGAATTACTGATCAATGTGCAGTCTCTCTGAAGTTCTCAACTTAAAGCAAGATATGTAAACATCCACCTGACAGTGGAAGAGGAATGCATGAGCTGGAAATGGGAACTAACGAGTGCGCTGTTAACTCTCTCTACAGGAAACCTTTTTTTTTAATAGAAAAAAGGCTTTTTCTGGCTTTAAATCAAATTAATAAAGCCCCAAACGGCCAATGGTACAGCAATGAGATGATGCTGGGGTAACCAGCTTACAATTACAAAGCTCCCAACAAAGAGAAGAATAACACCCAGAAAAAGGAGCAACAAGAGCTACAAGCAAGTCTAGTCTGAAATGGAGAATGATGACGACAACTTGATATCCTCTGTGTCCCAGTAGTCTGTGAAGAGCAAGCGCATCGCTGGTTAAGGACCCTACCCAAACCAAGAAACCGTTGGACGTACTTTCACATGCCACCACCGAGTGGGAAACAACCACTAGCAAAGTGCAGAACCACCAATCGTAGGACGAGGTCCCGAAAGATGACGCCGCCAAGGCGGGAACGATGCGAGAGCGCCACCATCGCCTGATCCAGAAGGGTCTGGGCTTTCACCCTGAGATTCCAGGCAAGTGAAGCGACAAGGACTTAACAATAACGTTTCCATGGAGAGGAACGACGCCCAAGGCCGTCACCACTGTCGGCACCGGCATAGCCAGGCAAGAACTTCCCCCAGAAGCTACAGCCGCTATCTACCACATTCAACAAGACGGGGGCTGCACCAACACTGTCAGAGGTCACCGTCAAGTACAACCGAACAAGAAATCTTCTTCTCGCGGAAACTACCGCCCTGGAAATCCCATCGGCGGCTAGCAAACCACGACCTCAACAACACGACATGACCATCCAGAGCCAAACTAGACACCTGTGAAATCCAACACAGGTAAACGAGAAGGACAGAGAGTGGGTGGGAACCCACCATCGGCGTTGGTGGCAAGACGGCTAGGCCCCTCCTGGGTGCTAGACCACCACGGACTGAACCACTCTCCTGATCCACACCTCAACAGCCTTCGCCGGTGCCAAGCTGGACAGAATTGTGGGACCAGACCCGGTTAGGAAGAGGGAAAATGCCGCCGACGCACCAAACGGAGGACACTACGAGCCACACCAGCCACCACCACCAGAACTGTACCAGCCCGCGCCGGCCCAGCCCAGATCGAGCATCTGCCCCTGCAGACGCCAGATCTGGCCGAGGGACGCCTCGCACTCCTCCAGGAGGGCCTCGAGCTACCACGACGCAGGATCAAGGAGAGGGCGGAATGGATACCCGACTATCTAAATCATGCCCAGATCAAGGGGGATGCTTTCCTTACTCTTTATGACTTTAGTCTAGAATTTTAACATTATGACCAAGATAAGCAGATGCATGTGCACAGTACTAAATGCACAAAGAAGAAATACAGAACCAAGGTACGACATTTATACAGTTCAAGCAGAATAAGGCACCATATTGAAGTATATATAGTAAAGTTATGATTGGAAACACTAGAATATGAGATATTGTAAAGCTAGCTCGAATTTGACAGAGAATATTAGGACATGACACTAATCCAATCATCATTAACTTAACACAATTAAAAACAGATGAAATCCACAAAGCATTTAAGTATGTGACTGATATATGAAAAACTATCCAGGAGAAGATAAGCAGAAGAGAAATACTACTTACCAGTGGGAGTTATAACCTGCCTTTCTTTGAAAGGAAGATGACCAAGACCATGCTCCACAACCTATTTTCCAAAGTGAAGTTTAAGTCACCATGGAAAATCACATTGACAAAAAACAAATCATCAAATACAGGTGCATACTGACCAATCGAATCAACCGATCAGCATAAAATATGAAATCATGTGTTGTTGTGGCAGCATCTCGTATTATTGTGTGCATGCCTCGTATCTGAAAGAAAGCGGCATAAAGAAATCAATAATGACATGATGAATATACAAAATCACTTAAAGATTATGTTCAATTACTATGACACTAAACAACATGTTATTAAAATTGCAAAAAAGGTAGCAAAACAATCATGTTTACATCAGATACCTGATAATTAGTTTGGATGACATACAAATTGGAGTGTATTTTGCAGAGATCATGTTGACCAAGCTTAGTGCGAATATGCTGAACGATTAGGTCAATTGCCACATTGTTATCTCCGCCTCGTGGGATGATAATATCAGCATACTTCTTCGTTGGGAGGATAAAGTCGTCAAAGGCAGGCTTAACAAATTTTGAGTACTGTAAAAAAGGGAGTTGCATTCAATGTTAGAATTATCAAAATAAACAAAGGACACGTGTATATAATAAGTTGCCTTTTGGGTAAAAAAAAGATCTGATTTGAATTTCTTTGGTAATGAGAAACTAGAAACTACAGCTGGGCTGAATATTCCAAACTAATAAGAAAGAAAACAGATACGGGCTGAGGCTATGTAACCTGGTCTAATACAATTTTGATATCTCTACTCTTCTCAATGGTGTCACGGCGGATCCTCCTTGTTAATCTTACATCAGCATCTGGAAAGTTAATAAGAATTGAATTCAGTAACCAAAGATGACACAATCTCAAAATGCAGTAGATATGGTACAAGGCAACTTTCTTCGTATTCAGAGCCATGGTCAACTGAGAGACAATACTTTTTCTTGAAACGTGAGGCAAAAACTTTGCCCGTTCCATTGATTCGAAGAGAGTTGTCCTGTTAATTACTGAAAACCGGGCGAAAACCCGTACATCAGCAAACACACACGCCGGTCCCGAGACCCAGCATGCACACGCCGAGCTTCCGGCCCGGTCACCCAAGGGACCGGAGAAGACACCCTACCACACTGGAGCCGCCGCTCTGGCATGCACACCGGTCCCAAGGCCGCGCACCGCCGAGCCGACAACTGTGTCGCCCAAGCAACCAGAGCAGTCGCTCTACAGCACAAGGACTCCGGAGCGGCCTCTCCGTTTACAACAAGAGCAACGGGCACACGCCAACCCCGAGGCCACGCACCGAATTGGTCGACAGGTCTGCCACCCAAGCGACCAAACCCAACACCCACGGAAAGAGCCGCTGCTCCGAAAACCAGGCCGACCCCGAGGCCGCGCCCCTGCCTAGCCGACGCAGAGCTCCTCGCTACCGTCCACCATCACCACCTTCTTCCGCTTGCCACTCCGGTGAAAGCACAACTCCAAAGACGAAGCCCTCAGGAAAAAACAACACCGAAATGCCGCCATCGTCCGATCGCAAGGATCTAGTGTTCCCCCGAAGTTGACCCAGGGGAAGGAACGAGAGCTTCACTTCAACGGCGCCTCCAGGAAGGGAACGGCGCCCAAGGGCGTCGACGTCGCAGGCTCCGGCTAGCACCACCGGAGACAGGGCTTCGGCCTGGATTTAGCTCGCGAACCTCCACCCCATGCCTCCACCAACCTCCACACGCCGACCCCGAGGTCGTGCCCCAGGCTGGTCGACGGCTCCGCCACACAAGCAGCCGAAACCCACACCACAGAGAGCCGCCGTGTCATGTGCCCACCGTCACATGGGCCGGAAGATGGGCTGGGCCAGCGGTAACAGCGTACACGAAGGGAGAACCGGTGCTGCCCAGCTGGCACTTGGACTCGCTAGACTACATAAGAGAGGAGGCAATACACAACAAGGGCATCGAAGAACAGAACCCTGAACCGGCTCTCTATCTTGTATCCCCTTTTCCGAATCTCTCTCTCCCATCCCCGGCTCTAGATCCTCTCCCTTGCTTGCTGAACTTGTATCCGGAATCATATCCCTGTGTGGTGAATCGTAATCGAGATTAGGTTGTGACATTTTGGTATCAGAGCCACCTCACCACCCTTCCCCAAAAAAAATTCGCCCAAATTTTGGCACCCCGCACCCGCAAGCTCCAGAAATCATGGACGAAATCGTCATCAGGGATCAGCTAGCCGCTATAATGAAGGAGATCCGGGGCTCAGACGGCGAAGTTGGAGGTCGTCTCCGCCACGTTGGACGGATCACCGCCAAGTCGTCGGATTGGGCCACCGTCAAGCCCGTCACCGCCCTCGCTCAGTGACAAGAATTAAAATAGATTTACGTGAAAATTAGAAGGAATCCCTTAAAATTCATCATTCAGGACAAATGCAGAGTGTTTATGGCCTTCTTTGATTTGCAGGATTTCAAAATCCTAGGAACTGGATGTCATGGCCAATCGGATCTTGGATCTAGGAATTGAAAGGAATGTGTAATAGATGTTGTTTGGTTGCATCACACTAAAAACACACACTTTCTTGAAGGACTTGGTACTTGCCCTAGTTTTCATAGAAACAAATAAAACATGGAATAGATTTTGAAGTACTTCACAGGAAGATTCCTGTGGTTTTAAATCCTGAAAACCAAAAAAGCACTATGGGAATAGATCCTGTGGAATAGAATCCTCCAAGATTGTTACGAAATTCTTTGAGTCAAAGAGGCAATTAATCTTGATTATGTCTACTGCTGCAGTTCAAGCAACACACCATGAGGTATTTATAAGTTAAAAACCCTAGAATGATTCTTATTAGACAACCAGCAAGATTATAAAAAAGTTTATATGAACACCGAATCAAATGAACAAGAGAATGACCAAAAATCTGCTGTGAATTTATTTTAAAAACAAAAGAACTTGTAAGTGAAAATATCTTTCTAGGCAAACTATTACCTGTATCCACAAATATCTTCATGTTCATCAAATCACGGACGCGCGAATCATGGAAAACTAGAATTCCTACCAAAATTATTACATCTGAAGGATTAACCTGGCATTCAGTAGTAAAATTAGAGTTGCTCAACATAAAACTAATAGTCAAATATAAATAAAGTTAGTTTTGAATACTTTGTAAGCAGTAAACTGGTATTCTTGGAGAAAATATTGCAAGATAAAATCATGAAGCAAAGAGCAGTTTAACGTTATACAAAGATGTTTTGGCAGCACATACTATATTTTAAGATGATGGCTGTTATTTTTGAGGAAGCTATCATTAAAAGAGACGTAAGTACAATGGACATATATGGGTTGGATTCAGAAACATGAGGTTGTAAATCCAACTAGGGGACAGGAAACCTTCAGTTATACCTAGTTATACCTTCCTTGCGTAAATCATGAATAGCACAAAAGGTAAAGTTATACCTTCCTTGCGTGTGGGACACTCTTATATGTTTTAAAGCTGTAGGTAGGAATATCAACAGCTTTGCCATGTTTCAAGTTGTCCATACAAGAGAGTAGCAAATCCGTGTCGAATGCATCTGAAAATAAGACAGAAGCGCCAGTGGCGGCGGCAAGATCAGTTTGCATCTCTTGTCAGAGGCATACTAAGACAATAAATTCTAGTGAAAGCATGTACTCTACCAGGATGATCGAAGTTATAATCATGAACATGGACCAATTCCTCATCAGACAGTCCATAATAAAAAGACTCCTGTGATATTTCAGATAGACAATCTTATTGCTTGCACAGTTGAACATAACATATGGTGACAATATGCTATTTAGCATTGAGGGGTATATTTTGTTGTCCAAAAATATATCATGATATATCGGTTGGTAAATATTTGAACTTGCATGTTACCAAATCAAAATAGTTTTTGTAGTTTCACAAAGTACAGATCTTTAAGAGCATCTGTTGTGCATATTACTATATAACAACAGTTATCCAATAAAAATGCATACAAAATATGACTACATAAGATCATCATAAATAGCCCGTTACGAGGTTTTCAAATAGGGCTAATTCTTCAGATACAGCATCAACAAAGTAGCAAGCAAAGCTCAACATTGCCAGTACAAAGAAGTAACAAAGGAGCATCTGGAAATAGGAATAGAGTCCTAATTAATCGATGGACATGACTGCCAACACAGAAGACAAGACATCTAGAATTTTTCACCACCGTGCTTTGAAGAGGACAAGAACGAGAATATATCAAAGAATTTGCTCTTGTTTGCTCCAATAATATTTTGCAATAGATTTTGTTTACATATGGCACATGCTCACAAAATTAATAAGATCTAAATGTCATCAACATATGATGCTATGCGCCATACCAGAACTAGTGCAATAGATTTCAGAATTAGTGATACAAAAATTAGCTGAAAACTTAATTTCAAAAAAAAATTGTTGCTCCAACGATAGCTTGCAACCATAATTGTTTTGTTCTGCACATGATTTTAATGGGCAAAATTGTTTTGTAGTACAGTATTCTAGTCCCCTCCAGTTACTCCATAGTCCAGACATGCAAACCTCTAGCAATTGTGAATGCCAGGTTTTTGTAGCTATGATGGATGAAACTGGAAACAAAAAGAAAAAAGAACAGCAATGTTGATGTATTTCATCTCAAATTCTCAATACTGCAGAGACATACAAATTAAATACATGAAGGTATTAATAGCATCATTTGCATTTTATAAATATAAGTGGTTTTGTAACTACCGTAGGAGTGAAACTGCGATCTTAAACAAAAAAACTGATGTAAAATGCGAACCTGTGTAACAACAACAACGCGCTGATCACGCAGCTGATCAATGATCATTTTGCATACGGTACTTTTACCTGAAGATGCACCCCCAGCAACACCTGCAATCCGAAACCAAATCAAGGTGTGGCACAAATAGGCCAACAGTACACACATCAGTCCAGATTTATCAACTTCCACAAAGCAGATGCACAGATAGGCAGCACTCAGCACAACTGACCAATAACAAATGGCTCCTGGTGCCCATTCTCCAGGCCTGATGTGGTAGGTTGTTCCAGCCCGGACACAGAAGCTTGGAGGTCCAGCTCTTCTAAGCGGAATGCTGAGTAGTGAACCCCAGCGGCGGTGGCATCGAACACATCGTCCACAGATTTTGAGCCCATTCCACGAACCTGCTACAGGCACCAGGATATCAAAAATGGGGATCTTACGGGAATGGCAGCGAGTCACAATTAGGTGAATTAGATAATCAAATCAACGCCTGCAGCCAGGAAAGCAGTCGGTAGAACCGAATCGTGATGGTGACCGCTGGCGGGGGCGGATCTACATGACGTGCCAGGTGTGCAGCAAAAATTTGTGGAGGCCAGTTTGGGTTTAAAGTAATCACTGGATGGCTCAAGCTCGTACCTTAAAAACCAATTTCGAAGTGGTAGCGGCGATGGCGGCCACGCGCGTCGGAGGCGGATGGGTTGGTGGTGAGGCGTCGGCGGTAACGCTAAGCGGCAGCGCGGCGGCTGCTCTGGGGCACAGCGGTCGAAGAGTATGAGAGAGTTATAGCCGCATTGAGTCGGGTTGGAGCTTTGGAGATCAGAGCATGGGTAGATGAGGAGAGGAAGAGGGAAAGTACGGGATGGTGGAGAGGGAAAATCGCTGTGGAAGAGAGATGGATTTTGACGGGGATGGAATGGAGAGCACAAAACATATTGTCCTGTTTTTCTCTTTTAGACAGAAGACTGATTTAGACATTTCAAAAAAAATCAGAAAACTTGGTATTTTAGACAAGTACAAAAACTAGAGATATTTACAGTTGTTGTTGTGTGTCCATGCAGATTCGAACGGTGAATTTGGTGATATCCCCGTTTGATATGTCAGGGCCTTTTTGAATTGAAAGATTTTCATGATTTTTTTGGATGATTTTAATGCACATGATTCTTTACTAAGGAATTCCTTTTGATTAAATGAATGAGACCCCCCAAATTCCTCTGAATTGCATATCTACACCCCAGTTTCATATGAATTTCAACGTTCACTCTAACTTTTTTTTAAAAAAACATGTGTGTAGGATCGAGACATTTTTTCCTATGTTTCTATTCAAATGACCATTACCACGGATTTTCTTTGTTTGAAATCCTCCGTTTTGTAGGAATTCTAGGATCAAAAAGCTCTTAGTTCATTCGAGTGGATGTGTCTCTTCTCTTCCCCCTAACTTTAGATTCATGCCCTTCCCACCCTGTTTGGGTCAGTCTCACTCCGTGTATCTCTTCCTCACTTTGGCATGGTGGTTAGGACCTGGCTCAGAGGAGTCAAGGGCCAAAGATTGAGGTCCCAAGGAACTTGTTCGCTTGATCGACATAGTTCCGAAAAACATGTCCGCGCTAGACATAGTTCCACGAGACCATAATTTGAGGGTCATGTCGATGAAAGGGTTTAATCCGAGTCTTCCCTCAAACGGCTTTGCTATGATCCCACGTCCTAAGATAGGTGGAGATAAAAGTACAAATACTAGAAACAAAAAGGTAAATTACACCAATAATGCCATCTCATGCGCGCATTGATGCTGCGATGTTAGGCCTCAGCCTAGAGCTCGAGGGAACTACTCACGCGTCGTGGTTAGATCAAATCATTGTAGAAGATAATATTTTAAAATAAATGATTGATAGTCTTACGTCTCCAATTGTGAAGGAATCGAGAGTACAAATTTTATGACTAATGGAGATTTCTATGGACGTGGCTATGTCGTGGTGAAAGAGCTTCTACGGGCGCATTTGGTAGCCAACAGCCATTTTAGGGCTCGCTATGGGCAGGCTAGAGAGGGCCCTGCTGATTAGAGGCACCCCTAAAACCATGTTGTGGTTGTTGTTTGGTATCCCGCAGCAAAAAACGAGAGCTTTATTGATGCAGGACAACCAAACAACATGCTTGTGTTTTCAGATTTGGTTAGTCTCACCATTTGCTCATAGGTGAACCTACTTCACACCATCACACTTGGAAAGCTCTACGTGACAGACCCATGACGAGCGGCCGCGACGACGGAGGTCGCCGGCGAAGGATGCGGTGAGCATGACGACGTAGTTACCACCTAGTTGGACAACTCTACTGACATACCAATGACGCAAGTCAAGTAGGACGACGACGAGGCATGGCGGCAGTAGAGCTCGACAACGACGAGATAGAGCGGTGGTTGAAGAAGACCTTCATCAAGAACGGTCTAAATACGCATCCTTGTACCATGTGCTTCTAGATGGAGAAGTAGAATCATGTCGTTTAGCGGCAGGCGCACAACTCAAACCAAAACTCTCGTATGGGCGGCTGCATGCTAGTACGATCGGCGGCATCCGACATGCCCTGGTGCGCCGCGCCTCTCGATCATTGCAGCTGAGTCAGCACTGGCGTGGCACGGCCGGAGTGGAGTGTACTGATTCGCCTTGTTCTGCGTTGCCAGGTCCCGCTCTTTCGCTCTCTTGTGCGTGCCCGGTCAGTGCCAAGGACCACAAAGATCGAGACGACCCAACGTGCGTCCTACGCGTTCTTCATTCTTCTGTAAAACTTTTCTGGGTTTTAAAAATCCATAACTTTTAAACCGAGCGGCCAAATTAAAATCAGTTATCGTCATAATGTTTCTCGTGACAAGATTTTCGAAACTAGATCACATATGAATATGTTTTGACAATTATTTTTCGAAAAGCAATTTTGACTTGCTTTTCAACTAGTTAGTTCTGTTTTTAGAATAACAACTATGTATGTCGATACACAATATTTTTTTGCAGAGCGAGCGTGATGGGTTTTCCCGGTTTATCTTGAGATACACAATATAGTTTATCTTGAGATGGGTTTGCATGTGGCTGACGCCACCTATTTTGTCCATATTTCCTTTAGTGGCGTATATGCGGAAGAATCTTTCCATTTTTTTGCGTGCGCTCTAGCCTGAAAAAGCGCGCGTGCGCTTTCCAGCAGCGCCAGCAATTTTACATGCATGAAACTGATTTCATTAACATGTAATAGCAATAATTTTACCGGATCATCCATTAAGAGTCAGTTTTTGGTCAAAATAAAAAAAAACGTATCAGCAACCATTCTTATGCAAGTGCACGTTTTTATGTAAATAATCCACCGCAGTCGTCGGATCTATAATGGGCGTCCCAAATAAGCCGGGGACGTCCAACTAGTTGTGGGAAAACTTCACTCCAGGGTATATCCTGTACAGGTGCCCAGACACTACACCATGTCTACACATATGCGTGGGTATACCCAGACGCACACAAGCTCGTTGGTTCGTGCCTATTTTATTTCTACAAAAAGTCCACACACAAGCTTCACATTGCCATTCCACGAACCTCTGTATTGTGCAAATCGAAAAATCCACACACGGAAGTGGAGTTCTTTGTCAAAAGTGCAATCACAAACGACACCTCTGCCTCCACGTGTTCATACAATATTGTCGGTTGCGCAGGAACCCGCCACGTGGCGCAACCCTTCTGGCTTTCAATATCTGTTTTAAGATTCATGTGTTATCGTGGAACTGTGAAATGGACCTACTTTCGTATGATTCATGTGCTTCTGTCTGATACCTTATTATGGAGTTATCTTATGAATTTCGTATTATTTTACATGTGGGACTGCAAAGTGGTGGAACTGAAAATATTCCTTATATATTCATATGCTTTATGTCTTTTTTAGGAAGGCAACAACAGTGCTTCAAATTGTTAAGTGGAAACCGAGTGACAAACCAGAAAGAGTATTTAAAAATGTGTATAGATACTACATAACAACAAAGAGAAGGGAGGAAAAAACCTAATCACAACCTTGAAAAGAGAGAAAGGACAAAGGGAGGGAGAACCGTTCAAAAAAGACAAAAGGGAGGGACAAGGATTCGGTGATTTCAAAAAGAAAGTCTCACTGATTTTGCCTAGATAAGTGCCATCGGATTAAAGTCACAGTTGACTGCTCGTTTCTACCATACTACTACTACCGGAATCTACAATTGCAGGGTTTTTGGATTGCATCATGCAACCATGGGGAAGCACAGTACACACATGCCCATATGGTTCGTGGCTCATCTCCTTGGCACAAGTTCGGTGTGAAGATAACTGTTGTTTTCTCTTTTCTTGTTATGACATACACAAGAATGGCTCCACAGTTACTTATAATTTCTGCAAAGACCAAAAGCAACACCGCTGCCAGTATATTAATGTTTCTTTTATGTGACAGTCGAGAATTACATCTCTAATAATTTGTCTTTGGTCCCGTGTACCATATAAAAAGTGCAAGAGGTTTCAGTAAGGGACCGGGATTCGAACTGAAGGCGGGCCGGACCTCATGTCCTCAAGAATGAGGTTGAAAAGTGTTTGGGCAATTGGGCCTTCTTTGCCTGTGAAGAAATCAGCATTTTTTTAATCCTTTTGTTGCAACAAGGAAGTTGATGTTATTAGAGCTAATTAATGGAATTTGAAGAAAGGAATTCTCCTTACCAGAGCCAATCATCTGATCATCCCACTGAACAACAGGTTTGACAAGAATTCCACTCCCAATGAGCATCATTTCATTGGCCGTCTTCCCTTCCTGGACACTGACATTCCTTGAAGATATCCCACTGAGCCCCCCATTTTCTACTAGCAGCTCAGCAAGGGCTAGAACCCGTTTCGCCGTGCACCCGCTCAGGATCTTGTCGAAGCGGGGCATGAGAAGTTCCTTGTTCCGTGTCACAAAGGCAACATTCATGTTCGAACCCTCAGCGACGAAACCCTCATCATCCAACCAGATGCCAGTAAATCCACCATTTTCCTCACCTTCCACCTTGGTGAGCGCATTTGGCAGGTAGTTTACATTTTTCATGACTGCAAACTGTGGAGACTTCACCGGTATGGATGATGTGATCACTTTGCAGCCTGATGGTACTGGCAAGGATGGACTATCAATGACAATAGCATAGAGGGCTGAGTTTGTACAGCCAGATGAGGACAGCTGGAAATCTCCAGGTCCAACAGATACCAGTACCTAAGCGAACCTTGAGTGCATTTTGATGCACACACAGTTTGAATAAGTACACTTCGAATTGTTGAACGATCAAAAGGCAATGGGATTTTGGCCATATGTGCAGACTTGAGGAAGCGGTCAAGGTGCTGTTCTAACTCATAGAGGTGACTGCCGGTAATATGCCAAGAAAGGAAACAAGTTAAATAGTTGATATTGATGAAGTTCCGAGCAAAATTTGAAGGAAACTGAGCAAAAAAATATTTCTACAAACTTGTTATCGATGATTGTATATCATGCTTTGTTTCTTTTGAGAAAAAGCATGCATGTCACAATTTTTTATAAGATTCATGTCACTCTTATTTGATAGAAGCAAATTTCTTACCCATCCATAATAGCAGCAGTATCAAAAACACCATGTCCTCTATGGACCATGTGATCATCAATCGGTATCACCATTGCGGAGGGATCTGTGGTAATTCCACCAAATATACTAGAGTACATGGGCATATACGTTTGATTTCTAGCACCGGATGCTTGGAATTCATCAAGCCTTTCCGCAACCTATAGGGGGGAAGTGTTCATTTTAATTGTCTGTTGTGACACCATGTTTCAAGAATAAAATCATACTTCATCGGTCATTTCATCGAGACATCTCAAACACGTATTAAACTGGTTGCGGATAGTAATCGTCCAAACTCCAAGTGATGTGAATAAAAAAGATATCCAGTGTAGATACTTAATTTCAAGTTTCTCGTTGTTCTGTACCATCTGATACTCTGCTCAGAAAAGATGAAACTTAACAAATGGTCAAATTTTATTTATATTTACAAATGTGTTTTTCAAAAAACGGGGCAGATGCCCTCATGTGCAGATATGCATTTTCCACGAAAGTAGTCTCTACCTTCATGATGTGAAGTACCAGGGTATGCCTTTAAGTAGAACTTCTGGTTGGTCACTACTTTCTTTGATATTATAATATGATGTTAGTATTTCACAAAATAAAGGTAATTTCAAATCCAATACAACGGCAATCCCCAAAGTGAAATTTTGTAACTCTTCAGGCTATTATAATCCGGCTAGCTCAGAAGTTAAGATGAAACAGTGCTCTGAGATCGGTCGGCCATACACTGGTTGCAACAAACGGTTGTAAAGAAATTTAATGCAGAGAATACAATGTCCTAGCATTGTCTGATCAAAGCATCAACTAAGACAAGTGCAAGAGTAATGAGAACAGATAGGCAATTTCTGTCAAAAAATTATGGGGCACTAAACTTCCATGTTTTACAAATATCTTACGAAGATGTCAATTAATTTAGTGCCAGCAAACAACACAAGAGACAAGGAAGTCCACCTCGGAGAAAGACAAGAGAGGGACATCAATTGGATTGACAATGGTGCCGGCCTGTGCTGCATGACAAAGTAGCTGCTTAGTTCGGTATCATTGGGAAAAAAAGCACCTCCTAAGAGCATTGTTTTTTTTTTTTGCGAAATAAGAGCATTGTTTGTTATTCTAAGTAAACGAAACATAATTCATGTATGCCAGACAAAGAGGATAAGGATTATGAACATGCCAATATTATCTTAGAAAAATCAGCAATACTCCATTTGTGTTCACTTCACGTTGTGTTATTTCAAGCCCATCAAAATGAAGATGCAAGGGATAGGAGTAGACAGTAATTATGAATTCCCACGTTTGACTAAAGATTTTCGGCACCAAGGCAACGGTGTGATACGGCAGCCGCAGCCGATCACCGCGGAGCTGGGCACACCACGATTGTAACGAACAAATAGGAATCGAAGGAGGAACTACACGGTTACTAACCTGCCCAATTGGAGCTCGTGGCGGCTCTGGCCACCGCCGCTCTCAACGAATGGAGACCCGCAGGCGCGGCGACTCCACGCAACGGTGGCGCGATCTTCTTCAGCGCGAGGGAGGGGCGATAAGAAGGGGAGACGCGGTGGCCGGCGGTAGCAGCTGGGGCAGC
The DNA here is from genome assembly GCA_947311845.1 of Poa pratensis. Classification (NCBI taxonomy): domain Eukaryota; kingdom Viridiplantae; phylum Streptophyta; class Magnoliopsida; order Poales; family Poaceae; genus Poa; species Poa pratensis. The sequence continues at coordinate 4,392,298 of CAMZMU010000015.1, forward strand.
GAGGTGGGCCATCGGAGAAGAATTGGGCAGGAATGGAGGCAGCATCCTTCCTTTCTTTTCTGCTTGTGCGCGTGCTGCTGTGCTGCACTGCTGGTTGCCTGCTTGTGCCTCTGATATAGTAGTAGCTTGTGCCTCGGATGGATATAAAAATGGCAACTGCTTGTGCATCCAATTAAAATAGTTAGCCATGGTTAGCTGCTGGAATTTGGAGGTTAGCACCATGTTGTGGTTAAAATAGTTGATGCCTGTCCTTGTTAGCTTATTAGATCATTAGAATAGTTAGCAGCTGGTTGCCTGCTTGTAATAATATCTAACATATAGCTGCCATATAATTTTGTCATAGTTATTTAAAATGAATTAAGGCGTCGCCTTGCCTTGCGCCTTAAGCGCCTAGGCGTTAAGGCCCCCCCTCCGCCTTAAAACGTCTTGGCGCCTTAAAAACCATGAGATCGACACGATACCTTAATTTCCGAAGCGATTCTACAGCATAGTCAAACTGTTTTTTCTAGGCCGATATCCAGGACACTTCAGACGCTGCACCATAGCGGAAGCCAGCAGGTTGTTGTTCTTCGAAGTCGACCACCGGAACGCGGCGGCGACTGCCCCGCTCCGCGTGCGTGGACGAGGCTGTGGCCGTCGCCGACGCGTTCTACTCCGAATCCATCGCGGCGCTTGACGCGCACGAGGCTTCCATCCCCGTGCGCCTCGCCGAGGCCTCCGACGGGCGCTCCGGTGGGTATGCCGCCGCATGGACGGCTCCGCGCTCTGGCGCTTCATGGCCGCGCGCCGCTGGGAGCTCGCCACCGTCGCCGCATCGGTCGACCCGCCGCGCCTCCTCCTCGACGTGATCAGCGATTTCCTGGCTGCTGGAGAAGACGCCGGTGAGGACCAGTGCTGTGCTGGGTGCTCGGCATGCTGCTGCGCTCGTCGTCGGAGGCGTGGACGATCTAGGTTTTTTTTTACCTGACGATTTAGGGTTCATTTCGTGGGAAATTTGGGGATTCCTGTCTGACGAGCCGTGGCTGCACGAGGGCGGTATTGGACTTGGACTGACAATTAACACAAACATTATTGGGCCAGTACCCATCTATGTTACTGTGCCAGGGCCCGTCGGCGGGAGGCTCCGATTTTGCACCGATTTATACTGATCATCGTTTAAGCAAACGTTTTTAGCCTTTGGATGGACGAAAATAAATGGCTGTGGTTCATTTGAGGGTACCACAAAAGTCCTCACACGAAACGTCTGCAGGAAACAGAAAAGAAAGGAAGGATGCTGCCTCCATTCCTTTTTTTCTTCTAAAAGCACGCGCACAAGCAGGCAAGCAGCACAGCAGAATAGCGGAGAGGAAAGAGACCATGGGGGAGAGAGGGGAGCCGTACCTTGTTGCCCTGCTGGGAGAGGGTTGCGCGAGGGGAGGAGAGGCCTAGAAGCTGGCGGAGGAGGGCGGAAACTGGAGGAGGAGGACGAGATCTGGCGGAGGAGCTGCTGGCCGCCTGAGAGGAGAGACCTCCTCTCTCTCTCTCAGATCGATTCCTGCCACGAGTTAGTTCCCCACCCTCTCTCACATCCATTCCTGTCTACTTTACCCCCAATTCCTTCCCCATCCCGCCCAATTTCTGTTTCCCGCTCCGTCGAGCAGTGTTTCCCGCTCAACCTGTCCGACGATGACGAAGGCGTCCAAAAACGTCCAGAGCGACGCCTTCCCCGCCTAAGCGTCGACTTGGACGCCTCAAACGTCGAATCTGGATGCCTTACGCAGGAGACTAAGGCGGGCGCGACGCCTTGCCCTCCCCAGGCGCTCTGACGCTTAGGCGACGCTAAGGCGACGCTTAGGCGACGCCTTAAAAACCATGGTCGATCTAATTTAATTTTGGAGTCTAAGAAGTAGTTACTGACCAGTGTACCAAACCAGACAGCAGTTCACTTTATCTATCTAGCCCAAGGAATTAATTTCCTTACTACGTAATTTCTAGTGGGCATACCATAAACATTACACCATTGTCTAACAAAGACAAAAGAAAGACAGACAAACCTAGCTGCCACTGACTTGATGTCTTTGATAATTGCTCCTCCAAGAGGGCCTTTCTACTGAGCTTGGGCACCAAGTTCAGACAGTTTGATGCTATGACCAACTTCTTGTATTTCTCAGACAATATTTAACAGGAGAGGTTGGAACCAGTAGAGGCTCATGTTAAGAACAACTAAGGTTTGGATTCCAAAGCCAAAGCCAGCGGCCGAGAATAACGTTGAAACAGCTCCTAAAAGACCCATGTGAGCAATGGATAAGATTCTCTTAGTGAAACACAGTAAATGGCTTTCTGTATCATACTAGCATTACAGTTATATCAAGTAAAAAAAGAGCATTACTGTTATATCAAGTAAAAAAAGAGCATTGCTGTTATATCTTCAGGCCAAGAATAGTATGTTGTAGTTCACAAGTTTATTGATTATATGATATTTGTGTGGTACACTTGAAGAAGGTATCTATGCTTATAGATAGACAAACTTAACACCTTGCATAGAATATTGCTAGTACAGTTTAGGAGATAATACTGCTGTTTTCTGTTTGTGCGTCTCTGTCTCTGCATCTTAACTAGCTATACTTTTAATCTTCACTTTTTTATCTGACTTAGCGTCACAAATACGTTATGATTTCAGCAGGAAGTGCCATCAATGAAGAGGCCAAAGTTGGCCGCAAAGAGGATACGGAAGATGCAGAAAGAGGAGAAGCGAGCACAAGAAGGATTTTGAAATAGCCTTCTTCAGGGATTTTTGACCTGAAAATGTATAAACCACAAAACTAACGTCGTTGCACCTGTTGGCATCAGCTAGTGGTGTCATTGTACAACTTGGCGATGCTTATGCAATTTGCACCTACCTTTCAAACGTTTTCTGACCTGTTCTGATCGTAAGTATTACCGTTGTAGATGTTTATGCCCTACCGAGAGATGTTGTAACAAATGTTTCCATCATTGAATAAAGTATCACTGATTTTTAATAATGTACCACTAGATATCCATCTTTGTTACTGGTAAATGACCAAAAGGAGAAACAGAGAATGATTTCAGTATGGTCTGAGAGAATTAGGCAGGAAACTGTCACTCTGTGGCGTCAAATCCTGTCTATGGAAATAATTATGCATGTCAAGAGTATGCGTTGCTTCTCTTTTTTCTTTTGAGAGCCAAGAGCTTTATATAACTTGAACAGCAAAAACGTTTGAGACAACCAGAACTCTAGCAGCATAGCAGCAGAACACTGTCTAGCAGTTACATGGGCAGCCATATTGGCTTCACGTTTAACAAACAGGACTTCAAACGAGGTAAAAAAAAGCTACTAAGATCTTGGACATGCATCAGGAGGGCAGATTGCTCGCCCTTGTCATCAGCCTAGATTTCCACAGGTTAACCAGGACAAGAGAGTCAGTCTTGATCACCACATTGGTTAGCTTCATCCGAATTGCCAACGCCACGCTGTCACGACAAGCATCCGGCACAGTCTGGCAGGAGCTCGACTCTGCTGGCGACCTAATAAAAAGGTTATTGGTCAAGTAAGGTTCCCAAGAAGAATATAAGTGATGCAAGTGTATGCTCAAAGACATTAATGAAATTGCAAAGATGTCCAGGTACAAGGCTAGATCTATCTCAACTTTCTCAATCATTAAATCTCAGAAGCTGACTTGGGATGTAAGCTGAAGGTTTGAAACATCACTGGCATGTCAAATCAGACAACACATTAGTCAAGAGAAATTTAGAAGGATAAAACGAAGAAGAGTAATGGCCGTATGCTCATAGTAAGAAATTCAATCATTATTTTCCCTTGTGCTTTAAGGATTTATCAAAACCTCATGGAGAATATCTAATCCCTGAAAAAGGTAGATAAGAGATTATATGCGCATGAACTACTCGGTCACAAGAAATTTAATGATGTTTAACTTAATGGGGTAGCGGATCTAGCACATGCATCGGTGCTTCTTCATAGGATTTTAATTAGACAAACCCAGGGTGACCAGACACCAATATGAAGAAGAAACGACTAACAAAGTGAAGACGATTACTTGACGCTTTCATCTATCCACTACCTGAAAAGACAGCATCGTAGCACAATTTGTTACAGGTACTTCCACCTAGCAGAATTAGGAGAAGACAAATCAAATGTATAAAAATACATGCAAAGATACATGTAGGGTGCTCTTGAAAACAAGGTTGGATGAGTAAGTAGCATAATAAACTCCTCGACAGTACAGAACTATCTGTCTCAAGGATATGCTTGGTCACAATGACGGATATTAATCAAGAAGAAACATTGCAACATATGGATTATAGACTGACAGTGGTCAATTGGTCATTATGACGAGCAGTACAAGATGCAAATGCTAATTGATCAACATGATGGCTCCGTTGGTTTGTTACGGCCAAATGATAGAAGACTGAAATAAAGAGGATTTGAGCAGGGAGGTCACGTACCAGTTTCCACGCCCTATACCGGCGGCGTGCCGTGCATAGCGCTCCTCCTGCTCCTGGCGCCGCTCGCCCGGCGCTGTACTACGCGGTGTCCACCCAGATTGGAGAGCGGAGAGAGGGATCGTGGCGGCAGATTGGAGAGCGGAAAGAGGGATTGTGGCCGCGTGCGTGCGGGATAGAGGCGGTGGCGGCGCCGAGATCAGAGAAGGGGGCTAGCGACGGCGTCGAGAGTTGACGGGGCTTGCGGCGGCGGCGCTATGGTTCTCGTCAAAAAACCGTCTGGCTGAGAGCTGGTTAGTCATTTTTTTTTCACCGAAATTCCACTGATGGGCCTCCTGGGCCGAATCTCTCTCAGCCGTTAGATCAAACCATACTGGTCATATTTCGAGACCAGTAAAAGGTACTGTAAAAGTTGTATTTCATGTAGTATATACACTTGTGCAGACTAGCGATGGCATGGCGCAGGGTATGGCCGCATGCGGCGCATGGTACCCAAAAAGCCAAGTGTACCTCGGGCTACATGCCTACATGTAGCTTGTTTTCTCAAAAATTTAAAATCAATATTTAAAGCTTCAAATCGAAAAATATATAAATGTTCAGAGCGTCGTTACCTTATTGAAGGCATCGTCGTTTCAGCTCTCGTCTCCTTGTCAAAGAGTTTGGGTGTTCCGGGGAAAACTCTAAACCTATATCTTTTGGATCGGATGATGGCGACATTGTCAGCGTTGTTCCTCTTGATGGTTTAGTTTTGACGCATGTGTTAGCTAGAGGGGTCAGGTAGAGTTGTGTTGCATCTATCGCATTGTTGACGACAAGTTTTGGCGGCATCGTCGGACGCGTGATGATAGGCGCACGAAGGGTGATGGTGCTGTTGGCAACGTTGATAACAGGCTTGGCGAGGGTTTTTGTTTCAATCTACACACTAGAGATGGGTTGACGGAAGACGGCGGAGGCGACTTTTAAAGCGTGCTCACAAGGCGTTATCTCAGTAGCCGGTGATGGCTGTGGCTAGGGCATAACCCACCGTTGTTTACTCTATCGTTTGTGCTAGTTGTAGTGCTTTGTCACTGTTTGACGGCTTTCGCGTGTATATCTTTTTTAAGCTCTTTGCTGGTCTATATTAATGAAATAAATGGCGTATACATATCTCTTCAATATAGAGGCCGTGAAACAAGGCCGAGCTACTCCGTGTGGTCGTCGTCGACAACGGCGGAGAGCCGTTCGACGATGTCGCCTCTAGTGCGGCTGGTAGGGATGTGTAGGTGGGATCCCACTTACTCAACATTTTGTACATATCTAGTACAAAGTTTTGTTCCAAAATTTTATACTACTAAGCATGTACAAAATGTTTGATAAGTGGGATAAGTGGGTCCCACTTTCGGGCGGGATAGGAGCACCGGATCGACGGCCTCGATGGTGGCGCCGATGAAGCGCTTCCACCTGCCGGAACGGGAGGCTCAAGCCGATCGATGGATGTGGGGTGGTAGTTCAAGGATCATATTGAGCGATTTAGGCGATGTAGGATCGAAGTCGGTGTGATTTCGGAAGCGCGTCCTCACTCCCTTCCGAGTCCGATTCAACAGTGTGTCACCGTTGCGCGCGCGTTACGAAAACAGGGTCGGCAAGTGCGTGCCACCTCCTGTACATATTCAAGCCCACCTCTTCTTGCTTGCTTAGTTGCACGTACCACCCCATGGCCGCCACGAGAGCCGCTGCTGCCGAAGACGCCATCCGCGCCATGATCGACGACCACGCCGCCGGTTCCTGCAAGAGACGGCGCATCGGGAGCACCGACGACTACGATCTCACACGCCTGCTCGGGCGGGGAGGCTTCGGCGTCGTCGTCAAGGCGCGCCACCGTGGCACGGGTATCGATGTCGCGCTCAAGTCCCTCCTACGCCGCCGCTCGCCGCCGCGCGCCGGTGGCAAGACCAACGCCATCCACCGCGACCTGCTGCGGGAGGCGTGCTACCTGGCCGCATGCCGCGGCCACCCCGCCGTTGTCGGGATCCACGGCATCGCGCGCGACCCGCGCACGGGCGAGTGCAGCCTCGTCCTGGAGCACGTCGGCCCCAGCCTTGCCCACGTCCTGCGCAAACGCCGGAAGCCGTTCACGGAGGAGGAGACGCGCCGCGTGATGCGGCAGCTACTGAGCGGCGCCGCCAAGATGCACGAGCGTCGCATTGTCCACCGGGACATCAAGCCCGGGAACATACTCGTCAGCGTCGACGGCGGTGACGTGGTGGTGAAGATATGCGACCTCGGGCTGGCCGTGTCCATGAACGAGACGCCGCCCCGCGGCCAGGCCGGCACGCTCTGGTACATGGCTCCGGAGATGCTCCTGGGGAAGCCGGACTACGACGAGCTCGTGGACGCCTGGTCACTCGGCTGCGTCATGGCGGAGCTGCTTGCCGGCGAGCCGCTGTTCCGTGGCCATGGCGCAATCGACCAGCTCCTCAGGATCTCCCGCGTGCTCGGCAGCGACCATGGCATCCGGCTCCGCGACCTGTTTCCGGAGGAGCGCCTGTCGCAGGACGGGTTCGAGGTTTTGGACGGGCTCCTCACCTGCGACCCCGGCAAGCGTTTGCCGGCGGCCGCAGCGCTTCAATGCCCGTGGTTCGCTGACTCCGGCGACACCCCTGCTTCTGCTTCTGCTGCTGCCGTGGCAGCCAAGCCGGCGTCGCCCAAGCCAAAGGATACGTGCTCTACCATCGTTTCTGGTGCTGATTGTAGCGTTGCCGCCTACTGAGATTGTTTCATTCATCTTGGAGTGTTATTTTAGTCCTCGAGATCACGAGCTGATTTTTGTTGTAATGATTTGTTATTTGTTGTTCTGTTGGGTTGGATTTTGCGGTATAGTTGGGTACCAATTCCAGTTTGTACATTGCATCCCTACAGTATGTATGTATTAATATGATGAACTTAAAGCTATGCAAATCTTTCTGTTGTAATGGAACTGCAAGTTGAAAAATTTCAAGGAGGTAGTGAAAACTCGGCCATCCAATTCACTGCACGTTGGGTCTGTAGCAGTTTCCGTAGCTCAAACCATCCGTAAGTCTAGTTTCAAATAAAGATGAACTGAAATGCTCTTTAAAATATCTCAAAGCGATTGAAGGCAAATGCAATTGTTTGAGTCAGGCAATGCAAGTGCTAGCATTAGATGGAGATCTTGGCCAAAAATGCGAAGTATCCTGAAGCAGATATTATTAAGTACAGTACTTAGTTTTTTTTGCAGGAAGAGATTATAACTATTTAACTGAGCGTAGGTCAGACGAGATCTTGTGCCTATCCAGATAACACTGAAATCATCTCAGAAGAAGCAACATGAACAACCCAACATAAGGGCCTCGATTCTCACGGCCACATTTTTGCACGCGTTTTCACAAGCCACTAATGGCAAAATCACTAAATCTACATGTTGTTGTCCTCATACATAGATACGGAGTACAAACAAGCTGACAGGAAATACAATGCAGCGAGCATAAGGCAAGCACTAGCTGTTAGACTGTCAGTGTTCGTGCTCGGTTAATCTCTGTCCTACCATTCGCCAAGAGTACTGCAAGGTCACCGCAGCCATCACACACAATAAAGGTGTACCAATAAGGCAGCCTCCTGGCACAAGGTTAAGTAGTGTCTGAAATGGACAAATCACACAATAAGGTTAGGCACAATTCTGCTGTAGATACGGCAGTTTTTTTAATCATATGCCCAGCTAAAAAGCACAAGATATCGTAGCAGCATTCACAATGTCATACCATATGCTACATGATAACATACATACTTGGTTCAGATATAAAGTATATATTACTACCATAACTCAGTCATGTGATATAGGTGAAAAATGATGCCACAACAATGTAATAATGTAAATATAATAAATGCTTTAACCATTCAGTCTTCATCTGTTTACAATTAAGATGGAAACATTCATTGTTTGTTATATCAGTGTTGTTGTACAAGATCATAAAAGTATGGGACGAACATAGATATGTTGAAGCATTGTCAGGTCTGTTGTTAAGGGGCTAGACACTTTACCAAACAAAAATATTGAAGACCATCTAGCACTTACCATTACAGCAGCAATCAGATGAACAACTGGAACGAAAATTTGGTCACTCTTCTTTCTCTCTCCATATCCATTAAAAGCAATAATCATTGAGAAAGTATGGATGACCAAGAATCCAAGTGAGATAATTGCTGCCAATAGCACATAGGGCTTAGCAAAGGAAAAAAACAGGAGAAAAAAATTGTGCATACAGTACAAGTGGGGTCTTGGAGAAACAAACTACTCCCTTCCGTCCCATAATATAAGATGTTCTTACAACCAATAGTTGTAATAACATCTTATACTATGGGACGGAGGCAGTATCAGACAACGTAACATTAAGTGCATTATAACTATAACCAACTGAGTTATCTTACAAATTTGTCTACCAGCCATCCAATTAAAAGGAAGGCTTCTTAACTTGTTGACACATATTAGGGAGTAATAAAACTCAGACTTACCCGACACTAGGAAAAATGGCATCCTTGAGCACCTTTCAACATAAAATGTTGCTTGACCAAATGCTGGAGTTAAGAGGCTGAGGCAGAAAAAGACTGCATGAGCCAGTCCATGACCTAAGCCACCAGCTGCACGAACATACAAAACTTAAATGACCAAACAGTGGCAGTTTATAACTTGTGATATCCTGGATATAAGAAAGAACAAATGCTCCCAACGAACAATAATTGAATGCACATCCTTGGATTTAGTATTCACTCGAGTTACCCGTGGGGTCCACAATTATATAGTTCCGGTCTTCCGGATAAAATTATGAAGAGCCATCAGTCATTCAAGCCATGTGTGCTCTATCATGACTAGAGAAATTATTAGGCCACGAAATACTGTTCTAGTGGATGCTTGTAAACAATATGACGTGCAAACTTTTTTTTCACAATGCATGGCCCTCTCAAAATCAAGGTATGATTCAGCACATGCCCCCAATTATGATATGCACATGATTCATTTGACAAAATGAAAGGATGGTAGGGATATCTGCAGGTGTCTGTTTCCATTTAAAATCTTGGGAAAACGCTAGACAGTGATAGCTATATTTTTTTGTAAAATGACAGATGAAGAAACATTTGGCCTCCCTTGACTTTGGAACTTTTTATGTATCACCTCAACAACTTACCCAAAGAGATTAGCATCTTGTCTGTCAAACAGAGACGTGGTTTAGCTATTCGATCGGCAAAGGCGTCTAGCATCTCTTCCGATTTCCTGGAAAAAAACAGTTATGACCATATATCACACGGAAAGAAATCAACCACATATTCCATATTTATAGTATCTTGGAGCTTGAGAAGATAAAACTTAGAGAACAGAACTCCAACATTTTATATTGTTCACCTACTTGTAAAGCCTCCAGAAGACAAGACGGACGCCTTCTTGAAATGCAACAGATGTAAGGATCAGAATTACATATGGCCACCATGCTCCTGATTTTAGAGGAAGAAACCCCCTCCATATTCCCGAGAGGACAATCAAACTAATAAGCCAAAACAGCGTGCTGCACGAATAAATTTTGATAAAAGTTAATATTTAAATCACAATAATGCATTTCCATTTCAATGGTTATAAAAGAACACCTAACAGAAATTTCTCTTTTATGGCTAAGGAATCAAACAACTTAGTTGTGGAGTTTGGACATAACAAGATAGCGACTATGGGGAAATGTGTGCTTGTCCTCTTGCTACAGACAGGGGTCGTTGCTTTCTGCGACAACCAAGGCTCTGAAGACAAATGTAGATGGAGATAGAGATGGGTTTTACATTATTTTGCATTGCAAAATTTGTACACGACTAATCCTTATATAGATGATGGAAATTTTAATTATTTTGAAACTACGGAGCTTAGAAAGAGATGATATGGTAACTCCGACATTGAGATGACCAAGTCGCAAACTTTTAAATTTTTTGAAGAGGATCATGCAGATATTTACATTAAGTGTTTCCTTTTTCATCTACAGTAGTTCTATATCGGTTGCAAAAGATATTTCAATCAAGTAGGGCCATTGGTACATTATGTTAAGTTATAGTGTCATACCAAACAGTTCAACAAATCACGTATCACATTATAGCCTTAGGCCTTTAGGTTTCTCAATGAAGAATGTTAGCCAGATAGCAGCACCAGCATGTAAGAGCCTTTGTGTATTCTATGTCTCCAAACGAAGAAAACATCAAAATACTGTAAATTGGTTTCGAGTGGTCAGGTTCATAGTTTTTAAACGTCGCAATATGCTGCTATCTCTGTGTGATTTGCATATTTCAAAAAAGAATCCATAGATTAAGACTTGGAGCGAAGTCAGCACAGACATAAAGTTAACAATGTATGTTGCAGCCCGAAATCATTCTCCTGTCCATATTTACTAAAACCCAGTACAATGAATAAGCTCATAATACCACACGTAACTGAAAATATCATTGAAATGATTTCTAAAATCTCATTTCCATTGAAGAACACACATATTCGTTTCTCGGAGGTATGGCTAGAATACATGCCAGAGCAAATGACAACTGAATTTTGTATCAAATACAAAATCTCAATATTTTTTAAGAATTTCACCAAAGACCATTTATCATTCTGTACAGTTCACCCTGCAACACAGCTAAGAACTTCCTAAATCTCCTGTAGTGTCAGAATTAGCTAGTGACGTCTAAATCACTAACGTACATCCTGTGAATCCTACACACTAACACATGGTATGATGATGAGAGCAATACTTTCAGGACAAAGTAATGCAAGCCATTCTAGAAGTGAATTTGACAAGCTCGTTCTCAACCAGATCCACAGTTATGCACAACGAATCGAGAATTCCAAACCATCCATACCATACAACTAAAACTAGCAGCCTATGATCGATCTCACAAAGTCGCAAGCGGGGGGAAAGAGCTGAATCCGCAAGGCACTGCAAACCCTAGCACAAGCAAACCCTCACACCAGCCGAATTTCACCCCCCAATCTCTTGCGCCAACCCGAGAACCGTACTCCCGGCAAACAAATAAGAAGCCGCGAGAACCGCGCTACTGTAGGAACGGTTCGAGCGAGACGGGCGGGGTTTTTGGGAGAGACCTGGAGAGGAGGGTGAGGACGAGGAAGGGCTTCTTGGCGATGACGCCGACGAAGAGCGAGAAGGCTGGGCCCAGGGCGATCAGCGCGTACCCCACCCCCGCCGCCACCGTCATCTCCTCCCGCCGCGGAAGACGCCTCCGGCGACAGAGGGGAAGGAGGAAGGCTAGATTCCGGGGGGGGGGGGAGGCGCGCGAGACTATCGAAGCAGAGGAAACGAGAGAAGTCCACGTTACCCAGAGCTGCGATTGAGTTGCTACCAATTTTCTTTTTCGAAATCGATTTGAGTTTTCAGGAAGGAAACCGATTGTGCAGGATTTTTGAACATAGGAAAAGTAAAGGATTGAAATGCAATGCACTTTAGTTTCTACATTCTACAGGATTTTAAAATACGGATTTTGTAAACGATGCTTTTGGATGTGCACACGAAACAAACACAAGATCTGCACGGCGGATAACCGCTTTACGGGGATGGCCTCATGACCCCATTTGCAAGCTTTGCCACATCCACCCTGAGACGGTGCAACACCTTTGCCATGATTGCTCGTTCACCAAGGCGGTCCGTGACTCGGTGTTACAAGCAAACGACCTCCCGGTGCCCCACATCACAACTACGACAAACAGAGGCTTCGACGGATGGTGGCTTCATTTCATCAAGAACTTCACAAACGAGAAAAAGAGGACGGCTAGCGGTGTGATCACATACATCATATGGGGTGTGTGGAAGGAGAGAAACCGGAGGGTGTTCACGAACACGGCACTGCAGTATTGGATGTGGTGCGCCTTGTTCGGAACGAGATAGAGCAGAGGGCATTTGCCTTCACGGATGATCCAGGAGACCGGGGATTGTAGCTTCTTTTTGTCCCGTGTTTTTTTTGGCTTCTTGGCCTCCTTGTTTTTATTTTTCTAGCCTCCTTTGAGGCCTTCCTGTAAAGAATTGCTTTCTATCTAATCGAATGACGGAACGTCTGCCTTAAAACCTCAAAAAAACACAAGAAAATTGTAAGAATGAGGAGAGAGACTCGAGAGAGATAGATTGTGAGTGCATTGGACTTTGCAAATGAAAAATAAGTTGAGATTCCTATGGAATAAGTAATTTCGTGGGCTCAATCCTATAATTGAAAAGCATTCCATAAGAAAAAATTATATAGATTGGAATCCTCCAAAATTGCTTTGCAATTCCTTCAATCCAAAGAGATCCTCAGTTTACAACCCTCAGCTTTTACCTGATCAAAACTATGCTAGAGCATCTCTATCAGACCCCTTATATCCCGCCGCCACCGTCATCATGTACCCCACCCCCGCCGCCACCGTCATCTCCTCCCGCGGTGGGTCTCTGCGGAAGTCGCCTCCGGCGAGAGAGGGGGGAGGAGGAAAGGCTGGCTAGGCTAGATTCCGGGGGCGAACTCTGTGGGGCCTTCACGCGGGGCGAGAGTATCGAATCAGATGGAGACGAGAGAAATCTGCGTCACCCCTATGCTGCGAACTGCGATTGAGTTGCTACCAATTTTCTTTTCGAAATTGATTGAATTTTCTGGAAGGAAACTGATTGAGTTTACAACCTCAGCTTTTAACTGATCAAAAATGTGTTACTATGAGAACCGTTTAAAATACCATCTCTCTAATCAAGCACTTTTACTACGAAATCGCTCAACCGCGTGCGCCTATTCCGACCATGTTGCGCGCTTGGCTCCCCATTCCCATTATGGTTAATCGCCCCCCCCCCCCCCCCCCATATTCCACTCAGAGGTACATATCTCACTCTAATCACAGGTCGATAATGTTAGACACACAAGGGTGGAGAGAAGGAGAAGGAGGTCGTCCCAGACTCAGCAAGATGGTCTCGACTATAGGCGATTTTGAGGCTTCATCGCCTTTTGACGATTCCGAAGAAAACTTGTCTTAATACGATGATTTGGAGGAAATTTCATTGATGCTACTGTGATGTGAAGTAGAGGGAAACATGAAGAGGAACTTCCTGGGTCCCAAACAAGGCATTCCTCGTAACAGAGGGTACTGCCATGTACAACTCATGATTTCGTACCTTCTAGATATCTAGTGTGCCTTATCCATCTCTTCCAGTACCTCTTGTCAAGGAGGGTATTTGTGTGCATTGCAAATGATAAGGAAGCTAATCAAAGGTACTTCACGCGACGAAGGAATACATACGAGGAGCTTGATTTTAGTGCTTTCTACATAGTAATAATGCGAGTGTCTATATATGGTATGTCTGTTGATTACGTCGATGATCACATTCACATTGGGAAAGACATAATCGTGAAGTCTATGCTGAAATATGCAGAGAGTTAAGTTCTTCGAAACTGAATATTTCATGGCACCAATGTAGAGGACACAACAAGACATTTGGCAATAGTGTTGCAGAAAGGCCGTCAAGGATGTTTGGGATTATTGACTGTTGTACTGAGATGGAAGAACCGCCCTACATCATGACATGGTAATACATTGGGTGATCCAACCATCATACTTAAAGATGTTGCTTCAGAAGACTTGTGGATTGGGCATCTCTACTTTGGGATGTCAAATTATCACAATGACGTCATTGTCTTGCATATATCTCCTCCTTTTTGGTAGGCTAGCAAATGCTGATTCTCCGACATGCAACTTCATGCTCAATGATCATGATCTTGACTCCCATATAGTTGATTCCATCTACCCTGGGTGGTAAACATTCAGGAATACAATTCCAAAACCTCAAGGTAAGAAGAGAATCCACTCAATGTTCAAGAAGCTTGCGTGAAGCTGAACGAGCTAACCGGTATAGCACACTCGGTTTGCAATTGTTCGAGATCGCTTCTACGACTATGAGACCTTACGAAATATCATAGCGACTTGTGTGCTCCTCCAAAACATGATCATAGAGAATGAGAGAGACCATGAGGTGGATTGTGTTGGCACACCTTCCTTGTAGGACTCATGGACCCTGGTTCCAAGCATTTTTCGAGGTGTACCGAAAGATTGAAGACTGGGCTCCACATGAACAACTCCACGAAGGTTTTGTTGAGAGCATTAGTAACACCTATACGAGCAATAATTTCAGGGTGTTTCGTTAATGTTTTGCGTTGTTTATTTGGATCATGTGCATTTGAGCCTTATTTCAAGTTCAAATCTGGAAATTTAAATATTGTTGAAATGTGTAATGTTGAAACTTGAAATGTTTAAATTATATTATTGCTAAATTAGTATTAAAATATGTAGTCAAGAAGTGTATCATGTTGTTACATCCTAGTCAAGAAGTGTGAAATGTTTAAATTATATTATTGCTAAATTAGTATTAAAATTTAATGTTTAAATTTGGAGATAACCGCATCAGCGGTCCTAATTCTTTTCCGGCGCCTTCACTTTAGTCCTTATTCTTTGAAATCGCACGTTTAGGTCCTAATTGTTTCCAAAGTGTGTCACGCGAGGTCCTAAACTGGTCTGACCATCGTTGACTGGTGCCACGTCAGCTGGTGGACGGTTGGCGGGAGATTTCCCACGGCTGGTGGTTGGGATTTATGCAAATGAACCCTTATAAGTAGGTGGCTTCTAGTTCCCCAGTCCCTAGTTCTTCTCTCCCACCTCTCTGGTCTCTCCCGTAGCCCGATCCATCGCCATGAGTGGCTCCGCGAGCTCGACTGCTGGGACACGTGCGAGGAGGAAGACCGAGTCTCCATCCCAGTCTTTGCCGCCGCATCCATCTGCGGCAGTACCTCCTCTCCAGCCGCCGGTGACGCTGCCGTTGGTGACATGTCCCTGTTGCCGATATCGCAAGACCATTTACCGCGTGTCTCAATCAAGTGCCAATCCAGGTCGTGTGTACTACAAATGTCCTGACTATCGTGTAAGTTGCATTTCTAGGCTGTTATTTGGATTCAATTTTCGCCTTTGTTTCTTATTTTTCGTTGATTATATTTTTGCCACAGGTTTCACCCAACCCTTGCAACCACTATTACTGGGAAAATGGAGAAGATAACTACGTGGATTTCCTTCTTAGAAATGGGTACCTAGGGGCTGCAAGTCGCAATGTTGATGTTGCTGCTGACATAGTGACAAGGATATACATCCCGGGTACCCTACCATAAGGGTACCTGGTGCACGTGTCGACTAAGGCCCAACTACTAAGAGCCACATGAAGCCCACGACGAAAGGCCCAACAAGATGGAGTACCCTCCAAGATTAGACATAACATAGTCGGTTTAGGCTTTCCTTACATGTAATCTAAGTCGGTTGCGAACTCCCGAGACCCAGCCTATTATATAAAGGTGGGTGGGCCGCCGATCCAGGACACGCAATACTCGAATCACCAAAACCCTAGCGAGATCGACATCTCGCCGGGACCCCATTGTAGCTCGCATAATCTCACACGATCAATACCAGACAAGCAGGAAGTAGGGTGTTACTCTTCGGAGGCCTGAACCTGGGTAAAATCCCTGCTTTTCCTTGTCAGCCGACGAAACTACCAGCTCTACCACGTTCTCTCCCTCGTAATCTCAACCCTAGGTCCTTAACCATGGGATTTGATGAGTTAACCCCTCGTCAATTGGCGTCGTCTGTGGGAAAGAATAGTGCTGGACTCACGGTTTCTTCGGTTCCATCGGAAAACGGCGACTCGCCGATCGCATCTACAAACGGCAACTCGCCGGCTGCATCGACAAACCAGAACTCGCCGACTCGGCGGCACACGGCAACTCGCCGACTCACTCGACAAACGGCAGCACGCCAGCTTCACCTGCAAAAAGCACATCAGATCCTCTGATGAACTTCGAGCCACACTCGCCAGAATTCCAGGAGACGTTCGCTGGTCTCGAGTCAGGTTTGGGTTTAACCGTTGGTTCGTTCAATTTTTTCGTAAACAAGCTTGGTATGCAGGACTTGACAGATCCACGCCAACTCGCGACTTCCGCACCCGAGGCTCCATCGATTGCGGCTCCTTCGACTGCGGATCCATCAACTGCGTTCATACCATCGTCGATCCTCCAAGCCTGCTCGTCTGCAACAACCATGTCGACTCGAGAGATCAACGAGTTCATTGCGAAAGAACTCCAAGGTGAGGAGGCTGAATCAGCATACCGCACAAACGATCCCGAGCTCAATCTTCCACTCGAGGATAGCTTCGACTGCGGGATCTCCCTCAGCGACTTCGATGAGCCCGAAACTCATATCGACAACCACGTCGACTCCGAGATCTGCACCAACAACAACCTCGACTTCGAGATCCATAACAACTTCGCCGACACCGAGATGAGCATAGGCGATGAAGACATCGACAGCGAGATCCGTCCAGACGGACCACTCGACGGCATATCGACTCCGACATGAGCCTTGATGAAGACGTCGAGTCCATGACGGGACTCGAAAACACATACACATACCCTCGGGTGATACCCCAGCAGGTCTACGTTGCCTTCGCCGCAGAATCATCTGATATTGCGGCCAGTCGCAGGCCTACAGAATTCCCGTGCACAGTTACTATGCCGGATGGAGTCACAAATCTCACAATTACTGCTGAGATGGCAGCAAAAGCAGATAAAGTCATCAAGGAGTGCACAATGATGCCAGTGGACGCAACACGAGAGGAGATGTTGACCTTCCAGTACTTCAACTGGCAGGAATCACTTCGACTGCAGCAGATCAGAGCAACACTCGAAGAACGTAAAAAGCAAGCTAGCTTGTCGAGTGCACGAGAAGACAGCTCTCCATGAGCTCCACCGGGCGAGCAGACACAAGACCCAGATCAAGGCTGTCACGCCTCGCGGAAGATGAGAGGGCAGCACTCACCCGCAACTTAGGCCACTCTTTCATGACATTCGACGAGGAGGGAGTGCCAGTACCCAAAACAGCTGCGGGTGCCCTCTTTACTGCTGCAGCATACCTAGAGGCAATCAAGCCTCCAGCGGATGACCCCAATGCAAAACTACATCGCCAACAGATCAAATCACTCGCCTTAGCGGCGAAGGCCATACGCCAAATCCCAAAAACTCCAGGAGGGAGTCGAGACCGTGCCATAGTAAACCGCGTCGTGAAGAACATAATCGCAGTGGTCGCAGTCACCACTCGAAGGAAAGAAGCGGCTCACGTCGGCGCAGGTCCAGAGCAGATCACGCAGATCTTACAGTAGCGACTCGTACTCTGATCAGGAGCCTGAGCCACGGAGCTCTGTGCTTCACTCGACGCGTCCGCGAGACACGGATGCCCAAAGGGTTCAAACTCACATCTGAACAGCCCAAATACACGGGTCGACAGGAACCTTCAGGATGGCTGGAAGACTACAGACTGGCTGTCGCGTGCCAGCGAGGCACAAATCACAGCCATGCAATACATACGACTCATGCTCGAAGGCACAGCCCGCGACTGGCTCAAGGCTCTACCTCCATCAACATACGACTCGTGGGATCACTTCCGCGCAGACTTCATCAAAAACTTCGAGCCTCTATGTGAGCGACCAAAAACGTTCGAAGAACTGAGAGCCTGCGTTCAACGGTCGGACGAAACGTTGAGGTCATACATCCGACGATGGACTGAGATACGCAACTCAGTTGGAGTAATTTCAGAAGATATGGCCATGGATGCTTTCATCATGGGCCTCGCCAGGCGAGATTTCAAAGAAGCACTTGGTCGCCAAAAGCCAACCTCTGTGGCTAACCTCCTAAAGATCGCGACTGAGTGGGCAGACGGAGAAGACATGGCGCGCACCACACGCGGGTCCTCACCCCGTGACAATCATGATAGCGGCAGTCGAAGCCGCAGGGACTCGTACAGAGACGACCGGAGGCGCAAACGTTCAAAACGTCACTACGACGACGACAGACCCGAATTCATGGCGGCTGGATTCTCCACACCCCGCAACGACCAAGACAGAAGCGACCGACGGTCAGAAGATCGACGGGATAGTCGAGATGATCGCCGGGACAGTCGAGATGATCGCCGGGACAGTCGAGACCGCAACCAACGCAGCGACAGCTACAAGAAGAAAGATTGGCGCAAGTCGCGCTCCGGCGCACAAAACGAGCGATCATTCGATGACAAGATGGATGCTGATTGCAGATTCCACCTGTACAAGGGGAAGACGGAAAATTGCGCTCCAATCACTCGATGAGAAACTGCAGAGAATTCGACCAACTAGCATCTGAATACGTGCAACTCAGAAAGGCAACAGCCGCACACGCACCCGCACCTGCACCTGTGCCTCAGCCAAACAATGTGCCCATTCTGATGGCACCACCTCCACCACCACAGCCTGCCGCAGGCGGAAATATCGCGGGTGCCATACAACCCGTACCTCGGGTGGACGGCAGATGTACATGATACAGAAAGGTCGCCCTTCCAACAGGGAGCAAAAACTTCGCACTCGACAAGTAAATATGGCGGTCATGTCACCTCCTGCCGTAACTGAATTCTTGAAGGGATCCGAAACTGCAATAAGCTTCAGCAGAGAGGACCACCCACCATCGGTCGTTCGTCCAGGGCACTCTGCTCTGGTACTCGACGCCCAAATTGGAGGTTACGCCATGTCCAAGGTCTTCATGGATGGTGGCAGCGGCATAAACATCATCTTCGCGATACGCTCCGCAAAATGAACAGGTCAGTCGAAAACCTGCCAAAATCCTCAAATACCTTTCACGGTATCGTCCCAGGCAAAGCAATAAGCCCAGAAGGCACCATACAACTCGACGTTACGTTCGGGGACAAAAACCACTTCAGGACAGAGTCGATTGAGTTCGAAGTTGTCGACTGGAAGTCACAATACCACGCCATACTTGGACGCCCGACGTTCGCTCGATTCATGGCGGTCCCACACTACGCATACCTCAGCTGAAAATGCCTGGACCAAAAGGAGTAATCACAGTCAAAGGAAACTTCCAAAAGTCCGATTCTTGCGACCGAGAGTTTAGCAAAATCTCTGAGATGTTCGGCATGGAAGCAACACTCGCCGATCTAGCGGTCTCCAACGATCGAACACTTATGCCGGAGCACAAGAAGGTGGCAGTCGACAGAGCATTCAATGCCACCAATGACACAAGGTCGCATCAGGTGCACCCGACTGACCCGACCAAGACAGTCAATGTCTCTTCGAGTCTGCCTATCGCATAGGAAAGCGCGCTCGTCGAATTCCTCCGTGAGAACTGGGATATATTTGCGTGGTGTCCAGCCGACATGCCAGGTATTCCCAGGGAATTCGCCGAGCACTCTCTCCAATTATTTCCAGATGCTAAACCAGTCAAGCAAACAATGCGCCGCATATCCGGCCCGAAAAGAACCGCAGTCGAAGCCGAAGTCGACAGACTACTCGCAGCAGGTTTCATCAGAGAAATCAAGAAATCACAATGGGTGGCTAACCCCGTACTTGTAGAGAAGAAGCACACAGATATCCTTCGGATGTGCGTAGATTTCACAGCACTCAATAAATGTGTCCAAAGGATCACTTTCCACTACCTCGAATCGACCAGATCGTCGACTCCACCGCCGGGTGCGCTCGCTTGTCCTTCCTGGATGCTTACTCAGGTTACCACCAGATAAGGATGAAGGAAGAGATGAAGAGAAAACGGCGTTCATAACCCCACTCGGGGTCTACTGCTACACAACATGCCTTTCGGGCTCAAGAACGCAGGCGCAACCTACCAGCGCATGATGCAAGACTGCCTCAAGAAGCAAATTGGGCGAAACGTCCAGGTCTACGTAGACGACATCGTCATCACAACAAGGGAGGAAAACACACTACTCGATGACTTGCGAGAGACGTTCGCAAACCTCAAACGCTTCCACATCAAGCTCAACCCGAAGAAGTGCACGTTCGGCGTGCCAGCCGGGCAGCTCCTGGGTATCTAGTCTCGGCTCGTGGAATCGAGGCGGACCCGGAGAAAATACAGGCCATCTTGACAATGCAAAGGCCTTCAAAGCTCCATGACGTACAAAAATTAGCAGGTCGAGTGGCAGCACTCAGTCGATTCATCAGCAAACTGGGCGAAAAAGCACTCCCGTTCTATCGCTGATGAAGAAAGCAGACAAATTCGAGTGGACGCCAGAAGCCGAAGCAGCCTTCACGGACCTCAAGCGAGTCCTCACAAGCCCTCCAATCCTCGTCGCACCAAGGGAACGAGAGCCACTATACCTGTATGTCTCCGCAACTAACAGGGTGGTAAGTACCGTACTGGTAGTCGAACGCAGGGAGGAGGGACACGCCCAAAGCATACAACGCCCAGTCTACTACTTGAGTGAAGTCCTCTCCATATCAAAGCAGCGGTACCCGCATTATCAAAAGCTGGCCTACGCCGTGTTCATGTCCTCAAGGAAGCTGACGCACTACTTCGCAGAGCACCCGATCACTGTAATCAGCACCTCAGGGATCGGAGACATCCTCACAAATCCCAACGCAACTGGGCGAGTCGCAAAATGGCTCATCGAGCTAGGACCACGAGATATCAAGTATGATTACCCGAAGGCCATCAAAGCACAAGTCTTACCTGACTTCCATACCGAGTGGATCGAAGCTCAGTTGCCAGGAGCACCAGATGTGTCCAACTCATGGACTATGTACTTCGACGGCTCAAAGAAGAACGAAGGCGCAGGCGCAGGTGTCATCCTCATATCACCAAAAGGCGACAAGCTTCGCTATGTCCTGCAGATGGGATTCGAGTTACCATCCAATAACGAAGCTGAGTACGAGGCCCTGATCCATGGCATGCGGATGGCCAAAGCCCTCGGGTGCACTCGACTGATGATCTATGGTGACTCGAACCTGTGGTGCAGCAAACAATGAAGGCCTGCGATGCATCGCAGACAACATGATCGCCTACCGTGACCTGTACAACCTAATGGAGGGCAGCTTCGAAGGCTGCGAGTTGCGGCACATAGGGCGCGAGAGCAACGAAGAAGCAGACAAGCTAGCCAACCTTGGCGCGACCAAAGCACCAGTTCCACCTGGTGTCTTCCTCGAGCGCATCGAGCACAGGTCCATCAAGCAAAAACGAACATCTCCTACATCAGCCGCACCAGCCAAGAGCAAAGCACCTAGCACAGAGGACCCGCCAGTCGAGGTACTCCTCATTGAGCCAACTTGGACTCAACCTTTCCTCGCATACATACTCCGCGGCGAGGTACCTGAAGACATAACAGAGTCAAGACGCGTCACTCGACGATCTAAAGCATACACCGTCATCAACGGCGAACTATACAAGCGCAGCGTATCAGGTATGTTCCAACGATGCATAGCATTCGAAGATGGCCAGGCCATCCTTCGTGATATTCATGCAGGTACCTGCGGGCATCACGCCAGCAGTCGATCACTCGTAGCCAAAGCCTTTCGCGCAGGCTTCTACTGGCCCACAGCACTCAAAGACGCGGAGGACATAGTCAAAAGGTGCATCGGCTGTCAAAAATTCGCCACAAAGCCGCACGCACCCGCATCGGCGTTGAAGACAATACCATTGGCCTGGCCCTTCGCCCAGTGGGGGCTCGATATGGTCGGGCCACTCAAAAAATCCTCCCATGGAGGGCATACTCACCTTCTGGTGGCGGTCGACAAGTTCACCAAGTGGATTGAAGCAGTCCCTATCACAAGTTCGACTGCCACTACAGCAGTCAATTTCATAAAATCCATCATATACCGCTTCGGTGTACCAAGCAGCATCATCACTGATAACGGTACAAACTTCACGGCTGAAGAGTTCCGAACTTTCTGCAAAGAGCAAGACATCACGCTCAACTATGCATCCGTGGCACACCCGCAGTCCAATGGCCAAGTCGAAAAAGCCAATGGACTCGTGACGAGCGGAATCAAGAAACGCCTCCTGGTGCCACTCAAAAGAGCGCGGGTGCTTGGGTCGAAGAACTCCCATCTGTGCTATGGAGCCTACGCACAACTCCTAACGCTTCAACACAGTTCACCCCATTTTTCATGGTCTACGGCGCAGAGGCAATCCTGCCATCAGATGTAAGATTCAATGCACCAAGAGTCGAAGCATACAACGAAGAAGACGCAGATGAAGCACTCGAAGATGCAGTCGACTTGCTCGAAGAAGCACGCGACACGGCGCTAGCACGCACAGCTGTCTATCAGCAAGACCTCCGCAACTACACAGCCGTCGACTGCGCACCAGGTCCTTCGAGGTTGGCGACCTGGTACTTCGACTGAAGCAAAAGAAGGTGCACAAACTCGCTCCCATGGGAAGGACCCTTCATCATCACCGAGGTCATTGGTGGTGGAGCATACAGACTGAAGCACGCGAAGACAGGCGAACTCTCGCACAATCCTTGGAACGTTGCGCAGCTGCGCCGTTTCTATGCTTAGATTGCTCAGTCGCACAATGTAATAGGCACATATGTCGGATGGCTGCAGGTTTCAGACGCGCTCTTTTCCTTACCAGGGTACCTACGGGGACTGGAAGGTTTTTAATGAGGCGGCCTGCAGCTTAATATTCAAAAGTGGAATATAATCAATGTTCCTCCTATCTTTCTGTTTACTATTCGCATAACTCATATCTTAGCCGCACCCGAGCACTCGGGGGCTGCGCTATCAAAACACGAGCTTTCGCTCCCAAAAACAAACAACCCAGACGCACCCGAATACTCGGGGGCTGGGTCATAAAAAAGGTTGTGCAAACAAACAGCCCAGCCTCACTCGAATGCTCGGGGGCTGGGTCCTAAAACAAAAACTTATAAACAGTACTCTCAGCCGCACCCGAGTACTCGGGGGCTGGATAATCATAAGTTTACAATAAATTACTTCATACACCCCACTCAACAGGCTCGGGGGCTACGGAGATACGAATATTTAGTTCATAATACTTACAAGTATTACAGTTACACTCGGGGGCTGCCCCTCTGTACACAAGTACATGCGCAACGGTTCCTATTCTTCCGGTTCATCCTTGATGGGCAAAGCAGGGCCAAGAAGTTGATCGTGGCAACGCTCGACTAGCAACCTCGCGCATAAATTTGTGCCATCAAGATTCGCTTGGGACAGAGTCGAACCAACAGCGGGTGGTGGAAGCACCAAGTTGAGTCGTCGGCTGCGCACATATGCCATCGCCGCATTTGCACCGAGCACAAGTTTCTGTGTAATCACCTCTTGGATAGGACCTGATAGTCGAAAAGGTCCAACCAGGGCGTGGATTCCATGCGGCTGTGGCCCAGTTGGAAACAGGATCTCGTTGATGCGAATCAAAGCCGCGCTGCATAACTCGAGCAGCTGAGCGCTTCGCCACGCTCGATCCTTCAGAGTAGCGAGTGTGCGCACTCGGAACCTGTCAAGCCAAAAATGCTGACGGCCGGTTGTCGGGTTGTCAGTGGCATTATCCAGACGCTCTTCAACGCGAGCTTGCTCTGCTTGGAAGTCAGAGACAAAACCTGCACAAAGAACAAATCAGGTCACTCGCAATAAGAGTAGCCAAACAATCCATAATCAGAGAAAGAATTGTACTCACACTCGAGTTGCCTGTTTACAAGGTCCATCTCACCAAGCACATAATCTTCTCGTTCTGTGGCTGGAGCTGGTGATAACCCCCAAGAGCAGGGGATCACTGTAGCACCTCTCAATGTGGAAGTAAGGTATCGATCCGCATGAGCAAGAAGGAAAAGTTATCTATTCCCTACAACTAAAGTGTCACAAGTTTTAGTTGATTATGCACTAAACAAGTTTAAGGAATAAGGTGGTTGATTTAATTGATGGAAACTTAATGTAACAAAACAAGAATGTAAAAGTGTCCCAATCCTCTTCAATGCAAGAGGACAAGACAAAGGTTTTCTCTTATTGGAACAATGGACATGGGTTCATGGGTTCACTTAATCCTCTCTCTCTCATGTACGGTGATTATCATGTTATAGATAAAGTACACACAATTGTCATGTTTTAATGGTAACTTTTATGACGGCTATATGTCCTAAAACACATAGTTGAAAGAAGTACTCATTTGTGTTGCTAGGTCACCCTCGTAAGGCTAGCGTGGTTGTTGTCACTCCCACATCATACTCTTCCTTTTACCCCCAGATAAAGGATGTTGGGTTGTATTTCACATGTCACTCAATACATATGCCGTGTCACATCGGCCATCCCGTACCTACATACATCATACTTCATAATGGACAATATCTAAACACTAGTGCAATGATTCATAATTCGTGTGCATGACCACATCTTTCTCATCTATCCACACTTGGTGGTGTCAATCACCTCATGACAAGGATACACAAGGCATTATGCATAAATCAAACCATCACATGCATATGCAATATCTCCAAAGTATGACAAATCATAAAAGCTCCAACACAACGGTAAATGTATAACAAATCATCTCATACCACAATATCCACTATAAGAATTACATACATAGATCCATACTTATGCAAGGCACATCATATGGACTCCAACAATGATCATACATAGAGAGATTAGATCAAGTTACCACCACAAACCCAAGGTCCAGGGGTGGACTACTCCCCTTCATCATGGAGATGGTGGAGAAGTCGTTGGAGAAGATGGAGACCACCCCGACAGCGCCCCGCCGGAGTTTTCCCCCTCCAATCTGCAGCTCCAGGTCTTCTGTTTCGTGGTTTCGGTGTTTCTGCGGCGCTCCTTCCAGAGAACGTCGGGGGGCTATTTTCATAGACGTTTTTAGGTCAAGACGATGCCACGGAGACGAAAACGGACGGCATCAGAGCCACGAGGAATAAAAGAGGTGGTCCCACACGGCCAAGGAATCTGGCTGCGTGGGACCATCTATTTTCTTCCTCGGACTTCCTTTTTCGCGGATCCTTGGCTCGTACGTCTTCTTATTTCCAAATATTGGGCCCGTAAAATATTAGGTCATTTGGACGTCGTTTGGTCCCTGAAAGTCAAAAACATGGAAAAAGGGTTTTCTGGTTCTGCAGGGTTAATTCCAAATAAATGGGGAAACTGTGAATTATCCCCTAAAATCATTATAAACATAAATATAACCCATATATGATGCAAATAAGTTGGAATATCAAGTAATAAAATGTAAAGTTAATGTATGCATTTTACATGCATCAGCTGGTCTCATTCTCAGTGTATCCAGCTCGCGCTGGGCACTCTTTAGCTCTCGCTCCAGTCTCACGCATCGAGTTTTCATATACTCCATTATTTTGGCATCATTGGCCACCTGAGCCCGTGATCGGGTGGCAGTCTGAGGTTGCGAGGAATCAGCTGAAGTAGCGGGTTCTTGTGGCTGTTCAAGGCATCACACAAATCTCATGTAAGAAATGAGAAACCAAGCACGTAATTCAAGCGAGTCAACGGCACATAGCCTTAAGGATGACATTCATACAAAGTGTAGCAAAAGCACACACATTCGTGTGATTCAAAGCATAATTACAGTCCATAAAAAGGGTAGATGGCCCTAAAGTCTATGATGCAGACTCCGACCTAGCCCTACGCGCGATTGGTGACCTCCGCTGACCGGCACTCCATGGTAGTCATAAAAATTTCGGCCAGTCGCGCGGCTGGCTCGTTCACATGCTTCAGAGACACCAGCTTCCCGTCCGGTTTTCGAGGGAAATCAGACAGAGCGGCCTCGAAGTCACCCTCTATCCCATGACCTAAAAGGAGCTTGAGGGTGGTCTC
Organism: Poa pratensis; assembly: GCA_947311845.1. Classification (NCBI taxonomy): domain Eukaryota; kingdom Viridiplantae; phylum Streptophyta; class Magnoliopsida; order Poales; family Poaceae; genus Poa; species Poa pratensis. The sequence continues at coordinate 4,418,448 of CAMZMU010000015.1, forward strand.
TGAGCCGCGTACCGTTTAGGGTGCGAGCAAAACTCACCATGGTCGAGGTTCCCGGGCCAAGGACGTCGGCGAAGCCATCCATAGTCGACGGAAGTTTGCCAGACGGGAACACGCCCTTGTATACGGCGCCGAGTGTGCTCGCAGACTTGGCGAGTGCATCCTTCGCTTGGGCGAACATGGCGTCAAGGTCGCCAATAGCACGGTCGAGTGACAAATCGCCACTCGCCATGTCTACAGGTGCCGGTGCGCCAATAGCTCCTTCAAAAATTAGAGAGAACAGAAACTCTTACACAACACTCCGCGACTACAAAAGTAAACAAAAAATGGAAAATTTTACTAACCGCCCACATCTCGGGTGAGGCTAGCCAGCCGCTCAGCATATTCTTTCTCGCGCAAGGCAGCGGAGTCCTTGGCATCATCCAAAGCCTTCTTCGACACAACACGCTGCTTGGCGAGTGCATCCTCTAGCTCTTTCACCCGATCCTCAGCTGATTTCTTGTCACCTGGATCCGAAGGCATAACTCAAAATCAGCAAAGTAAAAGACAGCAAAAGAGAGCTTTGGAGGCAGCAAATAAACTTACGGGTTAGCTGTTCCAGGTCAGCGCGTAAAGTGTTTCTCTCTTGCTCCACCTGGAAAAAGGTTTTCCCCGATTCCACTGCTTGTTGGCGTGAATCACACGTTCGTTGGGAGACCCCAAGAGGAAGGTATGATGCAGTTCAGCAGCAAGTTTTCCCTCAGAAAGAAACCAAGGTTATCGAACCAGTAGGAGCAGCAACTCTTCAGAAGGTTGTTGGTGGCTCGCACGGCGCAACACGATCACCAACGTGGAATCTGCACACAACACAATCAAACTACTTTGCCCCAACGAAACAGTGAGGTTGTCAATCTCACCGGCTTGCTGAAAACAAAGGATTAAACGTATGGTGTGGAAAATGAGTATTAAATTGCAGAGAATGAAAAAGGAACAGTTTGCAGTTTGTGGTTGTTTAATCAGTGTAAAAGAATGGACCGGGGTCCACAGTTCACTAGTGGTGTCTCTCCATAAAAGATAACTAACATGTTGGGTGAACAAATTACAGCTGGGCAATTGACAAATAGTGAGCGCATGACAATGCATATATATGACATGATGATACTATGATATTTAATTGGGCATTACGACATAATACATAGACCGTTATCCAACAGCATCTATGACTAATAATCCACCGCCGGGTTGTCATCCGAGTCCCCCGTTGGTATTAAGTTGCAAGCAACGGATAATTGCATTAAGTAAAGTGCGTAATGTAAACAAACACATATGACCGTGGACATAGCATCGTTAGGTTATCCCTAGTGGCAACAACACATCCACAACCTTAGAACTTTCTGTCACTCTCCCAGATTAAACGGAGGCATGAACCCACTATCTAGCATAAATACTCTCTCTTGGAGTTACAAGCATCTACTTGGCCAAAGCATCTACGAGTAACGGAAAGCATGCAAGATCTTAAATAACATAGATAGATTGATAATCAACTTGACATATATTCAATATTCATCGGATCCCAGCAAACACAACATGTAGCATTACAATAATATGATCTTGATCATGTAGGGCAGCTCACAAGATCTAAACATGATGGCACAAAGTGGAGAGACAACCATCTAGCTACTGCTATGGACCCGTAGTCCAAGGATGAACTACTCACGCATCACTCCGGAGGCAGGCATGGCGATGTAGAAGCCTCCGGTGACGATTCCCCTCTCCGGCAGGGTGCCGGGAAGAGGTTCTGAACCCTCCCGAGCTAGGGTTGACGGCGGCGGCGTCTCTGGAACTTTTCGTGGATATTTGCTCAGGCACTTAGGGTTTTCGCGTCGGGGGGAATAAGTAGGCGAAAGGGCGGCGGCTGACGACCCCCGAGGGGCCCACACCACCCTAGGGCGCGCAGGGGGGGCCCGCGCCCTAGTGGCTGTGGGGCCCTCGTGGCCCTCCTCTGCTGCTCCTTGGTCCGTCAGGTGTTCTGGTAAAATAGGGATCCCCGTGAAGTTTCGTCCAATTCCGAGAATATTTCCAGACTAGCTTTTCTGGAATACAAAAACAGCAGAAAACAGGAACTGGCACTTCGGCATCTTGTTAATAGGTTAGTCCCAAAAAATGTATAAAAGTGATATAAAGTAGATGCAAAACATGTAGCAATTGGTATAAAACAAGCATGGAACATCAAAAATTATAGATACGTTTGAGACGTATCAGCATCCCCAAGCTTAGTTCCTACTCGTCCTCGAGTAGGTAAACGATAAAAACAAAATAATTTTTGAGGTGACATGCTACCATCATAATCTTGATCATATAATATTGCAAGGCACATGTAAATGAATGAAGTGATCCAAGTCAATGGTCTATAATTTGCTACCAAATAGATAATGAGTAAACAATGAATCACACAAGCTAAACGTTTTCATGAATAGTACTTTCGAGACAAGCATCAAACAGTTTTGCATAAGTGTTAACTCATAAAGCAATAGTTTCTAATAAAAGGTATTTAATCAACACAAAGGAAGAATTAAGTTTCAGCATTTGCTTCAACTTTCAACATATTTATCTCATGGATATTGTCAACACAAAGTAGTATAACAAGTCCAATACATTGCATATAACGCATGTTGTAACAAAGTTGACACTAGTGTTTGCTTGTGGAAGACAGAAAGAATAGGAAAACTGACTCAACATAAAAGTAAAAGAAAGGCCCTTCGCAGAGGGAAGCAGGGATTAAATCATGTGCTAGAGCTTTTAGGTTTTTGAAAGCATATAGAGATTGCATAAAATTTTGATACTCCTCCCAACCTTGCTAACACAAGCCATGGCTAACCGAATCCTCGGGTGCCTTCCATCAATCACATACCATGGAGGAGTATCTATTTTTGAGAGGTGTTTGTTAATTGTCAACGAATGGTAGCGGGTGAGAACAGTATTCTACCTGTCGAACGGACTTTTAAGAGCGGCTCCCATGAAGGACGTTATTTCTACCAGCAAGGCAGATCATCCCTCTTTCTCTTTGGTTTACACACATTCAGGTATTTCACTGTTTGTCATTGCTTACTGATGAATCAGGGCAAAAGTGTGAAGAGAATTAATTGGTTAAAGTTGTAATTAATTGGGACTGGGCACCCCGTTGCCAGCTCTTTTTGCAAATTGGATAAGCGGATGTATATGCCACTAGTCCAGGTGTAAAAGTCCATTTGACAAATAGAATAAAGAATAACCACACTAATTCCTCATGAGCTAGTAAACATTGACACAAAAAGGGAATAATAACATTTTGAATAATTTAAAGGTAGCACATGAAAAATTTACTTGGAGTGGCAAGGAAATACCACATATAGGTAGTTATGGTGGACACAAATGGCATGGATTTTGGCTCAAGGATTTGGATGCACGAGAAGCATTCCCTCTCAGTACAGAGTTTAGGCTAGCAAGGTTATGTAAGCAAACAAGAATATCAACCCGTACACCAAGTTTTATATGACAAACATATTGCAAACGTTATAAGACTTCATACCGTCTTCCTTGTTAACCAAACCCTGTTATTAGAAAATATCTAGACCTTAGAGATACCACCGATGCAAACCAAATTTTCAACAAGCTTTACGGTAGTTCTTCACTAATAGGCTTAACTCATGTGATGCACAAATTTAATCATGATCTACTTGTTAACTCAAAACAATTGACAAGCATCAAGTTATCCAAATTAGTGATCTACAAGATTAAGCAAGTTTTTCCTTATACCAATTACCACATGCAACATTTTCTGAACCAACCAAACACCAATCAATTTATTTATCAACTCTCCAAACAAATATAAGTGAAGCAAGAGAGTACTTTCTACAAAAGAAAGCTAATAGCTCTGACAAGAGATACATGAAAACAAGAGCTAAAAGCTGAACAGCGCTAGATATGAATACTCAACAAATATAAGTGAAGAATAGGAGTATTCTCATGAAAAAGCGGAGCGTGTCTCTCTCCCAATCAAGAATGCTAGGGTCCAGTCAAGCTTTATTGAAAATAAAAGTGCAATACTGAAAATAAAAGCACACAGACGCTCCAAGAAAAGCACATATGATGTGAAAGAATTAAAATATAGTTTCACTAGAGATGACCTGATAATTTTGACGATGAAGAAGGGGATGCCTTGGGCATCCCCAAGCTTAGACGCTTGAGTCTTCTTGAAATATGCTGGGGAGATCCATGGGAGCCTCCCCAAGCTTAAGCTCTTCACTCTTCTTGATCCTATTATATCATCCTTCTCTCTTGACCCTTGAAAACTTCCGTCACACCAAACTCAAAGTAGATCTCATTAGAGGGTTAGTGCATAATCAAAAATTCACATGTTCTATAAAGACGCAATATGATTGTTACTTTAAACATTAGCTACAGCCACTGATGTTATGTGAAGCTCTTCCACCCAAAAAAGAATTTCACTCAACACTAGTAAAAGAGAGAATGCAAAATAAAAAGGCATAATCTGTCTAAAACAGAACAGTCCGCAAAGACGAATTTTTTCGAGGCACTTACGACGCTCAGATCGAAAAACTTTGAACTAATGAAAGATTCAGACATTCATAAAGATTACGCACAAAAATTCAGATTTAATTAACAATCTGGTGATTTTAGGAATTTCGTACAGTGAACAGCAAAAATCTGTTTCTGCGCAGCAATCAAAATTAAGCATCGTCTTAACATTAGAGGCTACTCTTGGCACAACAATGCGAGAAAATAAAGATACAAAGGAGTTGCTACAGAAGTAAACACCTCCTTGACTCAATAAAAGAAAAATTGCAGAAAAAAAATAATGGGTTGCCTCCCATAAGCGCTTTTCTTTAACGCCTTTTAGCTAGGCACAAAGCATGCATCAAGTATTACCAATGAAGAAGGGTCTAATTCATCAAAAGCTTCATCAAGAGCAGAGATTGTATTTTTAAGTCTAGGAATTCTGAGAAGAGAGTTTAAACAAACCATTGCATGACTCATTAACTAATCCACGAAATTCTTTCTCAGTTTCAAACAAATCAACAAATGTTGGTTTCGGGTTAGGCACTTTGGGCACATACATAAATTTTTGCTCTTTCCCAACAAAAGCCTTTTGCCTTTTAGTTTTAATAGAAGTAAAAGTAGAACTTATTACATCCATAGCCTCTTCCAATTCTCCAATCCTAGAGTTTTGATTATCATGGATAGCACTAGTTTCTAAAACAGCAATTCTTTCATTAATGGTTCCAAGTGATTCATCAACTTTGCTAGTACTATCAAGGAGATTTGGCAAATTTTTCTCTATAGACTCCAATTTCTTTATAACATCTTCCAAGGTAATCTCATTTTTAATGTTACTAACAGGTGGTGTTCTTACTAGACTCTCAATAATATAACTAGCTTCCAACGCAGGAGTACCAAGAAAGTTACCTCCTGTCAAAGTGTCCAAGACATATCTATACCAGCTAGTTATGCCAACATAAAAATTTCTAAGCAGGATCATAGTGGAATATTTTTTAGTACACCTACGATGAGCATCGCTGATTCTATACCAAGCATATTCAAACTTTCTCCACTTTGTTGCTTAAAAGATCGAACCTCAACTTCAGGAACCGAAACATGATGAGCCGAACCAGACATGATAACTAACAGAAAGCAAAACTGAAAATAAACTAAATGCAAGTAACTATTTTTTTTGTGTTTTTGATAATTGAAAGCAAACAAGATAAAATAAAATAAACTAAGCAAGACAAAAACAAAGTAAAGAGATTGGAAGCGTGAAACTCCCCTTGCAGAAGACTGCTGTCTCCCCGGCAACGGCGCCAGAAAAAGGTTGCTTGTTGGCGTGAATCACACGTTCGTTGGGAGACCCCAAGAGGAAGGTATGATGCAGTTCAGCAGCAAGTTTTCCCTCAGAAAGAAACCAAGGTTATCGAACCAGTAGGAGCAGCAACTCTTCAGAAGGTTGTTGGTGGCTCGCACGGCGCAACACGATCACCAACGTGGAATCTGCACACAACACAATCAAACTACTTTGCCCCAACGAAACTGTGAGGTTGTCGATCTCACCGGCTTGCTGAAAACAAAGGATTAAACGGATGGTGTGGAAAATGAGTATTAAATTGCAGAGAATGAAAAAGGATCAGTTTGCAGTTTGTGGTGGTTTAATCAGTGTAAAAGAATGGACCGGGGTCCACAGTTCACTAGTGGTGTCTCTCCATAAAAGATAACTAACATGTTGGGTGAACAAATTACAGCTGGGCAATTGACAAATAGTGAGCGCATGACAATGCATATATATGACATGATGATTACTATGATATTTAATTGGGCATTATGACATAATACATAGACCGTCATCCAACAACGTCTATGACTAATAATCCACCGCCGGGTTGTCATCCGAGTCCCCCCTTGGTATTAAGTTGCAAGCAACGGATAATTGCATTAAGTAAAGTGCGTAATGTAAACAAATACATATGACCGTGGACATAGCATTGTTAGGTTATCCCTAGTGGCAACAGCACATCCGCAACCTTAGAAGTTGCTGTCACTCTCCAGATTACCGGAGGCATGAACCCACTATCTAGCATAAATACTCTCTCTTGGAGTTACAAGCATCTACTTGGCCAAAGCATCTACGAGTAACGGAAAGCATGCAAGATCTTAAATAACATAGGGCATAGATTGATAATCAACTTGACATAGTATTCAATATTCATCGGATCCCAGCAAACACAACATGTAGCATTACAATAATATGATCTTGATCATGTAGGGCAGCTCACAAGATCTAAACATGATGGCACAAATTGGAGAGACAACCATCTAGCTACTGCTATGGACCCGTAGTCCAAGGATGAACTACTCGCGCATCACTCCGGAGGCAGGCATGGCGATGTAGAAGCCTCCGGTGACGATTCCCCTCTCCGGCAGGGTGCCGGGAAGAGGTTCTGGACCCTCCCGAGCTAGGGTTGACGGCGGCGGCGTCTCTGGAACTTTTCGTGGATATTGGCTCAGGCACCTAGGGTTTTCGCGTCGGGGGAATAAGTAGGCGAAAGGGCGGCGGCTGACGACCCGCGAGGGGCCCACACCACCCTAGGGCGCGCCAGGGGTGGCCCGCGCCCTAGTGGCGTGTGGGCCCTCGTGGCCCTCCTCTGCTGCTCCTTTGGTCCTTCAGGTGTGTTCTGGTAAAATAGGGATCCCCGTTAAGTTTCGTCCAATTCCGAGAATATTTCCAGACTAGCTTTTCTGGAATACAAAAACAGCAGAAAACAGGAACTGGCACTTCGGCATCTTGTTAATAGTTAGTCCCAAAAAATGTATAAAAGTGATATAAAGTAGATGCAAAACATGTAGCAATTGGTATAAAACAAGCATGGAACATCAAAAATTATAGATACGTTTGAGACGTATCATCCACCATGTTACGAAAGAAGGGCTGCAAGCACATACAAAAAAATTCAGTCGCACAAACTGGTTCCGAATACACGGACTTGGCATAAATAAAAACACTTACGTGGTCAGTCCAAGGTGCGGGCTTGGCGCGGATTTTTTGACATCTGGAGCTGCGGCACTCGAAGCCTTGTTCGCCTCAGCGTGGTAACCACGGCGAGGGACTGAGCAACCTCTGGTGTAACCTTCGGGATATCCGGAGTCGAAGCTTCAACCGCCGGATAAGTAGGAGGACGCTCAGTCGCAGCGCTATGAATGGCGAAGGAAAAGCAGCATAAGAAAAACACGCGATAAAAGTAAGAAATTGAGCACAAGTCAAAGAGCAAACCTGGTTTTCTCATCCTCGTCGGTGTCGAGTCCGTCAAAATTTGGGCCTCCAAAAAGCATAGCCCCACTCGACTCTGGAGAGGAGCAGAGTTCAAAGGGGATATACTCAGGGGAGCGGCTCGGACAGGAGGTGACGAACCGAGTCCCCATCGTCCTTCATATCCACCGTCCCCGAGTGACAACTCACAGTCGAAGACATACCTTTGACCACGCGACGACGCTTGGGTACATGAGCGTCGATCTCGTGTTCAATCGCAGGCATGACATTTTCCTGCGCCTTGTTGACATCTTCTTTTTCGACTTCTTCAGCAGTGGAGGTATTGGCAGAAGGAAGGGGTGACTCGACTGCCTTCACTTCCTCTTCTTGCAACTCCACCTCAAAAGTAGGGCCCGTCTCTGTAGAGGAGGTAGGGTGGATGCAGTCGAATGCCCCTGCACACAAAGGAGAACATCCAAAGAGTTAAAAATGCAAAAATAAAGGTGACAAAAGCCCGACGACAAAAAGTACATAAAAGCTAAACTTACTTCAAGTAAGGGTTGTCAGCCCCATATGGAGTGACAGGGCAGTCGAGATTGCACGGATCGGTTGCCTTGGTGCTGGTAATGGATCGCACATGCGTGTCCAGCTCATTCTTCGACAACTCGTCTGGGCTCATTCGACTGGCGTCATGCGCACCTTCATACTGCCACATGGGATGAGCGCGGGCGCGAAGCGGCCACACCCGCAACCTGACAAAGGTGGCAATCAGATGCACACCAGTGACAGTGCCCAGCATCTTAGCAATCTTCTCCAAAAGGGCGCCGCCTCCGCTTGTTCTTCAGTCGACAAGGGATGGCCCATGCCTTGGTCTTCTCCAGAGCTTTGGCAGCCGAAAAGGCAGGGAGGCATGCTTGTCGTAGAGACGTAGAACCATTTGTTCCTCCACCCTTGGTGCGGAATCGACTGGCTTCAGGGCAAAATAGCGGGCGTCGCCGCGCACCTGGATCCCGAAGCCGCCCACGGAGGTGCGACCACCTCCCACATTCGGGCGACGAGGAAAATCGACTTCCACAGCGCCCAACTGGGAGAAAACTCCCAGAAAACACTCACAGAGCGTAATAAACACGCAATGTGCAGAATACCATTAGGGTGAAATCGTGGATTTGCACCCCCTAGGCATACATCAGACCACGAACAAAATCGTGAGGGGGAGCGAAAACCCTCTAGAAGAAATTCCGCAAAACAAACGCGCTCATTGGCGCAGGCTCGGGGTACCTCCTTGGGCGATGGAGCGCGGACAGCCAACTGGTCCTCGGGTGGTAGCAGGCCCTGCTGCGGAGCTTGACGAGGTGAGCATCTTTGATCGAGGACTTCGCCCAATCCCCGGTGCTCTTTTTTCAGGCCAGCGGCAGATGCAGACGCGCTCGCCGCGACCTTCTTTCCCTTCACAGCGGCTGCGTCAGTCACGGCGGAATCCATGGCCGCCGCAGCTCGCTTGGAGCCCGTACCCTTCTTCATTGTCAAGGGTGGACGGGCGAAGTTGCTGAGAGCTTGGGCGCAAGAACAACGGAGGCAGAAACGAAAGGAAGAAGACGAGAGGGGGGCAGCGCAGGAGGCAAATGGCAAGTAAAAAATTACGCCGGCACCCGTCCTCTCTATTTACCACAAACTGCAATCAATCGCAGCCATTGATACGAAAAGCGCTACCAGCAAACAAATCTGG